>SJYF01000057.1:1500546-1519678 GCA_006410515.1 Procapra przewalskii | reverse complement strand
CCCCCCCCCGTGGAGCCTCTGCTTCCGTGCGGTGCTGGGAAATGGGGGGCGAGGTGCAGGGTCTGGGGTGGAGGACGCGTCATGACTGCACACCAAGGCGCCCTTCCATGTGACAGCGGCTCAGGGAATTGGGGCTGGGGGCAGCTCGGAGATGTGGAAACAGGACAGGCAGCTCTGAGCAGAAGCAGAAAGGGAGAGCCTGGCTGATTTGGGTACAAAGGTGCAAAACGGGTCAAAGATCCCAGACAGACTCCGGTCACACTGAACCGCACCAGCAGCCAGCACCGAGGAGAGATGGAACCAGACCCGGGGGATCGCCAGGACCTGCTGATGGAGCCAGGACACAGGGGCTCGGCAAGCCATCTCTGTGGATTTGAACTCCGCCCCTCCAGTTGAGGAGGCCAGGCCCCCAGCCCCAGCTCTCAGGTTACCACGGTAACCCTGGAAATGGCTGCTGGGGGGGAAGGTCACCCCTGGGCTGGGCTGTGCTGGGAGGGGGCAGCACAGAGTGGATGCCAATGATGCTCTGCTTGGGTCTCAGAGGAAGAGAGACCATGGGACCGTGGGTGAGGCCCGTCCTGGGAGGGGCAGAGGGGAACGCTGGCTACCTTGCCTCTCCCTCCTCGGGGTCCTGTCTGTCCCCAGGGCTCCAGGGCACTCGTGAGCTGACGAGTTTCAAAACATCACACTTCTCGGCACCTCCTCCCGTCGGCTCCCCGCCCCCGCACGTGGTCTCAGCGCCCCCTCGTGTCCTCCTTCCTCACCCCCAGGGAGGAGCCATGGCCCTTGCCTGGACCGTGGCTTTTCTGCCAAGTTGTCAGAAGTCTGCCTGGCAGTCCCAGCAGCCTGCCTGGTCCCGGCCCTGCCCGCGCGGGCACTCCTCCCCCTTGTGAATGGCTGGCTTTATCTGCAGGGCTGAGTGCAGGCGAGCTCACTCCCTGGGCACCCGCTGCCCCTGCCTCGGTGGACCCCAGCCTTCAGGACTTGGCTGGAACCCAAGGTGGGGCGGCAGGAGGTGCCTTCCTGGATGCCCAATCAGGCTGCTGCCTTTGACGCCCCGGTGCTGCTGCGAGGGCGCCGGCATCTGCCCGGCTGTGAGGGATCCACCTGGACGGCAGCTCAAGCTTGCTGCCCCCCAGTATCCGTCCTGCAAACCCCTCAGGACACCGCATGGCTCCGTGGGGACCACTCCTCTGCAGGAGGACTTCCTGGGGAAAAAGGGTGAGGTTGGGGGGTTCCCACAGAGGGTGGGGGCCATGAGCACCCCGAGAGGGGCTGGACCTCCGGGCCTCAGGCACTCCTGCTGCTGGTCCAGGATGACCAGGCTGCCCTTGCGCCCAAGCGCACAGGGCCTGAAGCCCCAAGAGAATGTGACCCCCGGCCGAATGGGCCCCCGTGATCAGCAGCGTGACCCTCTGAGGGGCGGCGTGAGTGTCAGTCAAAGAATGAGGTACCGCAGCAGGTGGGGCTGGGGGCCAGACTCCGAACCTCACCTCATCTGCCCCCACACCGCCCAGGGAACTGTCAGGGCCCAGGGCTGTGTCTCCTAGACTCCAGCAGGGATTCTGCTAAGGGCACCCCCCTGCCCGCACAGAAGAGAAACAGACCCAAGGAGACCACCGACCGCGGGCTGCCTTCCCCACCAGCCGGGAAGGGGGCGGGGGCCGGGGCTCTTCTGCTTGTAGAGACGGCAGGGCAGGGACGGGAGGACCACCGCGGGCATGCTCACGGGACCTCTGTCCCTGTGCACATAGCTGGCCTCTGTGGGGACCCCACATGACTCTCCCAAAGGCTCTGGATAGGCCTGGGTGGCCACGGGACCCTTGACGTGGACTGGGGTGAAGGGGGTTGTCCTCCCAGGGGAGCTGAGCAGCCTTTGGGGATGGGGCTCCCCAGTTCCACAGGGTTTGCAGCAAACACGCGTCTCCTGTGGAGGATGTCAGGACCTCATGGACACTCAGGTGCACAGACGCACAGGGGCATGCACACCTAGTCACGTGTGTGCACGCACGGCGAGTGTGCATTGCCAAGTCCAGCCACACACGTGCACATGTGCTCGCACAAGCTCGTGCTTTGCAATGTCACTGTTCCCAGAAAGCAAACCTCCTCAAGTCAAAGCCTCTGCACCCACCCTGTCTTCCCCACCTCCCCGCCTGCTTCCCACGCTGATTTACCGCCCCCAGACGGCTCCCCGCAGAGCGTGAGGAAGCCCAGGCTCCCCATATCTCCTGGTGGATTTCACTTCCTTGCCAGAAAAGTTCAGGGTTGGGTCAGATGCTTCCCCCTTGCACTGTGAGCTGAGTTTTCCCAGCCCCCCATCCAGGGCCGGGTGTCTCTTTGGGGGGTGCAGAGCCTACAGGGTCCCAGGGCAGCGCTGGCTCACCCTGCCTGGTGCCCCCCGGGCAGTGCCCCGTACTGCGTACATCTTGCAGCGGGGTCCTGTGTCCTCACGGATGGTATACCCGGAGAAGATGCCGAGTGTGCAAGGCCGGAAAATGGTGGGGGGCGTCCATCGGTGAGTCAATCAATAAACATTTCTGGAGCCCAGAAATGTCGCATCAGCCCAGGCTGGACTCTGGGAGTGAAGATGGATAGGCCAGTGTGGCCCTGACCTTGCGGGGTGTCGGGACCAGCCTGACAGGCCCCTGCCAGCCGCCTTCCACAGGCGAGTGCCTGGGCTCTGTTCTTCCAGCGGCTGGTGGCTCCTCGGACTGAACATGCCAGTGTTCAGCATCAGGTGGACAAAGCACTGGAGCTTCAGCTTCAGCATCAGTCCTTCCAATGAACACCCAGAACTGATCTCCTTTAGGATGGACTGGTTGGATCTCCTTGCAGTCCAAGGGACTCTCAAGAGTCTTCTCCAACACCACAGTTCAAAAGCATTCATTCTTCAGTGTTCAGCCTTCTTTATGGTCCAACTCTCACATCCATACATGACCACAGGAAAAACCATAGCCTTGACTAGATGGACCTTTGTTGGTAAAGTAATGTCTCTGGTTTTGAACTCGCTGTCTAGGCGAGGAAATCCAACCAGCCCATTCTAAAGGAGATCAGTCCTGACTATTCATTGGAAGGACTGATGCTGAAGCTGACGCTGCAAAGAGCTGACTCATTTGAAAAGACCCTGATGCTGGGCAAGATTGAAGGCAGGAGGAAAAGGGGATGACATAGGATGAGATGGTTGGATGGCATCACTGACGCGAGGGACATGAGTTTGAGTAAACTCCTGGAGTTGGTGATGGACAGGGAGGCCTGCTGAGCTGCGGTACATGGAGATGCAAAGAGTTGGACATGACTGAGACTGAACTGAGGTTTGTCACAGCTTTTCTTCCAGGGAACAAGCATCTTTTAATTTCATGACTGCAGTCACTGTCTGCAGTGATTTTGAAGCCCAGGAAAAAATCTGCCACTGTTTCCCCATCTATTTGCCATGAAGCGATGGGACTGGATGCCATGATCTTAGTTTTCTGAATCTTGAGTTTTAATCCGACTTACTGTCCTCTTTGACCTTCATCAGGAGGCTGAGTTTAAGGGCTGAGGGCTGTATCTGCACAGTCAGGGCTCAGGACGGAGGCCCTGGTGAGGGACGCACTCGGGAACGTGCGAGGCAGGCAGGAGTGTCCCCTCAAGGCCGTGTCCATGTGTGCTCTCGTTTCCCCCAAGCCCTAGTGAGATGACAGAAGAGTGCTCAGAATAAGAGCTAGCCAATGGCTAGGCTGGAAAAATCTGCCATCCCAAGGGCCACGAGGAAGCTCTAGGAGATCAGGAGGAATGGGATCAGCTTGGAGAAGAATTATTGATTCAAGTTGACCGGCTGACAGGGCCCGGAGAGCTGCTCCTCCAGGAGCCCCCGGGATACTCCACGAGGCTATGCTGAGTGGGGGGACACGCAGGGCCAGGGCGGACCACTGGGCACTAGCTGTCGGACCACGTGGCCTGGAATATGGCATTGTGGGGGGGCAGGGTGGGTGGGGGGACGGCACTCCCAGAAGCGCCCAGTGCCCAGGACCCTAGGGCCACCCCAAAGGAAGGGAGAGGTGGGCCCACCAGGGGCAGCTTCTTGGAGACCCTCCTTGAGCCTCGGTCCTGGGGGAGGCCCCTGCTTCTGCCTCACCCAGAGCCCAGCCTGTTCCTGCCCTTGGACAGCGTTTCAGCTTAGACATGGTTTTCTCTGCCATCGATAGCTGTGCTTTTTACAAGCTCATAACAGTCCCTAGAGTTGCCTGTGAATACCAAGCTGTGCAGAGAATAATCAAGCTGTGAGGATGCGTGGGGCCAAGGAGCCAGCCTGGCTTGCTCCCCGCAGTGACTCACATGGACAGGACCACCCGGAATCTGGTCTCATTGCCCAGGCGACAGCGTGCTGCCTGCCTCCAGGATCATGGGTGAGGGACCATCAAGGAGGGTGGGGCCCTTGGCCCCGGGCCCCACTCTGCCCTGCTTACTATTTGGGGTCTCCCCTGGTGGCTCAGAGGGTAAAGCATCCACCTGCAGTGCGGAAGACCTGGGTTAAATCCCTGGGTCGGGACGATCCCCTGGAGAAGGAAATGGCAATCCAGTCTGGA
This sequence comes from Procapra przewalskii, assembly GCA_006410515.1. Taxonomy (NCBI): domain Eukaryota; kingdom Metazoa; phylum Chordata; class Mammalia; order Artiodactyla; family Bovidae; genus Procapra; species Procapra przewalskii. The sequence goes on along the minus strand of SJYF01000057.1, from coordinate 1,515,113 downwards.
ACTCTTGCCTGGGAAATCCCATGGAGGGAGGAGCCTGGAAGCCACCGTCCCTGGGGTCACAAAGAGTTGGATACGACTGAGCAACATCACTCACTCACTCACTTCTGAGGCCATCCCTCCTCGCTCCTGAAAATATTCTGCATACAGCTGCTCCTTCATTTGTGTGTGAGTCTCACAAGCATGCAAGGCCGTCGGGAGGAAAGCTGTCTGAACATTGACAGCTCAGGTTTGCCTTTTTCATCACAGATGGTGCCTGAAGCACGTCAGTGCCACTAAATCAGTGAGGCCACCCCAAAATGACCAAGCGTGCCCAGTAGCCACTGAAGGAGCTGGAGGGCACATCAGTGGAGACTCAGCGCCACCCACTTCCAGCCTGTTCCCTGGGTCAACGAGGGATGGTCCCTCGTGGCCAGCGGGGAGCACAGGCTTTGGTCCAGAGGCCCCAGCACTGCCCGCAGGGCCGGGAGCCCTGCAGCTGCGTCCTTGAGCCATCCACCCCAGGCCAGGCAAAACTGAGAGCGAGCTGTGGGTGCCTTGGCCATGCTAGTTTGTTTCCCAGGGGCCTGGACATGTTGAAATGCTAATCACAGACAGTGCGGGAGGCACTTGTCTGGAGTACGGTAAATAATAGCAGAACCAACCCCATCAGTAGGATCAGGTGCCTCTGGGCCGCCACCTTGGCAGAGCGCCCACCCCCACAGGGCAGCAGGTGAGGAAACCCGTCCTCTGTGGCCAGCATGGTGTAGTGGGGACGTTGCTCGGATCCACTGATTGGTTCATAAGGAAGTAATGCTGCCTCTTGGCTTGTCAATCATGATTTGTAAAGACTAATTAGACACTTGGATAAAAAATAATTTGTACATTTCAGTGAAGAGCCAGTAGCCACGAGCTCCTAGGGGTGCTGGCTTCCTACACGCTGTCAGCCGGGGGGCCTCCCCACCGCGTGTCCCCTGTCGGGGGGTCTAGGGCTTCCCTTCCAGGAGGTGGACTTGCTGTCTGCACGATCTGCACCTCTTCCCCAAACCTTGTGGCAAAATAGGTGTGGACAGCTGTCAGGTTGGGGCAAAAACATTGGACAGTTAGAAGAAGGGGTCTGAGCCGAGACCTGGGTGGAAGGAGTTTGCTGCCATGCACCGTGTGGGGAAGCGAGGTCCCCAGGGTGGGGTTGGGGTGTTCAGAAAGAGGCAGGCAGACGGAGAGGCTGGTTAGGAATCAGAGCAGATACACGGCTGACGGGGATGCTGCCCCAGACCAGGGCGCGATGGAGGAGATGGAGAGATCTTCCAGAAACATCTATGAATCACTCCCCGTTTGTGCAGCCCTGAGCTGTGACCCTGGGGGACAAGATCATCACAAAACGCCACCCTTTCCCAAGAGGAGTTAGTCTTGCTTCCAAGTTGAGTAACTTCTCTCCTTTCCCTCTTCTTAGTTCTAAACCCAAAGTCTAAGAACAATGAAAAAGACCTCAGGGTCTCCATGGGTGATCTTGGAGGATTCCAGGGAAATGGGACAAAAGCTAGTTTCCCTTTTTTAAAAACAAAAAAGAAAAGCACACTTCTTTGGCTTGGCTGGGTCTTCGCTGCGGCACGCAGGATCCTTAATTGTAGCAGGTGGGGTCTATTTCCCCATCCGGGGCTGGAACCCAGGCCCCTGTGTTGGGACTAGGCATCTTAGCCACTGGACCACCAGGGAAGTCGCTCGTTTCCGCTTTTGGCTTTGGCTGCTCGGAGGTTCACAGCCAAATCTGCAGCCCCCACCCTCACCCCCGGCAAGTGCACAGGGACTTCCTGGGTGGCACTAGTGGTAAAGGACCTGCCTGCCAATGCAGAAGGCACACGAGATGCAGGTTCGATCCCTGGGTCAGCAAGATCCCCTGGAGGAGGGCATGGCACCCCACTCCAGCACTCTTGCCTGGAGAACCCCATGGACAGAGGAGCCTGCTGGGCTACAGTCCCTGGGGCTGCAGAGAGTGGGACGTGACTGAGTGACTTAGCATGCAACATGCACCCTCATGCCCAGCAACCGCAGTGTTCGGAGCTCATTCTGAATTCTGTTTAGACTCTTGTCCTCATCAGTTCCTCTTATTTATTCCCTTTGCCACCATGTCTCCCACAGCATCCACGTTTGTGGCAGGTGTGTGTGTGTGTATGTGCTTACTCAGTAGTGTCTAACTCTGTCTGTAGCCCGGCAGGCTCCTCTGTCCATGGGACTCTCCAGGCAAGAACACTGGAGTGGGCTGCCATTCCCTTCTCCAGGGGATCTTCCCAACCCAAGGATCCAACCCACATCTCCTGTGTCTCCTGAGTTGCAGGCGGATTCTTTACCCACTGAGCCATCAGGGAAGCCTGGTGGTGCCAGGAAATCCTGTGGGGGGAGGGCAGCCTCACTCACAACCCCGTGGTGGTCTCTGTCCACCCCCCCACACTGGGATGAAGGTGTGGCCGTCCTGGTGCTGGGCTCAGTTCAAGGGCTGGGTGCTCACTGTCTGCAAACACCCCTCTCTGGGAAACCCGTGGATGGTCTTTCAGGGGTGATCAGCGCCAAGTCTGATGGGCAGTGGGGGGCAGGAAGTCCCTCTTTTCTGGACTCCAGCAGCCCTACCCTGTGGCCACCACAGAAGCCGCATGGGGAGCCCCGTCCTGGGGGACCCTGTGAGGGCAGGGCTCTGCATCCTCTGGGGAGTCATCAGAGCCCAGAGCAGAAGAGGGGTCATGCTGACCCCCACAAACACAGACCCGCCCCGACTGCCCGGCAGGGTCTGGGAGCCACCCCCCACGTCTGTTCAGCAGGCCAGGGCATCCTGAAGACTGTGAGCGCTTGTCTCTCAGCTGGGGCGGGGCCCTGAGGGGACCCCCGACTCCAGGTGAGAGGACCTCTCTCACCAGAGCAGTTCACAGCTCGGCTGTTCCCAGAGACCCAATCAGGCCCCCGGAGCCTACCGCGAGAATGCTCAGCTGCTTCCAGCCCTCTGCGATCACCCGAGGGACAAACAGACACCCCTGTCTTCCCCAGTCACCAGGTGCTGCTTCGTGGTTCCAGCGGGGCCTGGCGGCCAGCAGAGAGCTTCGGCTGCCCCGGGTGTTCACAGAGCCGTCCTGCAGTTTAAGACCTTTCATCTCCGCCCGCCTATGCCTGGGGGCCGCCCCTGTGAACGCACTTGTTGGTCCCTGTCCCCTAGTGACCTGGGCCTCTGCCTCCTGCCCCGCTGGTTGTGGCCACGGGACTCGGCAGCCGCAGCTGCGCAGGCGAGTTTTTGGTCACAGGCTCTGAGGCAGCAATGCCCTCTGTAGGACTGCGGAGCTCAGTGCTCTGCTGCTGCGGGGTATCTGCCTTCTGGCATGTCGTTTGGGAATGGTTTTGGCCTCATCCGCTAACCAAAGCCTTTTAAATGGCCGTGAGTTCCTTGGGATCTTGCTGAGAGGCTCTGATGTGTGTAAGGTGAGGGTCCTGAGTTCTTGCTGGAGACACACCTGTGACCGCCACACCCTGAGGGGATCTGGGAAGGAATGCATCCTTCCCTGTGGCACAAATCAATAACCTGTCGAATAGAAGGAAACCCATCTCTCTAAGCTAATGGCTGGTCATAAAACCTTATCTTAAGAATTAGGTTTGTAATCCACCCTCATAATCATCCCAGATAAGTAGAACAAGTTTAACAAAAATAAATGGAGCCGTTTCACGGGGAAGTTTCATGACTTTTCTCCCCCGCTGTTTCCGCGGTGAGTCATGTGATGACAAATTGAGTCAAGAGGAATTTTGCTGAATCAAGGCTTTACCCAGATAGTATTAATCATGATACAGACCTGTTAACACTCTAAGGCTTTCCCCAAACAAGAACTTACAGTCAATTGTAAAAGGCAGCCAGGACACTCACTCGGATCCTGTTTCCAGACTCACTGTCGAGCACACTATGAAAGGCTTGCTGGTTCCCCTCACTGGGCTTGCTCAGTGCGCCCTGCTCCCAACAGCAGAACCCCAGGCCCGACTGCTGCCAGGCCCAGTGGGGAGACAGCTCGGAGGGCCCAGAGATGCTGCCCAGGGCTCCTCCCAGCCAGGAGGGCCCCGCCGCCTAGTTCCGGGCTCCCCCGGGGCACTGTCTCTCACCGCTGGCTTTCCGGTCACTCCAGATCCGCCCTGCAGGACAGAGGCTCTTCCCGTGGTCCTCTTTGAAGTCGTCTCCCCACAGATGGAGAAGGGGAGGGGAGGCATCTCTTGGCCGGCTCTGGTTAGGAAACCTGCCGACCTTGCAGCCCGTCCACCGGGCAGACCTTATCAGCTGATCCAGCGTGGATGGGGGTCCTTAGAGGTTTCCAAGCGCATCTGGAGGGGCGGGGGAGGGGAGCACACAGCAGCTTTCTGCCTCTTCCCGTGCTTTTCATAAAAGAAAACACTCTCATCTCCAGCTCCATCTGTTTTCTTTTTCAGATAAAATCTATTTTCAGACAGAAGTATGCGCCTCACTTCACCACGCTCGCCTCCCCAGCGTTTGGACGTGGCCGCATCTGTGGGTGGCCACAGCTGCATCGGTCTGTCCCCCCAGCGCGCTCGGGGCCGGGCAGGGGGTCAGGCCCGGGGAGCATGGCCCGCGCGGGCCAGCCCAGGGGAAGCTCATAAAGAAAAGCATGTGCAACCCCACCAGGGGCCTGTGGCTGTCCAGGGCCCCCACCCTTGACTCCCACAGGCTCCGGGACCTCCATGCACTCCCAGGGCCTTGCCCAGCCAGATAAGTACCCCCTGCCACGCAGGTGTCTCCTCAGGGGAAGACCCTGGGAACTGGGAGCAGCACCCAGGGAACCTCCAACAGGCCCCACTTCCTGCACCGGTGTTTCCATCTGCTAACGCCCGAGCAGAGTAGGTCAGGGCCTCCGGGGAAGCAGACTCGGACTGAAATCAGCGTCCTAAGAGCCTCTCGACGAGACCGCCGGTTTCCCTGTAATCACAGGCCTGAGCTGCCTCTGGGCCTCGATGCTTAGGCAGCGGCTGGTCGGACACGCGGAGCTTCAGGCTGCGTCTGCCAACCTGGGAGGCGACTGTGCGCCCGGGCGAGCTGGAGAGGAGCCGCGTGTGTGCCCAACCAGGGAGCCCTTCACTGGCCCATGGGGCGCTCCTCCCACCCACACCAGCCCGTCCACGCCACCACAGCCTCAGAGCACCCCTGCAGAGCAAAGCCTGTCTACTGGGCTAGTGTGAGATGAAACCAGCCCCTCCCCTCCGGAGAGTGTGTGTGTCCGGCGCTCAGTTGTGTCCGACTCTTCGGACCCCCATGGACTGTCACCCACCAGGCTCCTCTGTCTGCGGGATTCTCCAGGCAAGAACACTGGAGACGGTGGCCTTTCCTCCTACAGGGCATCTTCCCGACCCAGGGATCAAACCCACGTCTCCTGTGTCTTCTGCATCGGCAGGAGGTTTCTTTACCACTGCGCCACCTGGGCTAGCACGAGCTGAAATCAACTGTGTGAGTCGCTCAGCCATGCCCTGCTCTGTGCAACCCCACGGATGGGAGCCCACCTGGCTCCCCTGTCCATGGCATTCTCTAGGCAAGACTACTGGAGTGGGTTGCCAGTTCCTTCTCCTGGGAGCTTCTTGACTCAGAGGTCGAACCTGGATTTCCCACATTGCAGGCAGATTCTTTACCATCTGAGGTACCAGGGAAGCCCACGCTTCCTGGCAGCATGGCTAAAATTCAGCTGTGCTGAGTTGAGGGGCTTAAAGCAAACTGTTAACTCACATTGGTGATAAGAAGATAAATATGCAGCTAAACGTATGATAAAAGAAGAAAGCATTCTTCCAGTCCATTGTTAGCAATGAGAACACACATTTTCTCAGGAAGCGTGTTAATTCTTTCCTGGAGGTCCCCAGCCAGTGGGAACTCTGGTGCATGAACAGGAGCCCCAGAGGCCTCGGGGCAAACACTCCCTGGGAGGCCCATCTGTCCAGGCCTATTCTTGTCCACCTGGAGCCTGACAGAGGCTCAGCGACAGCTCACGTCTCATTCAGGGTAGTGTGCTTTGAAATACGGGCAGGACTTTCGAGACACTAGGAAAAGATCAGCCAAAAAGAACCCTGAAAACGACAAAGGGTTTAGACAACAAGGAGTAGAGAAGGAAACAAGGAGGCCTGAGGGCAGAGTGGATGTTCTTCTCTGGGGACGGGAAGGCTGGCCCGCCCCGCCCTGCAGGCCCCGCCATCTCCGCGGACACCCCGGGGGCCGGTCACCGTAGGAAGACGGTCTTGGACTTGTAAGGATGACCCCTCCAGGGGTGCAAAGAGAACTTTCTACCATGGGAAGCGGACGGGCTGAGGACCCCCCTTGGCCTGGTGTCAGGAGCCGCGGCAGCCCTGGCTAACGGCCCCTCGGGGCCTGAGTCCCCTGGCAGACTTGGCCTTTCTGCGCTTCTCCCAGGCGGGCTGGGCACGTGCTGAGGTCCCCGCAGGCAGCCTTTGGGGCAGGCAGGCCCGGCCACACACAGGGAGGACACCAGGCCCCTGGTCCATCGGGCCTTTCCTTCCCTCCTTGTCACCCCAGGAGAGTTTTCATCGTTTTCTAGGACAACAATCAGATCCAGATGCTTCTCCAAACAGGGGAAGGGCCATGGCCCGCCCTGCGCACAGTGCCACGGGGAGCAGGCCAGGCCCCTGGAGCTGCCGGGACCCCGAGGGGCCCAGAGCCACACTCAGGCAGGTGCCCGGGGCACCGGCTCACGCAGAGGCTCAGTGGCTCCATGCTCAGGGATGGCCTCCTGCCGTCCAGCTCCGTCCTCCCGCCCCCTGCCCCCTCCCTGGGCTCGGTGCCCCCTGGAGCCACCCCCCTCTGGGCTGGCCTCGTGATTGCTCTGCTGGGCTTTCCCAGGGCCTGACTCAGCCCGCGACTTCCCAGCACCAAATCCCCTAGCGGGTTGGTCGGCATGAACCAGGTGGGGCGGCTGTGGAGTCAAGGCTGCCGGCCGGCCTGTCGGAAGGCTGTCCTCAGGGCCTGGGGCCGCGGCGGGTCAGCGGGGGGGTGGGGGGCGAGGCTGTGCCCCGAGCCGCCTGCCTCCCGGGCTCCTTGTGAGTGAGGGCACCGGTCACCTCTACCAGCACCAACCACAAACGCCTTCTAAGTCCCGTCCCTGCCGCGCCCAGTTGTGGCCGCCACTAACCATGAGCCACGGGGCGTCGAGAGGCACCCAGGGTGGCTGACACCCGACATTCGCATCTTCCATTTTGTTTGACTTGAACTCATTTGGATTTAAGTAGCCTCACCTGGCCCCTGGCCCCCAACGGGCCACGGCAAGCCCTAGGGGTAAAACGCGGGACTGTTAAAAAGTGAACAGCTGTCGAGATGCTGGGAGTGAGATGGATCTGCTGCTGGGGAGAGCGGCTGGGGGCGCAGCACCCCAGTGTCCACCACCACTAGTGGCCTCAGCAGGGTGAGACGCGCCCCACTGCGGGCACTGCGTCTCCAGACAGGCCAGACCTTCCAGTGCTTAACGATGGAGCCGCAAGCCACTCCCAGGGCGCAGCGCCCCTCTCAGGGGGTCTGAGATGCAGACCACAGGGGCTGGGGACTCCGGGTGCCGAGGGGCAGGTCAAGGGGCCGAGACGCAAGGTGCAGGGAGGGGGCGCCCTTTTGAACGGCGAGGCATTTACTGAATGAATAAAATAAATGCTTTGTTGATTTTCCTGGAAGCATTCTTCCCGAATAGACTGCCTTCATCAACCAACTCTCATGCCAGTGCCCGCTTCCTGAGGAGGTATCACAGCACGGGGCTTGAGGCCAGGACTCTGGGCTCAACAGCTCTGCCAGGGGCCCGGGTGCCCTCGGGCTGTGCATAACCTGTGAAGTGGGGATGGTGACCCCTGCTCCTGGACAGGCTGGTGGTCAGGGAGATGTGTATTGGACGGACCCCGGATTGTGATGCACGGGCCAGGGCTCCACGAGTCCTCTGGGCAGAGCGTTTCCACACCTGGAGGTGCTGGGCCAACAGCCCCGGAAGGGGCAGCCCCCATGCCTGGACGAGGACGCTTCACCACGAGCAGAGGGTCCCGGGGGTGGGCTCTATCCCCTGCGAGCTTCCATACCGCCCCAGGAGGCTCCGGGTTTGGATGGCTTTCCCCTGGGGGTTGAGACCTGGACTGCCCACCCCTCCCTCCCCAGCACCTGGGTTTGGAAGCCACAGGCCCTCCTGATGTAGCGTCTCGCATGCTTTCTCTGCTTGCTGGGTAGGGGGTCCCAGCTGGGCAGCCTCCTGGGACCCAGGCCACTTGAGGGTGATCTCAGAGCCGGAGAGCCTGAGGTCCAGGTGGAGCCCGGGACTTGAGCCCTCCCTGCAGCCATAAGCATCTCGTTCCTTGCGTGGACTTTCTTCCTCCTTGAAGGACCCACACTGTTTTGCTCTCCACTTTGAACTCCCACAGACTCCCCAGTAACACAGCATTCCCTGTCACCGTAAAAAATGCGGCTGGATCTTCTCACTAACCTATTTAAGCATTCACTCAGACCAGTCCACCCTAAAGACAATCAACCCTGAATATTCATTGGAAAGATGATGCTGAAGCTGAAAGTCCAGTACCTTGGCCACGTGATGTGAAGAGCTGACTCACTGGAAAAGACCCTGATGCTGGGAAAGATTGAGGGCAGGAGGAGAAGGGGACGACAGGATGAGATGGCTGGATGGCATCACCGACTCCATGGACATGCGTTTGAGTAAGTTCTGGGAGTTGGTGATGGACAGGGAGGCCTGGCGTCCATGGGGTCACAAAGAGTTGACATGACTGAGCAACTGAACAGCAGCCAGCGTTCACCCAGCGTCCACTCGACAAAGCCTAGAAAAGCGAGAACTGCGTTTTTATTCTGATGCCGATCTTACTGAGCAGTTTTCTTTCAGAGCGTGGTTTATTTTTATTGAGGAATAATTTATGTAGCATAGAATTCACCCATGATAACTGTGCAATTCAGTGATTTTCAGTGCATTTACAGAGTTGTGCAGTCATCACCACAATCCAATTTAAAAACATTTCTGAAACATTTCCATCACCCCAAACCACAGTGTTCCGTGTGCCCGTGTGCAGCCAGTCTCGGCCCCCGTGCCCAGCTCCGGGCAAGCACTGCCCTGTGCTCTCTCAGCTGAGACTTGCCTCTTCTGACACTGTGCATGAGTGGACTCGGCAAGGCTTTTGCTGAGCATAACGTTCTTGACATTCATCCATGCAGCTGGTCAGCACTCTGCCCTTTTCTATCCCCGAGCGTATCTACTGTACAAACGCCACGTTTTGTGTGTCCAGTCACCAATTAATGGAACATTCTCTTCCAAGTCCTCATGAAGACCTGTGTTTTCATTTCTTTGGGGTGTTGATTCGCCTACTCGGGCTGTCATAACAAGCGCCACAGACCGGGTGGCTTGAACACAGCAAGCCTTCACTCCTCGCAGTCCCGGATGCTTGACGTCCAAGATCAAAGAGCAGGCAGATCAGGGTCGGGTGGGGAGCCGCTTCCTAGTCAGTGAGCAGCCGTCTTCTTGCGGAGTCCTCGCGTGGGGGACAGGGGCAGGGAGCTCCTGGGGTCCTTTCCATAAGGGCGTTGACTTCATTCATGACTGCTCCCCCTTCATGATCCACCCACGTCCCAAAGCCCGACCCCCCCCACCACTAACGCCGTCACCTTGGGAATTAGGATCTCAACATGTGAATTCTGCAGGAACTCGAACATTCAGACGAGAGCAGGTAGATACTGATGGAGACTCGACTCCCATCACCTCAGAGAGCTGCCAGCTGCTGCCCGGCGGCTCTGCCATTTGACACTCCCGCCAGCCACGAGCTGCTGTTGTTGCCCTTGTTCGGTATCTAAGTCGTTTCCGACTCTTTGCCACCCTGTGGACTGCAGCACGCCAGGCTTCTCTGTCCTTCACCATCTCCTGGAGCTTGCTCAAATTCGTGTTCACTGAGTCAGTGATGTCATCCAATGATCTCATCCTCTGTCGTCCCCTTCTCCTCCTGCCTTCAATCTTTCCCAGCATCAGGGTCTTTTTCAATGAGCCAGCTCTTTGCATCAGGTGCCAAAGTATTGGAACTTTAGCATCAGTCCTTCCAAAGAATATTCACGACTGATTTCCTTTAGGATTGACTGGTTTGATCTCCTTGCTGTCCAAAGAACTCTCAAGAGCCTTTTCCAGCACTACAATTCAAAAACATTAATAAAGAAGGTTCTCAGCCTTTTTTATGGTCCAGCTCTCACATCTGTATATCCCTACTGGACAAAAACCATAGCTTCGATTCCTGCATTCTGCTCCGTCACTTAGGATTGCCTGTTCCTCTGATGACAGCCATTCTAGCTGATGAGAAACACAGAGTCTCTGCAGCTTGCCTGCATGAACTTCATGCCCGATGAGCCCGAGCATCTCTTCAGTTCAGTCGCTCAGTCGTGTCCGACTCTTTGCAACCTCATGGACTGCAGCACACCAGGCCTCCCTGTCCATCACCAACTCCTGGAGCTTGCTCAAACTCGTGTCCATGGAGTGATGCCATCCAGCCATCTCATCCTCTGTCATCCCCTTCTCCTCCCGCCCTCAATTTTTCCCAGCATCAGGGTCTTTTCCAATGAGTCAGCTCTTCACATCAGGTGGCCAAAGTATTGGAATTTCACCTTCAACATCAGTCTTTCCAATGAATATTCAGGACTGGTCTCCTTTAGGATGGACTGTTTGGATCTCCTTGCAGTCCAAGGGACTCTCAAGAGTCTTCTCCAACACCACAATTCAAAAGCATCAATTCTTTGGTGCTCAATTTTCTTTATAGTCCAACTCTCACATCCATACATGACCACTGGAAAAACCATAGCTTTGGCTAGACGGCCATTTGTTGGCAAAGTAAGAGCATCTCTTAACGGCCTGATTAGCTGTTGGTGCATCTTCTTGGGTGAAATAGCTGTTTCTGTCTTTTACTCATTTCTCAAAAAAAATTTTTTTAGGATTTTACTTTTTAATTAATTAGTTCACTTTTGGTCTTCGTTTCTGCGTGCACTTTTCTCTGGCTGTGGAGTGTGGGCTTCTCACTGTGGTGGCTTTTCTTGTGCGGAGCACAGGCGCGGGGCCTGGGGGCTTAGCAGCTGCAGCTCGCGGGCTCTAGAGGCCAGGCTCAGGAGCTCCGGTTGTTCTCACGGGCGCTGTTGCTCTGCTGCACATGGGATCTTCTCAGACTAGGGATCAAGTCCATGTCCCTGCATTAGCAAGCAGATCCTTAATCACTGGGCCACCAGGGAAGTCCCAATCTTTACTCATTTTGATTGGATTGTTTATCTTCTTATTAAATTGTCAAAATTCTTTGCATAGTCTGGATACAGGTCCTTTACCAGATACATAATTTCTAAGTAATTTTCCCCCGTCCCTGACTTGTCTCTTCCTTTCCTTAATGCCGTCTTTCGAACTGCAAAAGTGTTTAATCTTGACGAAGTGTATCCTTTTTTTTCTTTCATAGCTCGTGCATTTAGCATCAAGATTAAGCACACCTGGCCTAAGTCAAGCTCCCAGAGATTCTCTGCTGTGTTTGTCCTCTAGAGTGTTCAGTTAGGTCCACGATCCTCTCTGAGTTATTTTTTGTGGACGATGGGAGGTAAGGGTCTAAATTCGTCCTTTGGTCTGTGGATATCTACTCGTCCCGGCGCTTGCATGGGGAAGACTTTCCTGTTGATTTTCCTTAGCACTTCTGTTGAAAATGGAGCGACCCTAAGTGTAAGCACTTATTTACGCACCCTTACTTTTTGCTCCGTGGTCTCCGCGTCTACCCTCCGTCAGGGGTGTACAGCTATGCCTGCTGTGGCTTTAGAGAAGGTTTCAAAATCCTCCTTTAAGTACGAATCATCCTTTTGTTCTGTTTCAAAATCATTTTGGATATCCTGAGTCCTTTGCATTTCCAAATAAAGTTTACAGTCAGCGGGCCAATTTCTACTAAAAAATTCTGCTGGGATCTTTATAAGATTTAATTGACAGTATAAATCAATTGAGGGAGAATTATGATTTTGAGAATATTGAGTCTTTCCAATTCCTGAACATGGACTACTTCTCCAATTATCTAGATCTTTGATTTCTTTTAGCAACTGCCACTTCTGAGGAGCCAGGCGCAAAAGCAGGGCACTGTGCCTGCCCCCTGCATGCAACACCGACAAGGGGCGGGCAAGCCACCCCTCGGCCAAGCCCTGGACTCACCCCCACCTCGCTCCATATAAGGAGCGAGCTCAGCCCTCCTGGGGAGGGAGCAGGGGAAGCTGTTGTCTGTTCTTCTCCTGCTGCAGCAGGGGCCCCGACAGCTGTGCCTGGGTTTCTTGTCTGCCCTCTGATCAATTCCTGCTGATTAAGGAGCAAGAAACCTGGTTGGTATCATGGTCACATCCGCACCTCCCCCGGGCCAGGGGCTCTTTCCACTGGGCATTTGTGTCCCTCTTCTTCCAGGCAGATTCTTTAGTTGCATTCCGCGACTGTGACAGATTCCATCAGCATCTCAGCTTTTGTAGAATTCGTTTTGGTTTGGAGGAGACATTAAATCCTCTGGCACCATCAGAGATTAAATGCAAGGAAGATCCTTGATAGAAATGCCAAGGTATATTGACATTCCCATTCAGAAGTTTCCACCTTAGCAACAGTACTAAGTCTGTCTCCTTCCAAATTCTAGGTGCGCCGTTCACCATCGTCTTCTGCAGAGACACAACTGTAACTCTGCGGCTTCCGCAGCGTTGCTTGCTTGTTTGTTTTTGATTTGTACTGGACTATAATAGCTTTACGGGCTTCCCTTGTGGCTCAGCCAGTAAAGAATCCACCTGCAATGCAGGAGAGCTGGGTTTGATCCCTGGGTTGGGAAGATTTCCTGGAGAACGGAAAGGCTACCCACTCCAGTATTCTGGCCTGGAGAATTCCATGGATTGTATAGTCCGTTGGGTTTCAAAGAGTCGGACACGACTGAGCGACTTTCATTTCTCCCTCTCCTTGGATGAATCTGTTTGCTTGTTTCATAACAAGTTCAAACTGAACGTCCCGTCTGGCCACCACGAGGAAAACTGCACTTCCCAGAGCCCCTTATAGCTGGTGTTCTGGACATAGTTTGGGTGCGGCCTGATTGCGGGGACTCAGGAGCGATTGGAAGGCAGACGTGGCCACTGTAGGCAGGAGCTGGCAAGCGTCTGTGGCCAAAGGTGGTGATGGTCACAGCAAAAGCGGGGCGGGGGGTTCCTGGTCTCCTCGGCCTCAGGGGTGGGACCGCTGCCTTGCCTGTGTGAGCAGAGCCCCCTTCACTGCCCCAGCCCACAGGGATCTTTAAGTCCTTACAGCCCAGGCTGAATGTGTTTCTGCTTCTAATATGTGTGCGTGCTCAGTCGTGTCACCAGGGACTGACTGTAGCCCACCAAGCTCCTCTGTCTGTGGGCTTCTCCAGGCAGGAACACTGGAGTGGGTTGCCGTGCCCTCTTTCGGGGGATCTTCCTGACCCCGGGGTCGCGCCTGCCTCTCCTGCACTGGCAGATGGATTCCTTCCCTGGGAAGCCCCTTTCTGCTTCTAATGCTGGAAGTGACTTCTCTGAACCTTCAGGTTGCTGCTTCCCCTGCGAAGAACCATCTGGAAAATCCCACACTCACTTCTGCTCACCAGCCGTTGGCAGAACTCAGGCTCACGGCCACAGCTGTCTGGTGGAAATGGATGCCTGAGGCCCTGAACATAATCAAGGTTCTGTTTCTGAGGAGGGCACCGGGGCAGATGATGTTAAAACAGGCAACCAGCCTTGGCCGCTGAGTCCCAGCTGGTTGACCCCCTTCCCTGTACCCAGAGGTGGCTGGATGGCATCACCGACTCAGTGGGCATGAGTCTGAGTAAACTCCGAAAGGTGGTGATGGACAGAGAAGCCTGGTGTGCTGCAGACCATGGCTCTCAAAGAGCTGGACACGGCTGAGTGACTGAACGGCAACAAATGTGCCCAGAAATGGGCAGCGTGGCTTCTGGAGCCTCGTAACCCCCAATAAACGCAGTCACCTTACTACAGTCATCAGGCTGAGGCTGTAGACACGTGGGGGTCCCTGAGCGAAGGGCCTCCTGGGGCCAGGTGTGCAGGGACCATGTGGTTTGAGGAGTTTGTCCCCCGGGATGACGGGTCCCGGGAGAGCCGCGGTCACCACGCCCCTGCTCCCGGCTGACCTCCCGGGCTTCCAGCAGCCGGCAGCCTGGGTCTGCTTCCTCTGACCAGACTGGGCACTGGCTCAGGTTTGCCCCTGCTTGCTGTCCCGGGATCCTGGAGGCCCCGACTCTGCCCTTCCTCTTCTCACTCCAAACATGCCCCACCCTCCGGCCGCAGACAGGCGCCTTCTTTTGCGCTGTCTCTGCCTTCCCGCCCCCGCCGGGATGTGAGCCCCTTTACGGACACTTCTCCCGTCCACCCGCCAGTGCCCGGGTGGACAGACCACCCGGCACGTCCACACGGAGGCAGTGACGGCCCAGATGGTGGCTGAGCTGCGGGGCCAGCAGGCCGGGCTCTCCAGGGTGCCTGGCCCCTCCAGCCCTTTTTGGTAGAGCAGCTGGGGGTCTTCTCCGCTCCCTGGGGTGGTGGGCTTTTC
>SJYF01000057.1:1434367-1444763 GCA_006410515.1 Procapra przewalskii | reverse complement strand
CCCCCAGCCTGTGTCTCTCACCCCGGGTCCGTCCCCTCAGCCTGCGTCTCTTCACCCCGGGTCCCCCCCAGCCTGCGTCTCTCACCCCGGGTCCCCCTCAGTTGCATCTCTCACCTCGGGTCCCCCTCAGCCTGTGTCTCTCACCCCGGGTCCATTCTCCAGCCTGTCTGCAGGTCTGTCTCCTGGGTGCGGGGACCCCTGCGGCTGTCAGTGCCCGCCCTCAGCGTTGCTCTCCTCACCCCCACCTTCCAGCTCCTTCCTTGAAACTACCCTGGTGGCCGCCAGCCTGAGGGGACTGTCCTTTGAGCGTAGAAGCAGCTCAGGCCCCACGGGCCGAGTATGGCCGGGAGGATGGCCGGGCAGGGGTCCTCTGCAGGAGGCGTGCCCACCGGACCGACGCTGCCCCCCAGTGGCGCCTCCTCACTGCGTCTGGAAGCAGGTGCGGCCTCTCCGGCCCTCTGGCTGCGGTCCCTGTCGTCTCTCCAGAGGGCCTCCGGGGCCAGACTCTGGGCCCAGACCTCCAGCCATCTCCTCCAGAGATCGTGGGTCATCATAAGCTGGCAAAGATGTGGGGTCACCGGAGACGGGCTGACCTCAACTCCTCAACCCCCTGTCCTGATGAGGGGCAGATGGGGAGCGGGGCTCTGACCACACCCTCCAGACGGCACTGGGCTCAGAAGGATGGACGGAACAGTTCTGCTCAGCCATAGGCTCGGGCTTTCTGGGGTCACCCTGCAGAGCTCAGCCCCCTGCCAGCACCCTATCCCTGGCTTTGTGGGGTTCATGGTTTGGGGGACACAGCAGGTCCCCACTGGGTGGGCACATGGGAGGCCAGGCCCCGCCATCCTGGAGGGCTCCCGGGAGGCGGTGTCGCCTGCCTGCTCCACAGATGATGCTATGGCGCCCACAGCCTGGAGCCCCCTGCTTGTGCACAGACGCCCTTCTACCCTGACCCCCCTGCCCCAGACCCAAAGTCCCTTACGGTGGCCACACTCCTGCATCAGAGGGGTGGAGGGACCTCACAGGGTCCTTCAGCAGACCTGTCCTCCAGGACCCAATACTCAGGGGTGCAGAGGTGGGGAGCGAATTCTGGGCAGACTAGTCAGCCTGCCCACCACCTCCACCCTGCAGGCCTGAGGCTCTACCCACACCCTGAGAGGAGCTTTCCCAAAAACTCAAGGAAGAGAACCTTTGATACGATGGTCTTCCCCCAGGCCAGGGCCACCAGACACCATCCCGTGGCAGAGGCCCTGGGATGGCCTGGCTGGCATCCTGGGCGATGAGAGGGAGCCTGGCGAAAGGCAGGCTTCCCAGAGGATGGCCAGGAAGGGGAGTGGGTGAGAGGGGGCCGGGGAAGGGCCCCTGGGGTTCCTCCAGGGGGCAGGCCTGCGTGTCTGCCTGCGCAGGGGCGGCGTCCCCCAGGCCATCACACACGGCCTGGCTCGCGACGCCCGCAGGGCTGCCCTCACCTCACATTTGCCGCGCAGGCCGGTCTCCTGCAGCCGCGACCAGATGCTCTGGATGCGCCCGGCGTGCTCCGGGTGGCTGTTGGTGTTCCCGCAGGTGCACTGGTGCTTCAGCATCAGCGTGTCGTACACGAGGCCTGCAGCGGAGGAGGCAGGGGTGGCCGCGCTCAGAGGAGCCCTCAGGGTACCCGGCAGCTGGTCCCCCTGCCAGGGGAGCTGAGCTCAGGGCACTTGCCCAACAGCCAGAGCCCGCAACGCCTGGGGGAGCCGGCGAGGAAGACCTGAAAAGGCAGCCCTGTCCCCAGGACTCAGGGCTCTCATATCACAGGGACCAGGCTGACCCAGACAGCAGGGAAATTTTGGTCCCAAACTCAGGTCTGCCAGGGACCCATGGAGTAGTTTGCCCCTGTGGACTGAGATCCATCCGTCTGAGGTTCTTGGGGCTCAGACGGCTTGGTTTCTGCCTGCGGAAACGTGCAGAGCTGCTGGACAGGAGCACACGCGCGTACACACAGACACACACAGGGACACAACTGCATTTGAAATCAGCCTAGACAGTGGGGAGGGGGAGGGTGGGGCGCGGCCTTCCAATAACAGAGCAGCAGGACAGGAGCAGACTGACGGAAACACAGACACACACGCCTGTCTACGTGGACTGCAGATGCGCGTGTGTGGACAGCACCAGGACACGGGCCCCACCCGACGGCATCGCAGAGACACAGCCGTGTGCTGCTGCTCACGGGGTGCAAGGCGGGAACTTCATGGTGAAGCCACCCGCGCCCCTTTCGCAGATGGGCAGTGGCAGCAGAGTGAGCGTGGAGTGGCCAGGACCCTGGGGAGATGTGCGTGCACGCAGGAAGAGGCCCAGAGTGGCCCACAGCAGTGTGGGCCCCGCAGAGTGCTGGCTTCGTAAAATACACCACGTCTGTGTCTACCTGTCTGTCTGGCTACGTGCAGACACAACCCTGGACGTGTGACCTGACGCTGACAGCGGCTCCCCCAGGGGTGGGGTCGGGGCCACCCACTGCCTTCTCGGGGTTTCCACTGTGTGTGCCTTCTTTCAAGGAGTATGCACTGTTTCATAAGTTTGTCAAAAAGGAATAATGAAGAGAAACTGGGAAACAGCAAGAGAGCGGGGCTCGCCAGGCAGGACACTCGCGGTGACATCATGTTGGTCCGTGGGCTCCCTCGCAGGGACCCCCGAGCACCCAGGGGGCACACGCGACGCGAGAGTGTCTCCACTGGGGTCCTGGGGTCGTCCAAGCTGTGCCTTCTAAGCACAGGCCCAACTCAGTCGATGCCAAGGACTCACTCTCAAAGAGTCACCTGCTGACTACTTGTGACACCTTGCAGTTCTCTGGTTTTCTTACTGCAAAGCAGGAATTTAACTGCTGGAAACTGACTACGAAACTCTTCTCCAAATATGATCAGTCTCCTTCCAAAATCTGACAAGGAGAATGTAGCCACGTTTGCACGTTACAGCACGCAGAGAAACAAGAGTGTTCGGTGAGATCTGATGGTGCGAAATGGAACTGCATTTAGATAACCTGTGCTGAGTGTGTCCTTGGGAAGAAACACCCGACGCATTAGCAGAGGACGGGGTGAGGCACTGTCCTGGGGCCCTCCGTCCCAGGCGGGGTGGGGGCCGGTGGCAGGGGCCGACCTGGAGCCCCTGGGAGCCTTGACCCCGGCAGACACTGCACTCGGCTACAGACCTCCTCCCTGACTCCCAGGGAACGCTTTCAGGAGAAGAGAGACTTCTGCAGGGTTGGGAGGCTGTGGGTGGGGGTGCGGCGAGACCGCAGGCAGGAGCAGGGCCGTGGGCTGTCCAGGAGCGGAAGCGAGCGTCTGGGCCGGCCGCGCCCTGCACCCACTCCACCTGCACGCTCCAGGCGTCGCCTGGGCCTCATGGGCAGGGCCCTGGGCGGAGCCCTGGTCCAAGGACAGGACAGACAAAGGAGGGCAAGGTGGTGACCCCGCCGACCCTGGGTGGGAAGCTGCCCGGTGCGGGCAGGCCCAGGGACGGGCGGTTCTCTGAGGCCATGCTTCTCTGGGGACGAGGAGGCGGGCTTCTCCGCCAGGACAGACCCTGGTGACCTCGCTCCGTCTGGTGCCCCCAGCCTGGGGCTGAGCCTCGGCAGAAGGTCAGGTGGGAGTGAGGCTGGGCACCACCCGGGAGCCTCGCCCAGTATGAGGCTCGCCCTCTGGCCCCGCAGGCCGTGTGGCACCTCCCTTGCGCCTGCAGCCGCGGCTCCCCCAAGAGGGGGCCCTCGCCCTCCCCCGGCCCCCGACACCCCGCCCCACGGTACCTGTGGTGAACCGTGGCTTGGCTGGGGGCTCCTGCACGGACATGGGGAAGGTGGCGGACGCCGGGGAGGACTGCGCCCGGGACAGGGGCCGGTGCCCGCCGAAGGACACGGGGACGCCAGCGGCCTCCATGGACGCCTGGTAGCTCCGCAGCTGGTGGATCCGCTGCTGCTCCAGGAGCAGGGCTTGCTGGGGGCGAAGGAAAGAGGCCGCTCTGTTGCTTCCCGGCGTCTCCTGTCCCCTGCCGTAGGGCTACGGGGCCCCGCTCTCCCAGACCCTCCACCCCACAGCCCCCGGGCTCCCAGCGCAGAGCCTCGTGCCAGGCTGCTGGGGAGAAGCCTGCCTTCTGGGCCAGGAGGGCGGCCAGTGAGGTGGTGGCCTAGGGCCCTGCTGAGTCTGGACATCCCCATGGGGAGACAGACTGTCAGCGGAAAAGCCTTCTCAGAGCTGACGGGGGGCCTGGGCAGCCTGGCGGCCATGGAGGGCTCCTTGAGGAGGTGACACCTTGGGGGCGGGGTGGCAGTACCCAGGCAGAGAGTGCTGGCGGGCAGGTGGACTCTGGGGTGTGAAGGCAGGGACTCGGGCGGGTCCGGTTTTGCCCAGGGAGGTGGATGGAGCCTGGGGAGAGGTGGTGGGATGGGTGGGGGGCCTGCCCAGCCCTGCCAGGAGCATGGCTGCTTCTGTAGGGACCCAGGGGGTCTCCTCCCTGCACGGCCGAGGAGGGAGGGGCAGGACAGCCTACTTTGCAGCCCGCCCTGCAGGAGGTGAGCAGCAGGCCGCTGCCCCTGCCTTGGGCCTCCCTCTGCAGGTGCCCATCTCAAGGTGGCTCTGCAGACTGCTGTGCGCACCACCGCCTTTCCCCGAGACGAGCTCTGCTTGCGGTTCTCCCAAGAACCAGACACCCAGCACCTCTGATCATTGCCTCAGGCTCAGAGCCCAGGGATAATTCCCCTAAGAGAATGACGACCACCTTATCATTGGCAAGAAGCAGCCCTAAAAAACTGCCTCCCGGTTTCACACCAACGCAGTAAGAGCACGCTGAAGCCCAGTTATAACAGGCCGCCACCTCTGTGGACGGGTGAGGCCCTGACCCGCCGCCCAGATGGCCCGCCTGGCGCGCGCACACCGCAGGAGCCCACACGGCACGGGGACAGGGGCTTCCACACCAGCAAAAGTGACTGCCAGCCGCCTGTGGTCCTGCCTTTAAATGCGGAGCCGGGGAGAGGGGCTCCGGGGAAACCGAGGCGCTGAGCTGAGCCTTGGTGTCACCTCCCACCCTGGGCCCAGGGGCGGTAGGGGAGGCACCCCCTGGGCTGTCGGGGGAGGAGGAGTATGCCTGGGTGGCCAGCACTGGGCCCACGGGGAGGGTTGGGTGAGCCAGGGCCCCACACCCCAGGTGCTGAGCTCCACAATGAAGGACACCATTAGATTTTACAGTCCACCCCTCGGACACCCTGGCCCAGCTTCTCAGGAACAAGACCGCTCCCTGGGGGCACTCAGGCCTAAGATGGGGTTTCGACTGGCTAGCTGGCTGTCCCAGTGTTTTCTTGTTCCGGCCGTTTTATTCTTCACTGTAAGTTAATGAATCATTCATTGGGTGTATTCATCAGTCTCTTAGGAGTCTGCTAACTGTCAGCGCCGGGGAACCTCACTGGCTCTGGGTGTCCAGACCAGGCTGCTTTTCTGGATCTGTCAGGCTGGTCACTAGTGCCTTCTTGGGCCGAAAGGTCCTGGCTTCTGACCAGATGCTGCAAACCTTCTTGATCAATGATTAAGTCAGCTTCCCTCTTCCCCTTCTATGCTGAATCCACCAGCATTCGGATTTGCATTAATCTGCAGCCTTTGGGCCTGAAGGGGAACCATCCCTAGGGAGTCCGGGGCTTGTTCAGCTGAGAAGCAGGTGCATAAATACACACAGTGGACAGAGGGCCAGTGTCTCTGGGGGTGATACCTGCAAAGCAGGGCTCACATCACATCTGCCTCCTGTATCAGGAGGGAAAGCTGGGGGCCTGGACTGGCAGGTATGGAGGACAAAGACCTTGGACTTGCTCTAGGGGCCCTGCTCACCCCCTGCTGCCCGCCCCCCCACTCTGCAGGCACCTGTCTGAAGAGCAGCTCCTGCTCCGTGGGCGGCCGCTGGCCGGGGTCTGCCTCCCGTGGGGGCTCCGTCTCCTCGTCGTCACTCTCGATGGGCTCCTGCTTCACCTGCACCCCGGCCAGCGCGTGGGCCTCCTTCTGCCCCGGAAGCCGGTCCAGGAAGGGCTCCTCCAGGAGCGCCTGGTGCTCCCGCAGCTCCTCCTCCGTCTCCTCGGGGTGGCTCTCGGGCTGCCGGGCTGGCTCGCTGGGTTTGGGGATCATCTGTAACACAGGGTTACCAGGTGGAGTGCGGCGGGACGGGGGTGAGGGAGGTGCTGGGACAGGAAGGGGGTGGTCACAGAGCCCACATCTCGGGATCAGCGGAACTGACTGTCCGAGGATGCTGTCACCCCGGGCTGAGGCAGGACAGGACACAGACACACACTAAGCCCACGTCTCAGGAACAATGGGGCTGACCGCCCAAAGAGGGTGTCACCCCGGGCTGAGGCAGGACTGGAAACAGACATACACAGAGCCCACGTCTCAGGAACAATGGGGCTGATCATCCGAGGAAGCTGTCACTCTGGGCTGAGGCAGGAGGACATGCAGACAGACACACAAAGACACATACACACACACACACACACACACGCGCGCGCGCGCGCGCGCGCGTGTGCACGTGCCAGGCACTGTCCATGGTGTGCACACACACACACACACATGCATGCACGCATGCACACATGTATGTTGGGTGCTGTCTGTGGTGTGCATACACACACACATGCATACACGCACGCACGCAGACACACATGTGCTGGGAACTGTCCTTGGTGTGTGCACACACGCACACGCCTGCACGCACGCACACATGCCCACACAGGCGCTATCCATGGTGTGCGTGCACACACACAGACACACGCATGCACACACACACACACACGTGCCGGGTGCTGTCCGTGGTGTGTACACATACACATGCACGCACGTGCCGGACGCTGTCAGTGGTGTACACACACACACACGCACGCACGCGCACACGTGCCGGGCGCTGTCCGTGGTGCTGAGATGAAACACAGCCTAGCTTGGTACCTGTTTGCCAGGCACAGTGAATCGCAATGCAGTCACTCACCACAATCGCAAGGTGTTGACCCACGTCCACACCTGGGTGTGAAGTGGGGCTGGGGGGGTGCACCCTCCTTCCTTCTCAGTCACCCCACCCGCCACCCCAGCAATTCACAGCCAGGCACCATAGGGACAGGCGGCCTCTGAGAGCGCTCACCTGAGCCGCTGGCCCTGAGCCCGCAGTTGGCACACCATGCCCCGTCCCTGCTGAACTTCCACGCGCAAGAGCCCCACCCTGCCAGGGAGGATGGACCCTTCCCCATGTCCTGACTGTTTCTAGAAGGAAACCAAGGGCTTCCAAGAAGCCTCAAGTTTTAGTCCTGAGCACTTGTGTTTTAGAAAGTCCTTCTGGAAGCACCTGCCCCCTGACCTACACCTGGGCAAGCGCAGCTTGGCCCACGCGGGGAGGACTGGGGATGCCGGTGCTAGGGCTGGCTGCACGCGCGGTGAGCAGCCGGGGCCAGCTGTACCGTGGGCCCCGGGGAGGATGGACCCACTGACACCCTCGGGGCAGCTGGCTTGCTCTGCCGAGTGACCAGTTTCCACTGGGCTAGGGACTTGTTCTAGTGACTGTCCCCTAAGCTGCTGTGTAAGCTCTGCAAAAGGAAACACGCTGTGAAAGGCAAGCCCGGCCCCTCTCTACATCCGCCTCAAGGCAGCATATCCTCAGGAAGTTCCAATCCAGCCGGAACACGGAGGACACAGCTCCGGGAGCAGGTCCGTGCTCAGTGGACGGTGAGGGGTGTGAGTGGGGACAAAGCCGCGGGGTGGGCAGGGGCCAGACAGGCTCCGAGCCATTTCGAGTAAACAATCCTCCAACCTTACATCTGGTGATTTGACTGACTTCTCACAGCAGTTCATCCAAAAAACTGTTCTGAAAATCTGTCTCTGAAGATCTGTCCATCTCATCTGCTCCCCACAAACCTGGAGCTGGTGAGGCCCCGCTATGAGCTCTATGCCTGGACAGAGTCCACTGGGGGTGAGACCACCACCGCCTGACCGGCTTGGGGGCAGGAGGACCCATCTCCACCAGCAGAGGGCGCTGGGCCTCTCCATGGCCCCCCAGGTCCACAGGGGCCCCGGAAGCCTCAGCAGGTGGCATCAGGAGCCTCAGCTTTATGGTCCGTGGGGCCAAAGCGCTCATGTCTCTGTCATCCCTCAGCGTCTGATGCAGAGCCCGACAGGTAACAGGCTGGGGCTGATGGGAGGTTTGGGGAACGCAGGGCCTGGGAACGTGGCTAGGGGACAGACTGGAGAGTAGATGGCCCAGCAGAGTGACGGGGAGGGAACAAGGATGGGGGGAGCGGGAGCGGGCAAGGCCCCTGTGATGTGCTCCAGGGTGAGGCTATGAGGGAAGAGGACACGGGGACGGGGCATGGACAGTAGGGGGGACATGGGGACGGGAGCCCCCAGCACCACAGACTTAAGCCTCCAGACGACGGTCTGGGAGGTAGGTGCTGTCTCAGAGCGGGAGGCAAGCTCCTCTCTGCTGTGGGAAGATAAAGAGTCAGGCTGAGAAGGGGTGGGGTCAGGGGACTGCCTGCAGAAAAAGGACCCTTTGGGGGCTCAGTCGGGAGGGGGCGGAAGGTCAGCAGAGGGGCTGGTCAAGGTGCGCAGGGGGACCCTGGGGATTCCAGGCCAGGCACCTGAGGACAGCTGCATGGAGGGAGGTTGGGGCGGGAGGGGCACGGGACCCGGGCCTGCTGCAGAGAGGCTGAGACTCAAACTCTGGGCGACCTGTGAGGGGCTGTCCTTGGAAGGGGGATTGGAGCAAGGGGTCTGGTGATGGGTCAGGGCTGGAAATGATGGTTAGGAAGAAGCAGGCAGACAGGAAATGGGGGCGGGGCTTCTCCCAGGGGAGTTGGAGAAGCTGTGTCTGATCCTGGAGGAGCTGGGGCTGCCCCAGGCCCTGTCAGGAGGTCAGCTCTGTGTGGGCACGCGTGACCTTGGCAACGACCACGGTGACCCAGCAGCAAACAGCACACGCAGAGCCGCTTTGTCTCCCCAAGGCCTTTCTGGACCTCAGGAGCACCTCCCACCAACTAAGCGAGAAAGGCGGTGACTCCATGTTGGGAACAACAAGCTTCTAAAAGCCAGACTGGTTCAGGGCCCAAACCAAACTGGTGAGCAGGCCAGCGTTTAAGATTACTGCACACGCTCACCATTAGATGCCCAAACAACTGGGACCCAGTGTTCACGTTCACAACTGAGCTGAGGAGCAGCAGCCCACGCAAGGAACGGCTGAGACCCTGGTGCGCTCCAGTGTAGGCTGCAGGGCGGGGCTGAGGGCCTTGGCTCAGGAGCCTTCAGGCCACCGGCCCTGAAGACAGAGCGCAGAAATGTCGGCGCTGGCAGTGCTGGGTACAACTGTCAGCTCCCTGCACCCTCTGGGAGATCAGTGCATAAACACTTCAATCAGCTGTCGCTCGTGACAGCAAGTCAATCACAGAGGGAAATCCAGAGAGATCAGCCGCATCTGTCTCTGTTGGAGAACACACCACACGTGAACAGGTGCTCCCATCTTTCCAGCCTCCCACCCTATCACTCAGAGAACGACACAGCACGGTTAAGAAGACAGTCGGCATCAGAAAGGTGACACAGGGTGCCTCGGACACTTCGGCATCCGCCTCGCCCACCTTACAGGTGTCTTTCCTGCCCCGCGGGGCTGCGTTCAGCTGCCCCACCCACTCCTGACCCTGCCCTGAGCCATCTGGTAGGGGAGCCAGCCAGGCAGAGGGGCTCTGGGGCAGGGGTGCTGAGCCTGTGTCCAAGCGCTTGGGCGGGCAGTAGGGCCTGGTCTGGGGCAGCTTGCTGTTTGTTCAGGGCCCCCAGTTCTCCCAGGATGGGAGCTGCCGGGCAATGTGATGGCTCTGTGTTTAACCTTTGGAGGAACTGCTGGACAGCTTTCCAGAGTAGTTCCTCTCACTCTCTACTAGAAAAGGGCTTTGCTTCCAGTGTTAGCATTTGGAACCAGTTATTGGAAACTGCCGCTCTTGCTTCAGTAACCAGCAGGGAGGGCCACACTGACCTCGGTGCCGCTTGCTGCTGAAAGCAGGTCGGGAGTGACCGACCAGATGTTGGATGGAGGGACGCAGACCTCTGGCTAGGAGCACTTTGGTCGAGGTTGCTGCAGTGGGCAGGCAGAGCGCCAGTGTCCAGGGGCCTGGGACCTGTGCTTCAGGGGCCCTGAGTCTCTGCTGGGCACTCTCCACTGGGACTCTCTCCTGGGAGTTTTCTTACGAGGATAAATCCCCTTAAGAAACTCCAGAGACCCGTGAGGGGCAAGGAGAATAAGCCACCCAGGGACGCAGACGCTGCGGGAACATAGCCCACCCCACTCCTGCCTCCTTGATGCCACCAATGGGACAAGCTGCTCACTGCCGTGGGGTCCCGGCCCCGCCCCCGCCCGCAGCCCCGGCCCCGCC
>SJYF01000057.1:1416775-1434084 GCA_006410515.1 Procapra przewalskii | reverse complement strand
GCTTCTCCAGGAACTGCTGGTGCTGCTGCTGGATGACCAGGTGCTGCAGCGCCTGCGCGCTCTGGGGCAGCGGCGCCGACTGCGTGCGGCCCAGCGGGCGGTGCTGCCGCAGCTTGTGCACCGAGGGCGCCACGCGCTCCGCCCCTACCAGGGGCTGCGCGTGCAGGGGCAGCGCGCCCAGGCCTGCAAGGTAGCGGTCTGGAGAGAGCACGGGGAGGGGCGGATCAGAAGGGAGGGGCGAGGCCGGCCGCCACCTCCTCCCCGAAGCCCGCCAGGCCTGCTCCAGCATGCTGACCACCCGCAGCCCGGACTCAGGGGCAGCGGCCAGTCATCTGGTCCCCCCATACCCAGGTCCAGGTCGTAAGTGGGCAGCCCCGGCACAGGCGCCTTCAGAAGGGCCTGGCTGAGGATGGGGCCAGGGTCTGGTGGCTCCAGAATGTTCTGGAGTGGGCATCTTTCTGACAGCATCAGAAATCCAGGTGTGAGGAAGACACCTGCCCTTATGAACCAAACCATTTTAAGGGTCTCAAGACGTCCATTTTTATTCACAAAGAGGGCATCAACACTAGAAAAAAATTCTGATGCATGTTGTCAAAATCTCTGCAAATTTCTGGGAAACGCTGTCACCTGCTGCCCAGGAGAAGGGCAGCTCGGCCACACCGTGTCTGGGCTGAGTGTTTAAATTAAGAATCTGTGTGGACAGAAGAGGGTAGGTTTGAATCTGTGTTTGAATCTTGCTTCAAAATGCAACCTCCTCGTGTGAACCAGGACGTGGGATGGTATTACTTTCTATGTTCAACCATCAGTACTTTTTCTTTCACAAATTGTGGGTTTAGACAGTTTACCATTTTCCCTGGTACCATAGGCAAAAGGGTGTAAGAGACCCTTCACAGGCCACCTGAGTAACTGTCCCCCGGCACCAGAGCTGGAGAAACTAAACCACATCACTCAGGCTGCCCGCGACCCCAGCTGCCCGCGACCCCAGACCAGGGCGTCTGACCAGGAAGACCACAGGAGGGCAGGCCAGGCCAGCTCTCAGCCACCCAGCGCTGGCTCCTGGGGGGGCTGTGTGGCTGTGTTTAGTTGAACCCAAGCCCCCTCCAGGGGGTACTGACTGTCAGTCTTTTCCTAGTCCCTTCCTGGAGGTTATTTCTGTATTAAAATTTTTACTTTGTGTACAAATAGAGAAAAAAGGTTCAACTCTAGCAAAATAGTCCTTCACTACCTTTTCAAAAAGTTACCCAGTCACAGCTCCCTAAATCACCATCACTTTTTGTCCAACCCAAACAGTTTTCTGGAAAGACAAGTTATCTTAAACCTTATCTGCTTGGCTAGTAAACTAAAGTGAATGACTCGAAAGGTCGAACCAATTCTGTCCTGGGTTTTCTATTGATAGAAAAGTTAAAGACACAGCATCAGCGTGGAGAAGGTCTTTCATCAGTTGTTGGCTTGGTGGCTCAGACAGTAAACAGTCTGCCCGCGATGCAGGAGACCCGGGTTCAATCCCTGGGTCGGGAAGATCCCCTGGAGAAGGAAATGGCAACCCGCTCCAGTATTCTTGCCTGGTGAATCCCATGGATGGAGGAGCCTGGTGGGCTACAGTCCATGGGGTCACAAAGAGTCAGACACATCTGAGTGACTTCACTTTCACTTTCTTTCGCTTGGTCTGGGTATTATGGGGTATTAAATCATCTCACCAGCTTCCCAGGTGGCACTAGTGGTAAAGAACCCTCTTGCCAATGCAGGAGACATAAGAGACGTGGGTTCAATCCCTGGGTTGGGAAGATCCCCTGGAGGAGGGCATAGCAACCTACTCCAGTATTTCTGCCTGGAGAATCCCATGGACAGAGGAGCCTGGCTGGCTGCAGTCCATAAGGCTGCATAGAGTTGAACGTGACTGTGAAAGTCACTGAGTCTATATAGTCCATGGAATTCTCCAGGGCAGAATACTGCGGTGGGTAGCCTTTCCCTTCTGCAGGGGACCTTCCCAATCCAGGGATCACACCCAGGTCTCTCACACTGCAGGTGGATCCTTACCAGGGAAGCCCTAAGTCACTCAGCACGCAAATGGTTTCATGGAGGGAAGGATGTCAGCCACTGGATGCTGCACTTATGGCGTTAAAAGTCCACTCAGTCACTGAAAGGCGCCCTCTCAGAAGACATCACTTGCTTTTAAAGCTTCCTGGGCCCCTGAGGACGAGAGTGCCTGCGCTGGGGCCACTGGGCTGGCCATGCACCATATCCGCAGGGAAGCGTCTCTCAGTTTTAGAGGAGGAAACACTTAATTCCAGAGATCCAGTGTCTGCTGTGACCCCGGTTAGGGAACCAGGACCCCAAGTGAGTTGGAAAGGCAGGGACTCTGGGTGCTCCAGGGTCCCCTCCCTGTGATCGGGGCTCCAGCTGCTTGATGCTGGCCCAGAAGCCCACCTTGGCCAGGAAGACACCACCCTGAGGACACAGGCCTCTGTCCCTGCAGGGTGTGGGTGGCTGGCGGTGGAGAGGCCTGACTTCCAGTCCCCGATGCTGGGGGAGCCCGTGTCTACATGCAGCCCCAGCTGTTCAGGCTGGACCCCAGTCTGGTTCCCCTCCCTCCCTTCACCTCTCACCTCCACCCCTTCACCCCAGATTGGGCTCTAGTGCTTCTGGGGGTGGGGGTAAAGCTGTGGGGCCCCCACACTTGAGGAAAGTGTCATGATCAGCACCCCTTAAAACTGGACATCTGACCTTCCAGGAGAAATACCCCACACCTGGTCCAGTGAGGACTCAGGCCACACTTGAGTTCAGAAGTTTCTGGTTCAGAACTGGAAGATGACCCCTCAGACCATTCACAGGAGCTTTTGATGGTAACTGGAAACTGGCTGGTTTTTGGTATGTGTTGTGAAACTTCCAAGCAAGAGGGCCCAGCACATTAGGGTCCAATTCTGTCCTAGTGACCAGCTGGCCTGCGGAGGCTGGCTGGGCAGCAGGGCCCTGGCAGCCTGTGGCTGCCCTTGCCCAGCCCCAGTGAAGGGACCTGAGGGTGGCCGGTGCTGAGCAGCTCCTCCCGGGGACAGGGTGGGCCAGTCCCCTCAGAGGTCCTCTCTGGAGCAGGAAGTAAATACGACAGCGGGCCGGGGCTCCTGGTGAGCGCCCAGCCCGTCCGCGGAGGCCGGGCTGAAGGTCTCCTTCACCTGCACTAACAGGAAGCGAATCTGCTAACAGAGGGGCCGCACAGACGCCCCCAGCAGGTATGGGGTTAACAAAGAGAGAAGTTGAAAAGCCAGATCGCCCTCTGCTCTGGGCCTGGTTCGGCTGCGCCGGCCTTGGCACTGGGGATCCTGTTCAGTCCACGTGGATTCTCACGTGAAATCCACATGAGACAGGTGGCTCCTGTGGCCTGAGCCCTTACACACCCACCGCCCAACTTAAAGAGTCTTTACAGCTGGGGTGTGTCCACCTGCACACCCTACCTTGACCAGCTGCTCAGAGTTCAACCTGCAGACTGTCTGGGGCACTGAGCTCTTTTCAGTAGAAGCCTGGATCACACGATCGCCGGCAGTCAGGAGCCTCCTGTGGCGGCGAGGACCCAGGCTGCGGGAGCCACTCTGAGCAGGTGCCATGTGGAACTCACCCGCACGCCTGCTCCCCGACAGACCCAGGCCGGCTGCTCCTCCCGCACAGCCAGCCTTTGTGGGATGAGGTGGCCCCAGCTCTGCCACCAGCAGGTAGGCACGTCTGTGGGCCCTGGGAACCTCAGAGAACCTACCAGAAGCCAGCCTGCAGTGTGAGCCTGACCCTTCCTGACGTGGCTCAGACACCGCCTGGCACCAGGTGCCACCGCAGAGGTATCTGCTGTGCCCGTTCCGGCATCAGACGCTGAGGGGGTGCCGGGAGGGGCCGCGCAAGGTAACTCGGTGTCTGCGCTCTGGGGGATGGAGGTGCGCAGAGAAATTGCCTGTGCTGAGCGCCCGGGAGGCCCCGAGCTGGGCCTGACGTGGAGGAAGGGCCCTGAGGCCGGGCGTGCAGAAGGCGGCGTGGGCCTCGTCAGCGCTGAGCGAGCCTGCACCCGAGCGCAGCACGGGTCGGGGCTGTGCTCCAGGCCAGAGCTGGCTGACTGTGCTCCCCGTGCTGGCGGAATGGGCCCCGTTCCGACCGTGCCTCAGCCGGCCCCCGCTTTTAACTGTCACTGTCCAGGGGAGGGACGGGGCGGGGTCGTTGGGGAGTTTGGGATGGGCGCATACACACTGCTGGGTTTAAAACGGGCAACTAACAGACCTGTTGAGCAGCACACGGAACTCCGCTCCGTGTGGTGTGGCGGCCTGGGTGGGAGGCGGGTTTGAGGGAGCACGGATATGTGTGTACGAGTGGCTGGGCCCCTCCACTGCCCCCCGAAACTGTCACGGCACTGTTAACAACAAAAGTGAGATTTTCACTATGAAAGTGGCTATGAAAGTGAAAGCCTCAGTTGCTCAGTCGAGTCTGACTCTGCGGCCCTATGGACTGCAGCCTGCCAGGCTCCTCTGTCCATGGGATTTTTCTAAGCGAGAACACTGGAGTGGGTCGCCATTCCCTTCTCCAGGGGAATCTCCCTGACCCATGGATTAAATCTGAGTCTCCTGCATTGCAGGCAGATGTTTTAGTGTCTGAGCCACCAGGGAAGTATTGTTTGTTAATTGGCTATACCCTAATACAAAATAAAAAGTGAAAAGAGAAAGAAGTGAAAAAACCCACAACTTCCAGTGTCAATGTGAATGGCCACAGCTCTGGGCCTGGGGAGGGCTTCCTGGCATGCCTACAGGAGTGTAAGGCGACCCCAGGGGGGCCCGGGAACAGGGAGTGGGGCAGGGAAGGGCCCACATGACGCTGGGAAGGACAGACAGGCCAGCTGGGAAGTA
This sequence comes from Procapra przewalskii, assembly GCA_006410515.1. Taxonomy (NCBI): domain Eukaryota; kingdom Metazoa; phylum Chordata; class Mammalia; order Artiodactyla; family Bovidae; genus Procapra; species Procapra przewalskii. Next base: position 1,429,210 of record SJYF01000057.1, on the reverse strand, counting down.
AGGGAGAGAGCAAGGGTGAATGCTGAGAACGATAAAACCAAATGTCACCACCAGAGCAACCAACAGCTGAGGGGGACTCCCGGGCTGATACTGATACTGGGGGCTCTGTCGGCCCTCCTAAACCCTGGGGAGGAAGCTAAAGACCCAGCTGGATGGTGCCAGAACCTGGGAGGTCAGCTCTGCAGCAGGGCCCCCTCATTTCACAGCGAACCCTAAGCACTCTGTCACTTGGAAAGCAACACCTTTACACTGCTGTTGCTATGCAAATCTTAGAGCAAATCTGTGTGTGTGTGTGTGAGTTGCTCAATCATGTCTGACTCTCTTTGTGATCCCACGTTCTTTAGCCTGCCAGGCTTCTCTGTCCATGGGATTCTCCAGGAAGAATTCTGGAGTGGGTTGCCATGCCCTCCTCCAGGGGATCTTCCTGACCCAGGGATTGAACCTGGGTCTCGTGCATTGCAGGCAGAATCTTTACCATCTGAGCCACCAGGAAAGCCCTAATTTTTTTTTCTCTAAACATAACCACCATTAGATGGGGCACATTTTTAAAAAAAATGCTGCTGCTGATAGGAATCTGCTGCCCAGCAGGGCCAGCTCTGTGCTCCATCACACCCTGAGCACCCAAAGGGCAGACACGTCAGGGAGCGGGCAACCTGCTCTTGGGAAATCACCCAGAAGGTGTGTCTGACGCTCTGGCTTCCACGCCTCTGGCTCTGTGAGTGGACTCGGTCTCTCCGGCCACAGCCTGGTGTGGGAGGGCTTGGGTGCAGGAGTTCTGGGGGACAGGTCGCCAGCCCTCCCCCGGGGAGCCCAGGACGGCCCGCTGCGGCCTGCTCACCTGTGACGAGGGGTGTCTGTGCAGGTGGCTGCTCCAGGAGGACCACGTGCTGTAGGAGGGAGCCAGGGGCTGCCCCTGCGTCACGCTCCAGGGGCGCCGTGCCCAGGTAGGGGGCGAGGTGGGTGCCGGGAAAGAGGGAGATGCGCTGCTGCAGGGCGGGGAGGGCCAATCTCTCGGCCTCCTGCTGGCCGGCTGCCCCCTGGACAGACAGGCATGGCCGGGCGCCCGGGTCAGGGGCCTGGAGGGGGCTGCCCCGCACCACCGCCTCGCAGACCCCAGGGGCGCCCACTTACCGTGGCGGGGCTGGTGGCGGGCAGCCCCAGCGTGATGTTGGGCAGGGATGGTGACGTGTAGAGGGGCAGCGGGCCCACCGAGCCCTCTCGCGCCACGAGTCTGTGCGCCAGGCCGGTCTGCGGACAGAGCACAGGGGCGTCACGCAGACTGCACGGCCAGCCCTGCCAGCCTGGGCCACAGGAAGCGACGAGAAAAACCCTCCAGGGCAGGCTGAGGTCCCTGGGACAGAGACGCATGAACAAGGACAGCTCGGAGGCAGACACGGCATCGCAAAGCCATCAACTCTGACTCACGACCTGTCCCTCTCTTGTTTGCTCTTGTTCAATCCACACAACGCTGTAAAACTATCAGAATAAACCTAGCATAATATACTTAATAATGTAGTCTTAGGATCAGGAATGTCTTTCCAAGCATAATGTGAGAGGTAGGAACCAGAGAGGGAAATGTAGATCATACAAAAATGCCTTCACATAAAAGGCGAACAGCAATGATGACGAGGTTGGCAACTGTAGTACAGACAAAGGCCATATGTAAAGAGCAAGCAAATCAAACAACAACCAGTGAGAATCAACAGAGAAGAGCCAGGATGGAGAAGAAACTCACTGGAAAAAAACCAGCAGTAATCTAAAAAAAAAAAAAGATCTACCAAAAAAATATTAAAAACCTCTGCAGTTGGCAAAGATATTTCAGTGCGACAGCAGTGTCTTGACCCAGAGAAACATGACCACGCTGCTGGGTGGGCCACAATCAGCCTGCTCCTTCTACAGGACAGTCTGGCCATCCACGGCAAAAGCCTTAAAGAGATCTAGCTTTTGAGCTTAAACCCCACTCCACTTGCAGGACATGCTCTTGGGAGAGGAAGCTGGACACAGATGGGCTCGACTACAGTGGCGTTCACAGTGCCCTACAGCCAGTCAGAGGGTAAATCCACGAGGCGTGTGCACACACAAGGACATAGCCATCCCCGGGGACACTCAGGTTGGAAAGATCCTGTTGATGACGTGGACTCTCATTTACCATGTGTGCTTAAGTGCCAGTCTCCGAGGACTTGAATCACTGTCCTATTCCGTGTCGTTCTGTCTCTAGAATGAAGGTTCCTGGCAGAAAGGACACTGTCGTATTCACACTGCCCCCTCTCAGTAGCAGAAAATGACGCTAACGATGGACTTATAACCGGTTTACTCCTAGCTCTTCTCACAAGGGATTATACAATTAAGGCTGAGAAACATTTTGCCTGCTTTAAGATTTCACTGGCACGGTTAGAAAGAATATGAGCTGAAAGTTACTGTGAACAAGGGCGGGACTGCAGCCCCGGCTGGTAAGTGCCCCTCGGTCCATCCGAGGGCGGGGCGGTGACCCCCTCAGGGTGCGTGTGCTGGAGTCCCGTGCGGGCAGCCGTCCCTGGGCGGCTTCCTGGCGTCACACGCCGGTGTCAGTGGACACTCACACACACTTGTGCTCCGAGGGCACCGCAGGAAGGGCCACTTGGGAGGGAGATCAGTGTGTCTCTCCTAGTGAAGGCTGCATCACTTCACTCTGTTCACATAGTAAATGGTACAGTAACGACTAAAGGGTGACTTTAAAAGTTGCTCTTTTTCTGGTTTTAAAAAAATCAGCAAGCTCTGATTTAGAGAAAGTGACTGAGCTTGCCAAGGAAAGCATGATTCCACTGTATTATCATTGTCCAGGAATAAAACAAGCAGATACTGAATGCTTGAAAGTTGCCATTTCCTCTTTATAACCAAGGCTTTTTTTAAAAACAAGCAAACAAACCAAACCTACTTTGCTTTTAGAAATCAAGCAGCCTTCTGGGAATTGTCTGATGTGCTGACTGGTCCGCGTTCCTGGTGCTGGCCGTCTGCATCTGCCCTGTGGCATGCCCCTCAGCTGCCCAGGAAAGCCGGGGCCACGGCAGCACCCTACTGGCGTCCCCAGATCCCCCCTGGCTTTGAGCATCGCATGAAGCTCCCTCCCTGGGGAGAGGCTGTCCAGGGTCGGGGAGCCCTGCTCCCCCCTGTGTAAGGACGATGCTGAGCATCCCTAAGTCCAGCAGGGAAAGGGGCTGCAGAACTGGGCCAGTGGCCCTCCTCCCGTGTGAGGACCCTCCTCCCGCGTGAGGCCACCTCTGGACGAGAGGAGGAGGAGCAGCCAGCCCTGGCTTCGAGTCTACAGAGGCGCTCAGGGAACAGTCCAGGCCTAACTCGACTGACATCCACACAGGGCATCCAACTGTGACCACATTTTCAAGGGCTAGCCCTGTGATTACAGTAAATATCTAACACAAAACACGCAAACTGCAGTCTTTGTTTCTTGCAAATCCTTTGACATCTTCTATTAATTTCCAGTAGCTTAATTTACATGAAAATGCAATTTGTAAAAATTAACATGCAACTTACACTGGCATTCACTCAAATAAGGCATCTCTACAGTAAAAACCATTAGGTGACTATCGATTGAAATAAAACCAGGGTCTGTGAGCACGACTGACAAGCCACATGCAGCCTTTACAGCTCATTCTGGGAAGCAATTTCTAGGCCAACATCTAAGGCTGATAACAGGTAGATCTCAGCTATGACCTCAGCCTCACAGAGAAGGACTGTTAAAACTCCTAATCTAAACAAGTCTTTAAACAGGGAGGCTGCAATGCACAGGCGATGAAGACGCACAAGGAAAAGAGCAAGGGGGATTAACAAGCGAGAGGCGGCAGCACAAAATCAACCCAGTTCCTCAAAAGCTGCGTTTGTCTTCAGTGTCTAAAGACTGCAAATGGAGTGGACACGCGGGCCTGTGTGCTCCAAGCAAAACCCGTCAGCCCTCTGGAGGGGCAGGACTCATTTCTAAACATTTAAGGAAGAGAGCAAATTACTGTGTTTGACAAATGACAGCCTCCTGTAAGTTGGAAAGAACTTAAAAAACACCTCACAAGAACCTCGCCGTCAGGAGGACCATCCAAGCAGGAAGCACACGGCATAGCCGGCTCAGTCCCGGGAAGCGGGGTGTGCAGCCGGCTCCCCTTCCGGCCAGCACCTGCCCTCCCCAGTCAAGCAGAAACTGGCCCTGCACGGGGGCCATGGGCTGGCACAAGGTGGGAGCTCCAGACACTTGGGGCATGAGCCGGGGGAGCAAAGTGAATAAGGAGGAAAATGAAAGCATGGAGTGAACGTTCTGGAACATCGCCCTGACCCAGGTCTGGTCAAGGGTGCAGCCTGCAGCTAGCCCTGAGGCCCCCCGCCTGGCTGGCGCAGCCCCAGGAGGGTTCTCCAGGAGCAGACTCTCAACCTGCAGCACAGCTGGGGTCTGCCCAGCAGAGGGGAGGGGCACTGCCTGCCGAGGCCTGAGGCTCGGAAGTCCTGAGATGCCTCGGAGATGCTGCCCCGACGGTCAAGACTGGAGGGCGGCTGGACCCCACCCTGCGGACGAGCGCGCCACGCACTGACCTCGGCCGGGATGCTGGGGACGGCGGGCGCGATCCCGTTCTCTGTGCTCACGTTCCCGGAGCTGTTGTTGGGCGAGCTGGGCGCGGAGCCTGGGGCACTGCTGCACGCCGAGTCTACGAGGGAGAGACACTCGTGAGCCTGACCCGGTCCCAGCGAGGACCCCGAGGTGTGGGCTGGGCTGGCCTCCCGCTGGGGTGGCCCTCTGCTCTGAGCTGGCCGGTGGAAAGGCCGGGACCACAGTCCCCACCCAGGGGCCGTGGAGCTGATTCCCTGCTCCTGGCTGTGCTGTCGACTCGAGACCTTCACAAACCTGTGACCCCAGAGGAGCCCCCGGAACCTTCGGAGCTGAACACACACTGTCAATTTTACTCTTCTTTTGTAACTGATCATAAACACCAGAAAAACAAGCCCTGAACAATCGTTACTGTTGTAACAAGAGTCGAGAAAGCACAGAGGCCAAAGGCCTGTGAACAGGGGAAGGTCAAGTGCGCTGTGCTCACGTATATAGCCTCCTCTGTCAACGTCTGCTTTGAGCCAGTCCTCGAGTTTTTCAGACTTTCTGGAAAAGCTCAGCTGGTGGCCTCTGTGACTGACCAGGTTATCCGACAATGCATCCCGGGCGGTCTGCAAGCAGCTGTGATGGCCCGTGTGGCCCATCTCACCCACCGTGGTCGGGGCTGAGGATGGAGTGCGTCCCACCCCGGTCCCCCCACCCCCACTGCTGAAGGAGCCTCCACCGCGGCATGTGGAAACCTGGCGGGAAGCCCCCGTGACCCTCTGCGGCAACAGGAGGGTGTGTCTTGTGTCTCTGAGTTGTCTGGCTGGATGGTGTCGGACGCTGGCACCGCCAGGTATAGCCTCTCAGAGGGAACCAGCCTGAGCTGTCTGCCTTTCCCTCCCGAGTGCCTGTTTCCCTGCCAGCTCAGTCAGTAAAGAATCTGCCTGCGATGCAGGAGACCCCAGCTCAATTCCTGAGTCAGGAAGATCCTCTGGAGAAGGCTAGGCTACCCACTCCAGTATTCTTGGGCTTCCCTCGTGGCTCAGCTGGTAAAGAATCCACCCGCAATGTGGGAGACCTGGGTTCACTTCATGGGTTGGGAAGATCCCCTGGAGAAGGGAAAGGCTACCCACTCCAGTATTCTGGCCTGGAGAATTCTACAGACTGTACAGTCCATGGGGTCGCAAAGAGTCGGACACGACTGAGCGACTTTCATTTCACTGCCTGCCCCAAGCATACTGACCATGGGACCTCTGATGACTTAACACTCTACCCTGACCTGGACTTGCAGGCACGCTGAGGGGAAGCCTGGTCCATCTCCTGAAGTTCGATCCCAAAGGGGCTCAACAGGCACCTTCCAGGGCAAACCTTGTCCACGCCCCCCCCTGCCACGGAGGCCCGGCCCAGGAGCGCGAGCCCACAGCACTGCCAGGGGGTCCTGCAGGACTCTGAGACCTGGTTCCAGCTGAAGTCGGGGCAACAGTGAGGCGGCTGAGGGTGCCGTGCGGATGGATGGCAGTGCCCACTCCTGCAGGCCCAGCTCTCATGGAGAAGAACCGACCCTAAGGGCACATGCATGACCCCCTCCGCCCAGGGGACCGTGAGCACTCGAGTCCTCGCCACCGAGCAGCCGTCCCCCTGGGAACACTGGCAGCAAGTGCCCCTGTCCACTCGAGGCCCCCTGGGACCCCCTCGTCTCCCCCGTGCACTGAAGGTGAACCCAGGCCCTGGTTCCCCACCCACCGGATCCAGAGCCTGGCCTCCACCAGGCTAAGTCTTGTTCACACGTGCCTCCCTGAACGGGGGCAGCTGGGAAGGCCACCTGGGCTGGCAGGTGTCACAGGTCACGTATGAAGACTGGGCTGGCTCCCCCCTCACCAGGGGCATCCCCCTGCCTGGGCTCCCGCCCTGCTGTCAGCCTGCCCCCCGCCACACAGAGCCTCCGCTCCGGCCCTCCTTTAAACAGGCCCGCCCAGCACCATTGGCAGATAAACCCTTCATAGTGTGTGGGAAACCAGGACAACTTTTGGGGGCAATAAAAATTATATGTGATCTCTCCAACTTTTCACCCACCTTCAGCTCAACAGTGTTTGGACTGCTTTTTCACTCTACTCCAAGGAATCTGGTCTAAGAAAGTAAATATGAATGCTTAATCACCGTGGGATCATTTGCATCAACACGGTGGAATATCATCAAAGGCGCAAGAGTGTGGTGAGTAATATCGAGTGGGCAAGGAATCGAGTGTACACAGGGGTACATGCCAGACCCGCACAGAAAGCACTGGAAGGAAATACACTCAGAGGTTAACGGCATTTCTCTGGACAGGGTCAGAGGGGTGGCTGCTTCTCCTGTCTGCTCGCCCTGCCAGGCACACGCGGTGTGCCGCGGCTGTGCCCCGGACCCGTCTCATGAGCATCTGAGGGCCGCCACTGGCCGCGCCCTCACCTCCGTCCCTCCTGGCCTCCCTGTACAGGCCAGAGGAGCCACGTCTGGGATGCCGCGGCCCTCTCCTCCCCAGGACCCCAGGAGAGGGGACTCCACCCTGCCCAGAGCTCCTTATTTTCCTGTCTTCTGGAAAGCCAGCTCTGCTTAGAGCATTCCGCACCCCCCCAGAACCCAGGGCTGTGCTGGACCGGAAACCCACCCCCATCTCCGTGTGGCCTGTGCCCATCCGACGAGCTTCCCCCAGCCCGGGGGCCCCCACCGCCCGCCTTTCCTGCTTCCCGCACGGCACCCTTTCTGGGCGATGCTGCCCAGCACCCAGCAGGTGCCACAGGCCGTGTGTTCCCAGCCCCAGTGTGGCGCCCTGGTCTCTGGAGTCAGAGAGGAAGCTGCTGGGAGGTGAGGACGCAGCTCAGCATTGCAGTGCCCAGCCTGGTCCTCATCTCACAGGCTGAGGGCGTGAAGGCCAGAGCCAGCCCCAGGACAGAAGTGGCCAGGCCTGACCAGTGGGGCCGCTCTCCCCAGAAGAGACTAGGCCCCGGTGCGGGGGAACCCGCGCCCTGCCTCTCCCGAGGCCTGAGTCTGCACAGAACCTGTGGTGAAGGCGGCCTGGTCTATCAGAACCACAGGGCCGCAGGCCCTCGGCCTCAGACCCGACTTCTGGCAAGCTCCACCCCGGCCGCAGGGCAGGGCTGAGGGCGCTCAGCTCACCCCAGAACCCGTGCTCAGATCTGAGGCCCCTCCCACGGGGCCCAGGAACCCCTCCTTCCTGCGGGGCGGCCCGAGAGCCGCGGGTCTCCATCAAACCCTGTCCTCGGTGCTCACGGGCCCTCCCGGCCTGTTTCCAGGCCCACCTGGGCAACCCCTCTGTGCTGTGATTCCAGGAACGGGGGCTGTGCGCCCTCTGCATGAGGGGTGCGCCCTCTGGAGGCGGGGTGCCCCATGAGAGTGGCGCGTGCCCTCCTGACGCTCAGGCCCAGGAAGTGGGGTGTGTCCTTGGGACCTCCAGGAAGGGCCTCGGCCCGGTGGGTGTGCTTCCGCGTGTCGGCCACTAGGTGGGGGCCAAGAGCAGCGCGCGGACCCGGGCGCGGAGACTCCCAAGCTCCCGCCTCCTTCCCAGGAGGGCTCTGGTAACGGGCAAGGGCAGGTAGACACCTGGGCTCACCGCCAGCAGGGCGGGCGCTGTTGGACACCCCAGGTCCAGAGAGCCCTCCACTTAGAGTCCCTGACCGTCTTCCGGGATGGCTGGGGCCCTGACTGCTCTCAGCTGCCCTGTGGGTCCAGGCTGGGGCTGGGCACGCCGCCCAGGAACAGGGCTCTGAGCGCCTCTGGGGGCCACCTTGGGCCCTGGGACTCAGTCCTGGGGGCTGGCACCGCCCTCGGGACTCGGAGCAGGGGTGTGGATGCGGAGAGATGCAGGCTTCCCTACTAAACGGAGAGCTTGCAGGCGGGCCTCTCTGAGATCGGCAGGCAGGCGGTGGGGTTTATACTCAAAGTACCTGTGACATCCAAGGGACGCTTTTTCAGAGCCGTGACCACTGGCCCATCCTTCCTGCGTAGCAGGGGGCTGCTCCGTCTCTCAGCCACTTTCTGCTTTAGCCTGGAGCGTAATTTCAGGTTGGGTTCGGAAGCTGCAGGAAGAGGAGACGCCATTACCGGCAGGCAGACACAACTGGGGTCAAGGTGACCGGGGGCGGTTTTCCACGACTTCTACATTACACATCTCCTCGCTCACCTGCAAATCAAAGACTGCCCCACGTGTGACAGCCCAGGCCGGCTGCCCACACGGATCCCAGCCCCTGAGAGGTGCTAAGACTACCCCCCTGATGAGAGGGCCAGCCACCGCCTGCAGGCGAGGCCCCCTCCCCTCTGTGTCACCTGACCCCCAGCACAGGTGTTCGGGTTGCTTTTGGTAACAGCCCTGCTTGTGCAAATGGAGCCCTTTGCAAACCTGCAGCGGTCTGGCCTCTGCACCCGGAGCGCAGACCACACCCTGGACCAGTCCAGTCTCACGTCAGCGTGGCCGCCTTGGGAAGGGGGCAGCCTCACTCAGTGGGGCCCTCCCTGTGGCCTCTGGACACCCAAGCCAGCCCCACGGGCTGGCAGCTTGGAAGCCCGCAGCAGCGGTGAGCTCCCCACCAGACTCTGCCTCATTCAAGCTTCCGCTACTTGTGGCTCCGCAAACTGGCGAGTTTCTTTCACCTCTGGTTTTTGTTCGTAATCAGCAGCTGATTTTAATCCTTTTAGAACAGGAAGTTTACAGCTGTCTAGAGCAACAAGCAACAGGATCAGACTTCCCCTCAGAGTTGGAAGTAAGCTGGCTGGGGTTATAAGAATGAGGCCGCGCGTGCGTCTCACGGCCACTGCGACTCCATCCTCTGGGGAGCCTGGGGGCAGGGCTGGGGGTGCCTGCAGTGGGGTGACCCTGGGGGGCGCTGGGAGGTAAAGGCGGGTCCTGGGAGGAGGGAGGAGCAGCCCGCCTGAAGGGTGCTTCCCAGAGAAATGAGGTGTGAGGTGTGAGCAAGGTGGCAGCCTCGCCAGATGCGCAGCCTGCTCCGGAGACCGCGATCCCAGGGCAGACGCCCTCTGCTCTGCAGCGTTCGTCTGGATGGCCTGGTTCCCCGGCAGGATGTTCATGTCCAAAGAGGAGAAGGACCCAGCAACGGAACAGCCATCCCTGCTGGCCAGAGGACCCGCCTCTGTGTTTTTACATATTTAACACTGCTTTCACATTCTTGAGAACTGGAGCTTCACATTTCACTTATTTCTATTTCTACGCTGAGCTGCTTACTTTACCATTTTTTGAAAAGAAAAAAAAAAGCCCAGCTCCCCCACGAGACTAACAGGCACAACCCCTCTCCCTGCAAGATGCCAGCTGAGCCTGCACGGGGTTGCTACAGCCACATGTCCGTCCTGGGGAGGAGTCTGCCCGAGACCCAGGAAGGACAGTGTGGCCCCTGCCCCAGTGTGGGGGCCCTGTCGGTGGCCTGGTCCTGACGAGGGCGTCCTGGGAGGTCTCAGAGCTTCGGGGCCCAAGGGTCAGCCTTGTGGGCAGGGTCAGGCTCCGCTCATTTGCAGGGTAAGACAAGTGCCTCAAAGTCCCGAAGGAAGGTGACTCTGGACCTAGCCACACTATCCATCACTCAGGAGCCAGGATAAAGGCACCTGCTGGCAGGCAAGGGCTCCAGAGAGTCACGTTCCACACACAGCTTCTCAGAAAGCTCGGAGGAGCTGCACAGCCAAGGTGGAAGAGGGGACGAGACACAGGAGCAGGCGGAGTCCAGGGACAAGGCCCGGAGGCCGCACAGGGCAGGCAGGGCCTGGAGCAGGCCTCTGGGCTGCCTGCCCCGGAGGACAGCCTCCTCCGTCTGCCAAATCGTGCGGCTGAATTAAAAGCAGGGACAGGGAGATACCCAGAGCAGAGCTGATATTTTATAATAACTACAAATGGAATACAACTTTAAAAGACTGTCCACTTGAAAGCTGTATAATATTGTACATCAACTATAACTCAATTTAGAAAACACAGGCAGCCAGAAAACTAAGCAAATGAAACAAAACATCAACTTCAGGATAAAGGGAAGTCACACACGAACGGGGATGCAGTCAAGGTCACGGGCGGTTTACGTGCCCTTCCTGTGTGCTGCCGTCATGACACAGGGCCGGGCGGGCTGGGGCCAGCTGTTCCTGGAGGGAGCCGTGTGGGGCTCTGTGACTTATGGACGTTTACTTACTCTGATAACAACAAAAGAGAACTCTAGAAAGACAAGGGCTTCCCTGGTGGCTCAGCTGGTAAAGAATCCGCCTGCAACGCGGGAGACCTGGGTTTGATCCCTGGGTTGGGAAGATCCCCTGGAGAAGGGAAAGGCTACCCACTCCAGTATGCTGGCCTGGAGAATTCCATGGACTGTATAGTCCCTGGGGTCGCAGAGTCAGACACAACTGAGTGACTTTTCTTCTTTTCTAGAAAGACAGAGGACAGGCTGGAATACAATTTTTTTGTAGCATACGTGACAGACGCAGGATGGATATTAACATATAAAGCAACAAGAAAAAAAAGCCGGCCGAGAGAAGCATACGGGGGAGGTGTCACTAAATGCCGACTTTAGGGACCATCCCTGCGTGCCCGGCGCGGCTGCAGATGCTGCGCACAAGGAAGACACTGCCTGGCCAGCATGCACGCTGCCAGGCTCAGGGGCATGGGCCACACTGGGCCCCTGGAACGAGGCCCAGCGGTTCTGCAATGCGGTGCTCAGCTTACTCCGGAGCAGGGACGATGGGACATAACAGACATGCACGTCCCTGATGGGGACGGAACTGCTCTTTGAAAAGGCAGAGAGGTCACGGCTTTGGCACCCATCAGGCTGGCTGGGGTGACCTGTGGAGGCATCGCGTGAGTGAAGGGGGACGAGGGCCTCTCACGAGCGGAGGGTGCAGCACAGCAAGCTGGGCTTTGTAGGCTCTGCACACGCTTTCTAACTCAGGAGTCGATCCTGCAGAGTGACTATAGGTCCCTATATGTGAGGGCAGAACTAAAAGCTAGAAAGCAGTCACCACTGCTACAGTAACTGTGAACCGAGAGAATACAGGAAAGGTGTTGGCCGTGTGCGTTGGAATGCAGTGGTGCCCCAGATACAACAGTGACTAAAAAGTGGAGCTGCAGCCAAAGTGCAAAGCAGGTGTTTTCTTGACAAAGAGACAGTCCCCGCGCATCACCGGCACACAGACACAGACACAGCCCACACGCCGGCACAGATCACGTCTGTGCTGTAGGCACCAAACCAGACAGGAGCTGTTTCCGGAGGTCACGCGCAGGACGCATGCCTCTGACGTATGTTTTAACTTGTCGGAACTCAGACTTAAGTTGAAGAAAGTGGGGAAAACCGCTAGACCATTCAGGTATGGTCTAAATCAAATCCCTTACGATTATACAGTGGAAGTGACAAATAGATTCAAGGGATTAGATCTGACAGAGTGCCTGAAGAACTATGGATGGAGGTTTGTGACACTGTACAGGAGACAGGGAGCAAGACCATCCCCAAGAAAAAGAAATGCAAAAATGCAAAATGGTTGTCAGAGGAGGCCTTACAAATAGCTGAGAAAAGAAAAGATGTAAAAGGCAAAGGAGAAAAGGAAAGATATACCCATGAAATTCAGAGTTCCAAAGAATAGCAAGGAGAGATAAGAAAGCCTTCCTCAGTGATCAATGCAAAGAAATAGAGGAAAACAATAGAATGGGAAAGACTAGAGATCTCTTCAAGAAAATCAGAGACACCAAGGGAACATGTCGTGCAAAATGGACACAGTAAAGAACAGAAATGGTCTGGACCTAACAGAAGCAGAAGATATTAAGAAGAGGTGGCAAGAATACACAGAAGAACTGTACAAAAAAGATCTTCATGACCCAGATAGTCATGATGATGTGA
>SJYF01000057.1:1399809-1412088 GCA_006410515.1 Procapra przewalskii | reverse complement strand
CTGCAGCCTCCCCTGGGCCTGAGGGGCTGAGGACGGCCGGCCCACGGGGCTACACGTGTGGTCCAATTCCTGGGCTCTGCCTGGCCCCCTCGCTCTTGGGGTCTCCTGGCCTGGCAGGCCTCAGGCTGAGGGGGGTGTTGTCCCCGGCCACCGAGGGGCCTGTCCTCAGGACGCAGGAGGGAGACGGCGGGCTCTAGGTGCAAGGAACGCAGCTGTTGTTGGAGGCGGCCGAGACCTGGCTGAGGCCCGTAGGGACAGTGCTGGCGGCCCCTGGGTCCTGGAGGGCAGAGGCCATGTGGGGATTGTCCCCCTCCCAGCGACGGTCACCCTGGCCATCTCCCCTACCCCGGGGCGGCAGGGATCAGCGGCACCCTGGGCCCCAGGAGCTGATCCAGGGAAATTTGCTTCCTTTGTGAGTTGGCGGACACAGCCCCAAACGGAATGACAGGCAGGGCACTGCCAGAGGTGGCCGAGGTGGGCTCAGGCCTCAGGAGGGAGTGTTGGCCGTGCTGGTGATGACCATCCACAAACGTGCTATGTCTCGCTGGCAACACTGAAGGTGTAATGAATTCCAAGAGTCTGTACACGGTATAATCTGCTTAATGACTTGAAACAAATTAGCCAACTTACTTATTTGGAATTTGTTAGACTATTTATTTGCATACACAGCACTCCACGTCCCCACGCACCTGGTGCTGTATGAATTGAGAATGTGAGCACTTAAACGCTTACAGGTGGATGTTTAAATATTTGAGAGCGCAAACGGGTGTAAAGAACACGGTGATCACGGAGCCGGATCCACGAATGCATGCAGGCAGGCCACAGCAGGCGCTCAGACCCCTGGGACAGGCCTGCTGCCCGCCTGCAGCCCCACCGCCCCCAGGACGCACGTCGGGGGCCAGGGCCGCGGGCTCAGGGCCAGACCAGCCACGCTCGTGCCGTCTGTGCCCTCGCTGCGTCGGACCGCCAGGCCTCACTCGGGGGTCCAGTCTGGCACGACCCCACAGAAGGTCTGAGGGCGTCTCTCTACCCAACTTCTCCAGGCCACAGCCTCCAGGGAGTATGGCCTTGGCAGCCCCAAACCATGCCATCACTGCCGAGGTCTAAGCTGGGAGAGAGCTCACTTTCTCCTTCACGAGAAACATGGAAAGGCCTGTGTATGTGTTATGCAATCTCAAAACATGGGTAATTACGATTAATGAAACCTCACAGGTAATAATAACTACTGTCATTAGATTCTGATGGTAGACTTCGCAGTTGAGCCAGAAGTGCACTCAGTGTAAGATCTAGCAGACTTTCTCCTCTGTCTCGACCTCTTGAGATGCCGTCAGTATTGAGACCCTCCCTCCCGTCCAGCCCTGACGTGGAGGAGCACAGGCGGGGTTGGCCCCTGAGCCGCTGCTCCGCGCCGTCTGAGAGGGCACTCGGGCCTGGGGCAGCGGCGGGGCTGACCCAGTGGAGCTGGACCATGCTGGTGGCCACGAAGATGGAACCAGACTTCTCAGCATCCAGGCTTCCCCAGGCCTCCAAACACCATGCAAAACCGAGGAAAACCAGCTCATCGCTAGAGGCCGAGGCCTCCCAGGAAGCAGCGGCCACCGGGCCTCCTGTGGGACCCGGCCCTTGTCACAGAGCCGAGGGCTCCCACGCGCTGTGGCAGGCGACGGCCAGGAGCCCTCGTCACAGAGCCCAGGGCTCCCACATGCTGCGGCGGGCGACAGCTGGGGCTGCGAGTGGGGGCAAGGCCTGTCCTTGTCTGCAGGGGCATGTGAACGCTCACTCACCCTCACACGCAACCACTGCACAGGCACACACTCACAGACATCACACAGACATACACACGCCACACACACTATACACACAGATACACCTCCTACACATACCACACACACACAGACACACACGCACACACACAGACATACACGCCACACACACACACTATACACACAGATACACCTCCTACACATACCACACACACACAGACACACACACACAGACATACACGCCACACACACTATACACACCTCATACACACACCACACACACACACTATACACACAGATACACCTTGTGCACATACCATACACACATATACACACACAAACAGACCACACACATACACACATACACACACACCACACACACCCCTTGTACCCCAGGGGCAGAACGTGAGGAACTTCTCTTCTAACTCAGCTCCAACCAGAATCACCGTCCAGGTGTTCGACCTGCCCTTCCAGCTGGGAGAAAGCGCCTGGGGTAGCTCTGCTGTGATCCTGGCTGACGGAAGGTCCTCAGTGAAGAAGATGGAAAACAAACACGCCTGCTTTTTCTTTCTAAACACTGCTCTGACCATGATACGGAACAGAGCCAAACACAAACTCAGCCATTCACCAAGTAATTTAGTAAATTTAGCCATTTAACTAAATTCTACCAACAACTGGCCTTTCCCATGACCTCAGGTTTATGCAGGTGAATAACATTTGAAATCGCTCACACCGGCACTGCCCAACAGAAGTGATACAGGCTGTGTGTGCAATCCAAAGTTCTCTCTTGGCCATGTGAGCAAGAACAAAAAGAAAGCAGCGAAATTACGTTCAGTGCTCTTAACCCAATACACCCCAAATCCTGTCACTGCAACTAAAACGTATTAAGGAGATAGTTCTCATTTTTTTCACATCCGGCGTGTCTGATGTTCACAGCTTGTCTCCATCTGAACAGTCCATTTCAGTGCCCCAGAGCCCACGTGGCTGGCGGCTACCATGGCAGGCCGCATGGTCTCCTCCGGTATGCCTAAAACTGGGGGCTATGACCCGGGTACACTGTGGAACCACGCCAGTACAGCACAGAGATCAGTCACCTCCACGGGAAGGCCCTCTACCCCTCCCTGGCCACGGCCACTTGGCTTCCTGTCCCTACAGACTGGCTGGGCCGACTCTAGGGCCGCATGCAAATGGCATCTGAAGGCACAGACTCTGCGTCTTCTCCGAAGCCTGATGGTTCTAGGTATGGGCAGGCCGCCCTGGGCCTTGCTGAGCAGATGCGAAAGCAGGTGCCCGTGTTGCCATCACCTGCTGGCGGACACTCAGCTACTTCCATGCTTTGGAGACAATAAGCAGAACTGCTGTGGCCATCAGAATACGAGTTGCTGCCCGGATGGAAGACCTCACCTGCTCTTAGGGAAGCACTCAGGAGAATGGGTCATGGGTCATGGAGTGGGCATACAGGCAAAAACACTGGAGTGGGCTGCCAGTTCCTCCCTGGGGATCTTCCCAACTCAGGGATAGAGCCTCCGCCTCTTGCGTCTCCTGGCGGGTAGACTCGTGACGGCTGAGCCACCTGGAAAGCTGGCACTGGGTTTGTTCAATTTCAGCTGTCCCTGTGTGTGTGTGTGTGTGGGGGGGGCATCTCGCTGTGCACTGCATTTCCAGGGTGACTAGTGATCTTCATGAAATTACTGACCATTTGTATCTTAGTCTGTGAGGTAATCAGTTCACGCAGTCGTGTCCAGCTCTTTGTGACACTGTGGAGTGCAGCATGCCAGGCCTCCCTGTCCATCCATCACCAGCTCCTGGAGCTGGCTCAGACTCACTGTGAGGTGTTGGCTCATGTCTTTTGCCTGTGTTTGTTCAGTAGGGTGCTCGTCTTTTTGTTACTGAGTTGTGAAGTAAAGTGTTACTTGCTCAGTCATGTCTGACTCTTTGCGCTCCCAAGGACTGTAGCCTGCCATGCTCCTCTGTCCATGGATTTGCCAGGCAAGAATACTGGAGTGGGTTGCCATTCCCTTCAGGGGATCTTCCCAACCCAGGGATCGAGCCTGGGTCTCCTGCATCGCGGGCAGATTCTTTACCATCTGAGCCACCAGGGAAGCTCTTTGAGTTGTAGGGCTTCTTTATATATTTTGGGTCAAGGGCTCGGTTGCTCACATTCATTGTGAATATTTTGTTTCTGTCTGTGCCTTGCCTTTTTTTTTTCTTAAGGGTGCCTTTCAAAGGGTGAAAGTATTAAGTTTTCTTTAGTTTACATTTTTGGTTTATAGTTGATGATTTTGGTGTTCAAAGATCTCCTTGCTTACCTCTTCACCAGCGTCATGAAAACGTCTACTACATTTTCTTCCGGAAGTTTTAACAATGCAGCTTTTATGTTCAGGTCCACGACACCTGAACTGGCCATCACGGGTGGAGTGGAGCTGGGGTCAAGGCGAGGCTTTTCTCTATAAAGAGGGGTTTCCCATCTTGCCATCGTGCAGCGAGTGGACACGGTCCACGACGTGGCTTGGTTTGTGTGACGAATCGAGAAGCCCACCAAGTCCAGGGCAAACAGGCCCGTTCCCGCCGACTCCACTGAGGTGGGTCCCTCCCCCTCTGCAGCAGGCACGGCCCCGCCCCCGGGAAAGAGGGCTCTCCCCACCACGCACTGGACGGGGCAAGCAAGCCTCCTCTGAGTCTGGGCCAACCTGCCCACCAGGGAGCCGTATCCAACCCTTTGGGATCCTGCCCCCAGGCCCAGCATGCGTGCCCCGCCTCCTCCTTCCAGTTCGCAGGTGCTCCTTGCTGGCCCCCTCCCCAGCAGCCCCCAGCGCTGGAGGGGATGAGAGCTCCCGGCCCTGGAGTCTGTCCTCCTCTTTACACGCCAAGTACATCGTCATGGCCTCTACTCCTGGAGACTGGCCGCCCCACCCCTCCACTCACGGGGGTCCTGACACCCCAGTCTTCCCTGCGCATCCCTGTGGCCACCATCCATGGACTCCGGCATGGTCAACCACGACCCTCCGCCCACCGCAACCTCCTCTGGGCCCACCGCCTTCTTAGCACTGCTCCTGAAGACCCCTGCTGCTCTCAGAACAGGGCCTCTGCTGAAAAGCTTCCTAGCCTGCAGAGCACATCACCTCCCCCAAGGGAGGATCCAGGAGCACTGCCCATCTTTACCCAACAGGCTACTCTGGGGGTCCTAGACCCCCCAACCCCACCCAGCCTCTCTTCCTGCCCTGCCCAGCCTACTACAGTGCGGGGCATTTGCCTGGTAGCCGCCCCCCCCCCACAAAGGAGGACAACAGAGCCTTCCCAGCACAAAACCCAGGGGGTGGTCACTAGAGGGGAGATGACGGATCAGCACTGCCTCATCGTGGGGCCCCCAGGAGCACGGCCCCAGGACTGCCCATGGGCCCCAGTGTCCAGCGCTTGGGCACGTGGCCACCATGCGTGGCTCTTCGGGGTGGCCGCTGCCGTCGTGGCTGTGGGCAGGTGGTGGTGCTGCTGAGCCTGCAGCCGGCGGGTGCCAGTGCAGCCGGAGCGGCCGTGTGTTGCGGGGGCTGCCGACACTCAGAGTGGAGATGGCTTCAGGACCAAAACGCCCTTTAGGCCGAAT
Source organism: Procapra przewalskii (assembly GCA_006410515.1). NCBI lineage: Eukaryota > Metazoa > Chordata > Mammalia > Artiodactyla > Bovidae > Procapra > Procapra przewalskii. The sequence goes on along the minus strand of SJYF01000057.1, from coordinate 1,406,724 downwards.
CTACTGAAACAAACGCGTTCATTTCTATGTGATCTGGCAGCATGTTAGCAAGACCACTGTCCATCTCGGGGCTCCAGGAAGAGCTATGCTTTCCCTTCATGAATGAATGATAATCCCATTTTCATTTAAAAATTCTGCCGATGAGGCTTCTTCCAGGACAGAATCACCCTTGAAAGGAGAAGCAAATGATATCAAAGCAGAAAAAACCCGTGGGGCGCCCCAGACTATGGTCTGAAGCCACAGAACTTTGTCACTGCACCTCCAGCCTGGCCTGGGTCGGTGGCCAGCCCCTCAGAGCCACACGCGGACCCAGAGGAAAGACCCAACACATGAGCAATCCTGCCACCAAGTTCAAGTCCTCTTTGCCAGGCTCGTCAGCCTCTGAGAACTAACAGGTAGTTTGTGGTCTCTGTCAGTTACGCAGGCTCTGGGAGGGTTCTCAGTATATAAACAATAAAAAGACCACAGGTGCTTTTGACTTGACCAGTAATCAATAACATGTTGGGCAGAAATTCAGTAGGTGCATATGGATGATTTAGACCAGAGTTCAGGTTTAACAGGTGCCTTTTGTGGCCAAAAATTGCATGAGAAGCCAAGAACATGGTCAGACAACACCCTACGAGTTTCCCTTTAATGTTTGTTTAAAGAGCAGCCCTCTCTGCATCTGGACAACAGCCACGTGCCCTGACCACTGGACCACTCGGGTCTGACCACGTCTGCTGCTGGCTCAGGGAGCATCTAATCCCACGCCCTCCCGGGTGGAGAACCGAGCGCCCCTCCGGTCTCCCATGGACCCCATGTGCCCAGGGCCCTCCACTTACCCGTACCAGTAGCGAGGGTCGCTGGACATGCAGTGGTTCAGGTTCCGGTGAGCCAGGGCCTTCTTTTTATTGAGGACAAACTCCTGCAGCTTCATCTTCACTTCCGTGCTGGCCACGGCGCCTGGCGTGGGAGAGAGTGGGGGCGAGTGACTGGAGGCTTTAGCCCAGGGCCCCTTGCACTGCATGCTGGAAAAGGCAGGACAGTGATGGGCAGGGGTGGTTCCCATTCAGGATGTCTCCAACACCAGAGAGCATCTCATAGGAAAGAGGGGGATCAGGGTGTTGAAGGGAGAGAGGCTCTTCCCAGGAACATTTTATACAATTGCGTTTCATTTAAAGTGCAGACGGAATCAGCACAAAGACCCAGCGCTACCTAACACAAATCCCCTGTGGAAGAAAGTTCTAATAGTCTCCACAAGAGGAGGGCCTGAGTTTGGAGTGCAGCCGTGTGGTTTCTCTCTCATGGCAGCAAAGCGAGGCCGAGCCTCAGAAGAGGTTTTGTGCCAACTGAAGAACCATGTCTGAGACAGGGACGAGAGCGACAGCGATGCGGCCCGCCTCGCGGGGAGTGGGCAAGGCAAGGGCAGCCGGCAGGGCAGCCGGGGGCCTGGCCAGGCGTGCCGGAGGGGCAGTCCTGCTCTGTCTAGCCTGCAGCTGCCTCCTGAGGTAAGGCGTGCTTCACCAAGCAGGGCTAAGGCTGAAATCTTGTGTGCCTTTCTGGTGGTGGCGGCGGCTGTTCACAGCCCTGTCAAAGAACACCAGCAAATCGGGGAAAAGACGCTAACAAAAGGCCAGAGCCTCCGCCCTGCCTCAGGGGCCGCTGGCGTCTGATCCGCGCTCCTCAGAGCGCAGTGAGGCCCCAGGGCACGCGGGACCCGTCCACCAGAGACACGGTGTCGTCCCCGCTGTCCAGAGGATGCAAACCGCGCTCGCAGTGGTGGGAAAAGGCTTCGCGAGGAGAGCAAAGCCCAGTTACCGCGCTCGCAGTGGTGGGAAAAGGCTTCGCGCGGTGAGCTAAGCCCACTTCAGAAAACCCGTTCCCGACTGGGAGACGGTTTCAGACATTTCCTTTTGTTGTTTTTGTTAGAAACGATGTTGGCCAACATTTGTGAGTAAATATCACCCACCTACCGCCTTCCCCAGTGGCTCAGACGGTAAAGACTGCCTGCAGCGCCAGGACAGACGCGGGTTCAATCCCTGGGTCAGGAAGATCCCCCGGAGAAGGAAACGGCAACCCACTCCGGTATTCTTTATGGAGAATCCCATGGACAGAGCCTGTCAGGCTACAGTTCATAGGTCACAAAGAGTCAGACATGCCTGAGCAACTAACACTTATCCCCACATGTAGGATTATTCCCACAGAAGAGATGAGCAAAGCAGCTATGAACAAAAGAACATTATAGCCCTTGAAGAACCTGTTTTCCAAACTGTCTCTGTACAATGACCACCACATGCCACCCCACTGGCCACAGACCAGGAGCCAACGTTTCCCTGTCAGTACTTGAGAGTACCAACTAACCCGTGTTTCTATCTGTAACAGTACTCAGGAGCACCACCGGACTCTGAGTCTGTACCAGCTCTCAGGAGTACTACCTCGTGTTTGCCTCTGTCAGGAGTTGGGAGTGCCCCCTGACCTTGAGCATCCATCAGTACTCAGAGTGCCACGTGCGCCTTGTCCCGATCAGTGCTTGGGAGTACCGCCTGACCCTGCATCTCTACAGTACTCACGGAGTACCATTTGACCCTTTTTTACCAGTACTTGGGGGTATCACCTGACTCGGAGTCTCTATCAGTACTCAGGAATGCCACCTGGCCTTGTCGATTAGTACTCACGTGTACCACTCGACCCCGTGTCTCTGTAACAGTACTGAAGAGTACCCCCTGATCCTTGTCTGTCAGTATTCTGAAGCACCACTCAATCTCGTCTACTAGCACTAATGAGTACTACCTGACCCAGCATCTCTAAAATAGTATTTGAGAGTACCCTGGAGTACCCTGACCCTTTCCAGTAGTACTCAGGAGAACCACGTGCAGCAAATGAGAAGACTGAGTCTCACTGCCAGGCCCTGATGGCCACCAGGATGCACTGTGTTTCTCTCTAGGGATGCTCTTCAGTGAGGCGCTTGGCTCGGTTTTCTCTCAGAGTCTTCCTGTGGTGTGTGCAGTGGTGCTGCTGTGGGTCTGTGTGTACACTTTACATTTGTATTCTTTAGCGTGACTTTTTTTTTTTTTGCAGTAATACACTTATTGTCAGCCATCACACATTAAGGCATGTTTAAACCTCATCATTAATGCTGTCAGTTCAGTTCGGTCGCTCAGTCGTGCCCGACTCTGTGCAACCCCATGGACTGCAGCATGCGAGGCCTCCCTGTCTATCACCAACTCCTGGAGTTCACTCAAACTCATGTCCACTGAGTCAGTGATGCCATCCAACCATCTCATCCTCTGTCGCCCCCTTCTCCTCCCGCCTTCAATCTTTCCCAGCATCAGGGTCTTTACCAAGGAGTCAGTTCTTCACTTCAGGTGGCCAAAGTATCAGAGCTTTAGCTTCAGCTTCAGCATCAGTCCTTCCAATGAATATTCAGGATTTGTTTCCTTTAGGATTGACTGGTTGAATCTCCTTGCAGTCCAAGGGACTCTCAAGAGTCTTCCCCAACACCACAGTTCAAAAGCAGCAATTCTTAAGCAGTCAGCCTTCTTTATGGTCCAACTCTCACATTCATACATGACCACTGGAAAAACCATGGCTTTAACTAGATGGACTTTTGTCGGGAAAGTAATGTCTCTTCTTTTTACTATGCTGTCTAGGTTGCTCATAGCTTTCCTCCCAAGGAGCAAGCGTCTTTTAATTTCATGGCTGCAGGCACCATCTGCCGTGATTTTGGAGTGATTAACGCTGTAAGCAGGTATTAACATCACCACGTGGTCCGGGGGACTCAGGATGGGCAGTCCCGGTGAAGTCATCCTGATGTTGTCTCATCAGACCCCTGGCTCCCAGCTCCACACTCTGGTTCACACGAGGTTGGCCTTGATCTCGTTTCTCTTTAAAGTGTGGCTTATATTCTGATACTGTGAGGTGACAGCGAATGCCTGCCTGCCCTCAGTGCCTGGCACAGAGCTCCCGAGGCCCTGTCACTTCCGAGTGACGGGAGCATGAGGAGCGCCCTGAGCTCTAATGGGGTGCCTCTGGGGGGCCTTCCTGTGGGGGGAGGGCCACCAGCAAGACAAGCCTCAGGGAAGCTCGCAATTCTCAGCTCCACCCGAATCCTCCCGAGAGGAGAGGGGCTGAGGAAGCCTCCACAAACTCCGACTGTAGGGATCTGGAGGGTGTCCAGGTGGGTGAGCACATCCGCACCAGGAGGGGGGCCCCAACTCCACGTATCGGGGCTCCTGCACTTGGAGCTTTTCCACAGCACCCTCTGTGTCTGTCCCTAGGCTGCTCATCTTTTTGAAACACTCGGCTTCTTTACTCTCTTATTGGCTATGCTGGGCCTTGGGCGCTGCCCGTGGGTTTTGTCTAGCTGCGGCACGTGGGGGCTGCTCTCCAGTTGTGCTGAGGGGGCTTCACGCTGCGGTGGCTTCACTTGCAGCCGAGCGCAGGCTCGGTGGCCATGGCCCACGGGCTCAGCCGCTCCGCGGCATGTGCACTCTTTCCAGACCCGTGTTCCCTGCACTGGCAGGCAGATTCCTATCCACTGGACCAGCAGGGAAGTCCCTCATCTTCTTGTTCGACTCAGCCCTTAGCCTGTGAGATCTGATGCTTCCCCTGGGGAGACAGTATCAGAACTGAGCTAAACTGCAGGAATCGCCTCTTGTGGGGAAATCCTCCACGTGCCTGGTGACCAGCAGTGTCAGGAGTGAAGTCCTCTGTGGGACCGGAGTGTACGCAAGACCAAAGGAAAAGCGTGAGGACCAAAGAGCTGCGCTTTCCCAACACTGGAAAGAAAAGATTTGTTTTTTCCTAACTCAGATGTTCCAGAGCTTGTTTTTATGGAGTCTATTCTAGTTTTCTCATTGTGATTTTTTTCTTTTTGGTTTTTCGATTTCCTGGAAGCTTTGAAATTGATCTTTACACTGGTTCGGGAAACTAATCAGTTTCATTTTATCCTTGTTTTTCTTGTGTTGAGTTTCCATAAACAGGTTTACATCAAAGGCGGCACTCCACTGAAGCCATTTCAGACAGATTTCAGGGGGCCATGGACAAGGGTCAGGCAGAACGAACCCCGTGCGAACAGAATCGTCCACACTGCAGCAGGACCTGAACGAGGCCCACCAGGGAGGCACAAGGAAAGTGCCCGACACTGAGCACACCTGGGAACGGTCCACTGGGGTTTCGGGGCTTTTGCCTCAGGCCTTCTTGGTGTCCCAGGAGACAACCCACCATCGCCGGAGCAGCGAGGCTCGCCCAGGCTCCATGTGTGAAGTGCAAGCGGGTGAGCCAGCTGCCTGGCAGAGTGGCCCAGACCGCGTTACAGACCCAGCGAGACCAGCACGAGAGGCCAAGGGCATGGTGATGCGACCAGGTGGCGGGAAGTGCCCGGAAGTGTAAGATCACACCTCCGCTTTCGAGCGAGGTTCCCTGGGCTCCCTCCAAATGCAGCCAGGCCTGGACTCGGACCATTCTGAACACTTTCAGCCTGTCTGTGTCTGTCCGGTCTGAAAAATCCCACTCACAGAAATGCTGAAATCTGCACCTCAGGTGCCCAACACGCAGCCCCCTGCCATTCCCGATGGCCTCTCAGCCCCAGGCGGACACTCGACAAAATGCAAATGGGAGACCACAGCAGGACACCCCCCCAGGGGCGGGGGCAGGAGATGCGGGGGCCAAGGGAGGGGCGTGGTGTCTGGCTGCAGTGCTGGGCTGGGGCGGAGTCCACTGGGAGGATGGGCGGCAGGACGGCCAGAGGGCCTGTGCGAGGAGCTGAGCCTTCGGTCCGTCCAAAAGGCCCGAAGGAGTGAACCAAGCGGATGAGAAGCAGGGTCCTCGGGGCACAGGAGCCCACTCACTGGGCATCAGCTGGCCCGACTTGCCCAGGAAGCCCTGTTAACAGGGACGCACTTGCCCCTGCAGAGTGCACGGCACGGGCCACACTGGGGAAGTGCTGGCCGCCCGCTTAGCCACACCCAGGCTTGCACCGGGCTCCTGAGCTCTGAGGAGCAACAAGCACAGATGTCCGGTGCCAGCAGAGAGGGCACACCCGTGATACACACAGCGTCAGGCTGGGCAGCAGGGCCCAGACGTGGGCAGAGGCGCCTGCGCCGTCCAGGGAGACGACCACCCTGGGGGACTAACGGGCCTCGGAGGCGCCCACCAGGCCGGGGCACGGATGGCACTCCCGTTCCCCGTCTGCAGGGTCCTCACAGCAGGAGGTGCATCTGACGGGCCTGGGCCATGGCAGACGCACGAGGCCCCCGTCCAGCTCCAGGGTGGGCGCGGGCACCCTGCTGGGCTCTCATGGAGACAGAGGGAAGCAAATGCAAGTCCCCAAACCCTGACTTCCTCCCCCATAAAAAAGACCTCCAGTTTCCCTAACAGGAGAGAGCTCAGAGCAGATGACGCTGGCTCTGCTCCCCGTCCTCTAGTTACACATGCCCTCGCCTCTCAAGACTTCTCCACCTTAAGGGAAGGCTCCAGCAGTGACAAAACACCTGCAGTAAATGAGTCCACGTGTTTTGAACTCTTTTACTTAAATTAATTTCTGCTGACGATCCCTCATTCATCTGACAGCCTTACAGGGAATATACTACGTGCCAGCAGTGAACTAGCCGGCGGGGACAGAGATAAGCAAGACACAGACAGCCTTCTGCCCCGGGGGGTGTCGGGGTAGTCAGAGGACAAACTTTCAAGGAAACCCAGGCAGGGAAGGGGCTCTGGGTGGGGCCCACCTGCTGGGGGCAGAGGCTGGGGGCTCAGTGGTCCCTGAAGCAGGTGCCACCAGACATGTCTCCCAGCTTAGCACCCGGGGAAGGAGCGATCACTCTACAAACGGCACAAAGAGCGGCTCCCGCGGGCTGGTGCCCCATCTTCTAGCTCCATCTTTTTTTTTTCCCTTTTGTATTTTTTTTTTCATATTTTTTACACTTTATTTCTTCG
>SJYF01000057.1:1370836-1381669 GCA_006410515.1 Procapra przewalskii | reverse complement strand
GGGATTCTCCAGGCAGGAGCGCTGGGGTGGGGTGCCAGGCCCTCCTCCAGGGGATCTCGCCGACCCAGGGGTCACACTCTCATTGCATCGGCAGGCGGATCTTTACTGTTGGAGCCACCAGGGAAGGCCTCACCGTACCATACCATCTCCCCATTTCTAATTTTTCACAGGCGAGGTCAGGAGGATGATCAGAAATGGCCAACAGTTAGCATCTTAAAAAGCTGAACATAAAAGAACTTTGAGGGATCTGTTTTCTTAACTTCAAAAATAGGACAGGCCAGACGTTTCCTACGCCTGCATCCCCTCACTGCAAAAAAACGCCAGGGCCTCCTTCTCTGTGCTGCGTGCTGGGGGGTTGTTCCCAGTTCAGCCCGCAGTGGGTCTGCCGTGCAAAAGGACAGGAGAGGGCAGAGGGCTTGAGGGACGCCCTGGGGAATGGCCCACACAGGGGCCGCAGCTCTGAGTGGGAAGGGGCAGGTGAGCCAGGACCCAGACGGCCAGTGTTAAGAGGGCGGGCGTGGGGGTGGAGACACAGGAGGCACCTGGACCGTTCGTGTGGGGCGCGGGGCCTGCATCCGCAGATCCTGGGGGTGCCCTGCAGGCCCAGGTGCGGGTGCCAGCGGCAGGGGGAGGCCGGGCCTCAGACACAGAGGCGCTGGCATCGGGGCACTGGGCGTGAGAGATGAGGGGGCGGGGGCTGAGGGCGGGAAGAGAGGATGTGGCAGGCGCCCCGGCATGGATGGGGTGGGGAGAACTGAGATTCCCTGTGTTCACTGCCCCTTCCCTCGGTTCCCTTTGAGTCTGGAGCTGCAGGGAATGTAAGGAGGAAACATCCCATCCCTCCAGTCATTCCAGACACCAGAGCAGGTGGCCCAGGGAGGGGACGGCAAGGAGACCCCCGGGCAACACCATCCTGCCCGCAGAGAAGAGAGGGACACCAGGCCAGGGGGAGGGGTGGTCACGGGTGGTCCTCACCATTTACTGTGAGAAAGGGAGGCGAGGCCTGCTGGAATTTCCCCTTTTGAGATTTCACATAAGACTTCATCCTCTGCTAAACAAAGTCCAACGCAAAGAGAATGCAAAGCCAGACGTCAGCTCTGACACGCTGTGCCCAGCGCCGGCTGTTCTGGCACCTCGGGAGACGGCTCTGTGGACAGGCACACACACCAGCCCTGGCATGGCTGCGGGGCCACGGACCCTGGCCAGGCGCTTCTCCCTGCCTGAGCTCAGCCTCGGAGGCCAAGCGGGCCCCCCAGGCGGCCAGAGCCCCAGCTGAGGGATCGGACCCACAGTCCCCATTCATTCCGCCGCTCGAGGGTGCGTCACACATGCCCGCGACTATTTCTGTATCAAAAACCTGCCGAAATGCCACGCGTTCCCAACAGAAGCTGCTGGTGCTTTTGACCCAAAGCCCCCCGAAGAAAACAATGAGACTTTCTCTACTTAAAGAATGTGGCATCAAAACAAAAAAGCCTGTATTCTCATGAATATTTTATGGCAGAGTAGAAAATTGCTTTTATAGGTTGTGCCTTGAGAAACATATTAATACAATCAGACTCTTGACGTTAGTGAGAGCACAAAGACTATATTCAGAGTTTCAATAAGAAATGGCAAGGCTGGGCCGTGACCTATACGTTCTCAATCAGAAATAGAAAAGAAATCTGCTAGTCTCTAATTTTTGTTAAAAAATAAATGATCGGGGGGGAAAAAAAGGACACTGTAATTTTCCATTACATGGGTTGGGTCTTCTGTTCATAACACTATTTCATGTCATCACACAGACAGCAAACAAAGAGAAGGTCTATTCTTTAGAAAACAGGACCAGAGTGTAGGCTCTGTTCAAGTAAAGAACGGCTCATTCAAATCTAGGGGACAATAATAGATGCTTCATCCGTGTCAGCCCGAGTTCCTCTCACTCTGACGTTTGTCTGCCTGTGTGAGGGGAGGAGAGAGACGCCCGCGGCGGGGGAGGAGGAGGAGGAGGAGGAGAAAGGATGGGGGTCCATTAAAAACGCATGACCTATCTCAAAACGTTTCCAACTTTTACGACAACGCGTCACACACCCCGGGGGACGCTGGCACACCCCCCCTCGGCCCCAGCCCCGTGCTGACTTTGCTCAGCAGCCCCGCGTTTTGTGGTCACAATCTCCAGGACGCACCCCTAAACACGCGTCCTCTGCACTCAGCAGCTGTGCGGGGGGAGGAGAGGCAAGACGAAGACCCCCAGGGAAAGACAAGAGTCTTGGGGCCAGGCTGCTTCAGCTTCCAGGACAGCTGACAGGAAGAGCTCCTCTGGGGCGAGGCCAAGAGTGACCCCGGGAAAACCGCGGGCCACCCCCCGCAGTGGGACCACCCCTGGCACCAACCAGAACCGCCCTGCCTCTTGCTGCTGCCCGAGCCTGCTGCCCTCCAGGCGCACCCTCCAGCCAGCCACCGTCCAGGTGCGCCCTCCAGACGCGGGGCCCAGGAGCCCCGTGGAGAAGCGCAGCCTCCTGTGAGTGAGGGCGGGAGGCAGGGAGGCCCTGGGGGCTGTAGAGCTCCCGCACAGCGCCTCCCGCACAGCTGCGCCCTCCCCGAGGCCGGCCCCGGGGCTCCCAGGGCTGCCCAGGGCCGCCGTCCGTGCCCCTTCATTCCACTCTTCTTCCTTTGGGCTGCCCTCTCCCGGCAGGAGCTCGGCCTCCTCCTGCGCCTGGGGAAGGAGGCACATGGTGTCCTGTCGGGACGTGCGCTCACGCCCTTGTGCAGGGATCGTCCCTCCGCCTGCGCACAGAACTCCAGCGAGCAGCCACCTCCTCCAGGACGGGGGAGACAACGTCCCCAGCTCCTTGTTCCTTACGGAGAAGCTCTGACTCTGGACACTCGCCCTTTGCCCTCGCTCTGGCAGACCACCTCCTGCCTGCCGCGTTCTTAGCAGGAGGCTCTGGAAGCGAGGGTCTTCCCTCACCCACGGCGGGGCTCACACCACCTGCCCAGTCGGGCAGCTCGCGCCCCAGCCGTGGGGGCTCTCCCTGGGCCATCGTGCGGACCACCGCCCTTTCCTCCGTTTCCCCTTTGGGGACTTTCAGTAGTACCTGGTGGTAAACCTGCAACAATCACTGATTTTCTTTCTGCTTCTCCCCCGTTTTCCATGTCTAATGCTCAACTCTGAGATTCCCTTAACTGTATTTTCTAAGTTTCTCACTGGGTGTTGCATACTTTCTGTGGCTGTGTCCCTGAGGAGGAATGGAAGCAAGGATCCTAAGCTGTGAGTGGAGAGGGGACTCGAGGCTGAGCTTCGCTGGGAGGTGCATGGAGCTGGCATCCGTCAGGACACGCCAGGCACCCCTGGTTGGGGTCTGAGGCACCCAGAGCCGCAGGGAAGGAGGCTACGGCGGTGGGGGGCTGACTGTGCCTGCTGCCCTCCAGCCTCCTCTCCACTCGGCCCGGCCCCCTCCTGCCCCGGTCCTGTCCTGGAGGCGGGATGTGGGGCTGCTTTCCAACGATGCCATGGCGTCTACCCGCTGGGATCCTGGCTGCACCCAAGCGTGGCGTGGAGTCTGGCCAAATCCAGTGTGACCTGTGACTTCAATCTCCACCTTCCTGGCAGTTGCTGATGCTGCTTCCTTTTCACTTCCCCGACCTATGTTTTTTGAATGCCCCTTACAGGTCTGGCTCACTGGATCTTAGTAGCAGCATGTGGGGTCTTTGATCTTCACTGGGGCGGGTGGGATCTGGATCCCTGGCCAGGGATTGAACCCGGGCCCCCTGCATTGGGAGCCTGGAGTCTCAGCCACTGGGGCACCAGGGATGTCCCTGTTCCCCCCATCTCTGTGAGCTGATGACCTTTCTCTGGAATGCAGATATAGATAGATAATTTTTTAGGGAAAATTAAAAAAAAAAAAAACCATAAAGCCAACAATAATGGTATAATCGCCTCCCAAGGATCCGTCAGCCGCCTCCAACAACTGCCGCCCCGTGGCCAGCCTTTCCTTCCACACCCGCCCACTGCCCTGCCTTCTAGATTACCCTGCAGCCGACCCGCCAGCAGAGCACTTTACTGGTAAGGACTGTGGTGTCTTTAAATAAACTCTTAAGAAAACAGTCAACCTACCCAAATAAGTTAACAACCCCATGATGCTATCAGATAGCCAGAAAGTATTATCATTTTTTTTAGAGTCTCATACACATTTCTGAGACTTTATTCAACTCAAGATTCAACTACGGACTTCCGTGCTGGTCCAGTGGTTAAGAATCTGCCTTGCAGTGCAGAGGATGTGGGCTTGATCCTTGGTCAAGAGAGCTAAGACCCCACAGGCCATGGGCAACTAGGCCGTCGAGCCCCAGCGCGAGAATCTGCTGAAAGAAAGTGTGGCGCCGCGAAGGTCCTGTGCAGCCAGAAATACAAGGCCCAGCTAAGGCCTGCACCCTGCAGCTGGTGCAGCTGTGCCTTCTCTCTAACCTACAGACGCCCCTTCTTCTCCCTCATGCCCACGCCCTCTCCAGCTGACGGGCTGGACTCCGGTCACCCGTCCCGCACTGACTGCACCTGAGGTGCAGATCCACACGACGGGTTCCCGGGAGCAGGAATGGGTCTGGAGGCCCGGGGGATGCAGCTCCGACTCCCAGCACAGCCGCTGCCCCCAGAGGGTCTGGTGTCCCCCGGCTCCTGTGTCGCCTGCAGCTAAGGTGCTCCCAGATGATGCTGCCGGGCCTGGCAACACGGCCCTTCTAGCCCCGTCTGCTGGTCCTGAGCTGCTGGCCAGGTGTGAAAGGGCTCCAAGTCAACTGTCATATTACCCCCACAGACAGCTTTTAGCAGAGAGGCAGGGCCAGTGCTTGACGATCTTTTATTTGCCAATTTTCAACAACACTGAGCTGGCCGTGCCAGGTCTGGCTTCGGGATTTTAGTGAACCGAGCCTCTGCAGTCCCGTCCTGATGCTCACCCACATCCTCGGGCAGCCTGCGTGACGGCACCAGGTCACCCAGAACCCAGCAGCGGCCCTGGGGACAGCCCTCAGTGTGGCCGGGACAGCTGTCCCGAAATGCCCCTGCACCTCCCGGTCCCCAGGAGGGGCCAGCGACGTCCCCAAGGACACCTGGGCTCCTTCAGTGGGAAACACGGAGACCACAGTCTGGGTTTTGGTTGCCACAGTTTATAATGTGTATATCCTTACTGGAGCTTTTGTGAGTGAAACTAGATCTATGCGTTCAATCTGTCATCTCACCATGGAACTCTGGGTGCATAACTTATTAGAAATATCATTCAAAACGGCTGAACAGTCATAATCAAGTTCCATTGAAAATACTGATTTATATGCAGTATCATTTTCCCCAAAGGTGCTCTTAACTGAGTTACAATTATTCTATTTAATACTGTGTGTGTGTATAAAGGGGAAACGAGGTAGAGAAGTCAGAAGTGCTTTTTAATGTAAACATTTAAAAGTATTCTGTAGGGAAGGTAAATAAGACAAGTGGCCCCATCTCATCTTCTCATGTAGACAAGTATGGCTCTCCCTGCTTTTTGGCCTCATCCAGATGTATGTACACAGGCGAAGCCAAAGAAATGAGCTTATGTGAGCAACTCAGGAGAATATAAATTATGCTTGAAAAATAAAAATAAATAACAAACAGTATGGAGCAAGAACATACTATTATGTTTTATATTGTTTGTTTTCCGCCGAGATCAGAATGTAAAGAAATAAACATATATAGTGGTAATTTATACACGTATATCCAGAGACCTAGGTTCGATCAGGAAGATCCCCTGGAGGAGGGCATGGCACCCCATTCCAATAGCCCTGCCTGGAGAGTCCCATGGACAGAGGAGCCTGGTGGGCTGCAGTCCACGGGGTCCCACAGAGTCAGACAGGACTGAGCGACTCACTTTAACCATGTGTTACACGGGAAGGCTCTTTGCATCTGGCCTGGGGCGGGGAGAGATGCGACGTGCGGCGCCTCTGAGCCGCTTTCTGTGTGTGGGTGCCGTGCGCACACCTGCCCATCACAAGGGAGCAGCATGCAGCTTCAGGCCCGGGTCGGCCCGGGCTCTGCCTCCAGACAAGCAGGCAGTGGGTTACCCTCCAAAAGCAAGCAGAGATGGGCAGGAGCAGAGCCAGTGCCTCAAGCTGAAGGCAGGAGAGGGCAGCGGGGGCGGACGCCACAGGCCCCCAGGTCGGCCCTGAGCCGCTGTGGACCACAGGTCTGCAGGCTGCTGGCCTGGGCTAGCTTCACGTGTCAACAGGGACCCTGCAGGACACGGGCGGATGCCAGAGTCATCCCCACTGACAGGCAGGGAACAAGCTCAGAGGGTCTAAGTGACGTGCCCGCGGCTACACAGCATGTCTCACTGGCAAACTCGGAACTGGACACCAACCAGGGGCAACGGGATGCCCACGGGTGACAGCGCAGGAAGAGCCGGGAGGAGGGGGCCCGCAGGCCACCTGGGGGGGTTCTCAGGCGGGGCGGCACAGGTCACCTGGGGTGGGACTCCGGTTCTCAGGCGGGGGGGGTCAGCAGCTTGTGGGCTTGGGAGCCATAGCGGCTGGGCCCTGCTCAGCTGCTGTGCTCGGGGTGCCTGGGGGTGATCAGGCGCCCTGCAGCCCGAGCATGCGTGCTCTGGGGCTCTGAGAGCGCTCCCCGCCACCAGGGCCGGCGGACCCCTTAGGTCCCCGCCCACGGCTCCGGCTGTGGATTCTGTCCTGACCAAGGGCTGGGCGTCCCCCCGGGATTGCAAGCTGGCTCCAGCACCCCGCAGGCCCGTGCTTTCCAGCCAAGAAAAGCCTCTACTTTTCCTGAAAGGCTCACAGGGGTCCGCTCTGAGAGCCCCTGCTCATGGCCGAGACACAGCCCCAAGGGTGCAGCCAGCTAAGGGCTGCACCACCCAACCGATCCCGGAAAACAGGCTGACCGGCACCGCCGAGCAAACCCGGCTGCCGAGCAGAGACGCAAACAGCAAGTTCCTGACAGCTCACTTTCGCTGCCAGAAACAACAAGTCACCATTAACACCAGGCAATGTTTTACTCCACTGTCTCTTCCCCTAAGCTGGGTTTCACCTCCACTCACTCACACCTCCTCCCTAAGCACCAAGTTTTCAACGGGCTTCTCCCTGGCGGAGAGTGAAGCCCATCAGCGCGCCGAGGCCCGGCCACCCCTCACCCACCACCGTGAGGGCCTCTCCTGCAGCTGCCATGAGCCTCCTCTTCGAGGTCCCCGCTGCGCCTGCACGTCTGCGGACACCAGTGAGGACCCGGTCGGGCGCCAGCAGGCAGGAGGTGGGACCACTCGTGGAAAGCAGGCCCAGGGCCCCACTTCCAGGCACCAGGGCGTGTGTCCAGGTAACGCTGCTGAGAGAGAAGAGGCTGGGCCCCCGGCACAGGCACCTGGTCTCAAACGTCCAGTGTGGGGTCGGGGCTAATGTGAGTCCAAATCCCCCTGAGGACCAGCGGCCACCCAGGGGCCCTGCATGTGCCCAGCGTTCATCGAGAGCCAGGACGCAGCCTCGAGTCGGGAAACCCCATGGCAGGGAGGTGTGAGTGCAGGGAGCAGACTCCAGGGGAGCTGACCTGGCCAGAGGGGTGTCGGCGAGGCGGGCTGAGCTGAGCCTGTCCCGCTTCCCGAGCTGCTGAATGCCCTCCCCCTAAAGTGGGCCCAGAAGGCGACTTTCCTGAGGGCGGTGAAGACCCAAGGCAAGACCTGGTGGTCAGGATGCAGGAGACCCCCAGAAGGGCGCGAGCTGGCCCTCAGCATCTGCACATGTGACAACTGAGGGCCGCGCCACGAACGCGCCTGGGGACAGGCGTCCAGAGCACCCAGGCTCAGGTCCCAGCACACCAGAGGTGGAGGCCCGGAGGGCAGGCCCGCAGTGCGCGTGAGGGGCCCCGGGCCCCCAGACAGGGAGCCAAGACGGCTTCTCAGCCGAAAGCATGGGGACAGGATGCGGAGACACGGCGGCTTCACGGGGAACGGGAGGGCGTGCATTTGATGTAGACAGAGGACAAGCACCGGCCTCATCTCCTCGGGGCGGGGTGCCAATCCCACGGCAGCTGCTGCGGAGTGTAGGTCAGGGCCCCCTTCGCACCCTTCTCTCCTTTTGTCAAAGAAAGCAAAAGGCCTTTGCAGGAAGGGAGCATGCAAGGGAGAGGACTCAGACAACGGGGCAGAATCCGGGCCATCTCACTGTTCCGTCGAGGCCCTCCCACTCCCTTCTCAGCCACCCCACCTCCTCCATCCCCCGGCCCTGGCCCCTGGGCACCTGCAGCAAGGCAGCCCACCGCCAGCAGGGAGCCTGCAGCCTGTGTTTCAGGCCCGGCGGTGGGTTCCAAAGTGTGGGCCCCCCTCCCCGCAGAGAAGGTTGGAGGTCAGAGGCAGCACCTAAGACAGACGGCTGAACATTTCCAGAACTGGTAGGAGACACAGAAGCCACAACCAAGCAGAGACTCCAGCGAACGGCAGCAATCAAGACGGTTTCCAAGCGAAACCGCAGACTCGAGAGAAGAGGGTCAGTGGACCCCAAGGACGAGCAAGCTGCCGATGAGGGGCACATGGAAATGGCCAGAGAACCCGAGCTGGCCCCGAGGGCAGAGGAACAGCTGCCAAGTCAGAACCACGTGCTGGGGAACGGTGGTCAGGACTGCACGCAGGGCACACACAGACGGGGCCGCAGCAGACTGAGATGGCTGCAGGCGCGCCGACGAGGCCTAGAACGGAGGTCAGGACTGCACGCAGGCCGCACACAGACGGGGCAGGGTGGTCAGGACTGCACGCAGGGCACACACAGACGGGGCAGGGAGGTCAGGACTGCACGCGGGGCGCACACAGATGGGGCCGCAGCAGACTGAGACGGCTGCAGGCACGCCAACGAGCCCTCGGGGAAGGACGAGCCCGCGGGCGTCTGAGATGCGGGAGGAAGGGCGAACAGAGAGCCCGACACACACGGAAATGAGTCCACACGAGCAGCAAGGAGGCAGACGGCAGCGTCCGACTTGTGCATGGAGTCCCGGAGGAAACCCTGGGGGCCGGTGGGGAGGCAGGAGAGTCCCAGAGCCCTGGGACCCCTGCCCCCCATAGGGGTGGAGGTAAAAGACAGAGGTTCACAGGCTGCCACGCAGACCTGCTGGAGATCAAGAGGAGGACCCTCAGGGCAGTGGCGGCTGGTGTGGCGAGGCCAGCGAAATGATTTTAAGGAGAAAGAAAAAGACAAGCGGCTGCTAAGCGCACCCACCTACACACACACAGCTGGTCCTCCCAATGGACGCACACAACTGCACCTGGAGTCCGGCCAGAAATAATCACACCTGACTCTGACCAAACCTCCAGGTCTAACCACCGACGGACAGGAAACTCAGGCGAGAGAGGTCCGCTGTGAACGACAACTCAGGGAGGAAATCAAGCGAAACCTAGAGCCCAGGGAGGTCCTGCAGGACAGACAACCCAGTATCTTCAGAGACAGACTGCAAAGCGCACAAAAAGGCAGGGGGAATCTCACAGACGAGTCGGGGACAGACCATCCACCACGCACGGACACTCAGTGGACCTCGTGTCAAATGATGAAATAGAGACGCGTGCTTTAAACACCGTCAGAGTGAAGGGATAAAGAAGTGAAGTGAAGGTCGCCGAGTCGTGTCCGACTCTTTGCGACCTCACACACTATACAGCCCATGGAATTCTCCAGGCCAGAATACCGGAGTGGGTAGCTGCTCCCTTCTCCAGGGGATTTTCCCAACCCAGGGATCGAACCCAGGTCTCCCGCATCACAGGCCGATTCTTTACCAGCTGAGCCACAAGGGAAGCCCAAGAATATTGGAGTGGGTAGCCTATCCCTTCTCCAGGGGATGTTCCCGACCCAGGAATTGAACCAGGGTCTCCTGCATTGCAGGCGGATTCCTTACTAACTGAGCTATCAGGGGAATCAGGATAGCTGTGAAGCCGGGACAGGGGATAAAGAGGATGCGGTATATAAATACAGTGGAACTTCAGCCGGAGGAAAGAAGAAAGTCTTGTCATTTGTGAAAACATGGATGAACCTAGAGGATATTGCACTAAGTGAAATAAGTCAGGTAGAGAAAGGCGAATACCACGTGCGTTCACGTATGTGAACTCAGACAAGAAAACATGGACAAACGCAACAGAAAGGGGCCAACTGGTGGACGCAAGCGGGGAAGGAGGCTGGGGTGGGAGTGAAACAGGTGAGCGAGATGGAAGACCCAGCCTTGCAGACTCGGTCAGTCGGCCACGGGGTGTGACGTCGGCCACAGGGAGCTCAGGCGGTACGACAGAAGCACAGGAAGCCCCCACACGCGAACAAGTTCCGTTCCCAGAGTGTGCTCGTGAAGCCCCGCCGGACCCCAGGTTGAGCCGCTGAGCCGGGCCCCCGACTAACACCGTCAGCTCCGCAGCACTGCGCCGCCACAGCTTGCTGGCACCTCTCCCGCGTAATACGGGTGAAAACAAGCGAGCCACCTTCCACTTTACAGCTCGGCACCTTGACGGGCACAGGAGCCCAACACAACAGCTGGCACACAGCGCATGGGAAGCGCAGCTAAGAAGAGTTGCTGGCGGGGGGAGGGAGAGGAGGGGAGGGGAGACGGTCGAGCCGAAGGGGCGTCAGCAACAGGCGACGGAGGGTGGGCTGCTGTCTCACCCGCGCCTGACGTTGGCGGAAAGTAGATGAGCGTCTTTGAACATTCGCAACTTGAAGGTCTGCATGTCGGGGACTGACCGTATCTTTCTATGGTGACAAGTGGTAACAGGACTTACCAGGACGACATTTTTTTAATGTATAGAGCCAGGGAATGACTGTGTTGTGTACCAACACGGAACCAACGCAGGTTTGTAGATCGATTTTACTTAAATT
>SJYF01000057.1:1344805-1360030 GCA_006410515.1 Procapra przewalskii | reverse complement strand
CCGCGGGAAACACCTGGGGAGGCAGGGGGTGGAGGGCGGGTTCGGGGGGAGACCCGACCAGCAGGACGCTGTGGGCACCGCTCGGCGGGCCTCCCGGGCTGGACACATGGGGTGCTCAGGGGGCACCTGCAGGACTGAGAGGCGCGCTGCCCCTCCCCTCGGGCTCCTGACTCTGCTCGCCGTCCGCTCCCATCTCGCACGGCCGCCCAAGGTCACTGGTCAGACCCCGGCCTACTGCAGCGCCTGGGAGCCTGCCTGCCAGGGACGCGGGGGCCCGGGGTGTGGGTCCGTGGCTGCGGGATGGTACGAGTTGCTGTGCGGCTTCTCCTTAAAGGACGGTATTCTGCCCCCCTAGGGGACGAGGCTGAGAAGTCACAGCAGGCTAAGTGTGAGTGCTTTCCCAACAGACAACGACAGATGTGGACGAGACCAACCCTGGCAGGACACACTCCTTTAGACACACGCAAGGGGGTCACAGACTCTGGACACAGCCCCCTCACACCCCACAGCCCCAAGAAGAGAGCACTTTACCCGCCGACGACGTCGTGCACACACCCCCTCCCTTCCTGGCGTCAGGCGTGCGTCCAGCACCCAAACGGAACCAAGTCCTGGGCTGGAAAAACGTCGTATCCTCCGCCTAATAACCACTTTCAGATACACCACGAGGACACTCAGGTTTCACGCTACAGTTTCTGCATCAGCACAGACCGTAGGGTCACGGCGGCTGGAGCTCCGTTTTTCCCTGTAAGGTGGACAGCCAGCCAGTGGCCCACCTCCCTGCACTGGGCTCCGGCAGGCGCTGGAGGCTTCCGCATCAGGGGGACCTGGAGCGCGAGGCCCTACCCGACCGCCTCCGGGGCCCGCCTCGCTGACCCGGGGCCCGCTCGATCCTCACGGCTCCGGGCCCCCCAGCAGGCTCTTTCTAACTCGGCGTCTATGGCAACAACCACAATACAAACTTAATGGGGTGGGACAGCTGGTGAGAAACATAAATAAGCCGAACAACCCAGTTTCCACCTGGCAGGGGGGCCTGTGTCTCCCTCCCGCCAGCACCGTGGGCACCGCAGGGCGCAGCTAGGAGCTGGGCCGCAGCCAGGCGGGGCAGAGTGGGCCTGGCGGGGCGGCTGGCCGCGGGGGTGCGGGAGGAGGGTGCAAGCAGCCAGCCCGGGACAGGGCACCCAGGGGCACGGCGTTGGGGGCGGTTAAAGATGGCAAATGGAACTCTCCTCCAGAGCCCACAAAAGCTGTGTGTGCATTAAAACAAAAATTCATCTACACAATCGCGCATAAAACGCAAACTAGAGAGAGCAGGGTTCTAGGGGAAAACACACGCGCGCCCGCCTCCCAGCCCCACGGAAGACACGCCTGAGCAGGGCAGGGGCTGGAAGATCCCCGGTCTTTAGGTGCCCCGCCCTAAAGGGGAGCAGACAGGCCAGGAAAGCCATCGTCACGGCAGGCAGACCCAGACAGACGGCAGGACCCTGCAGGGAGCCTGCTGCCCAAGGAGAAGGGAGCCAGCCGGCAGGGCCACCCCAGAGGGAAGAGTGGCAGACAGACAGAGGCTGAGGCCCCACGCCCCCAGTTCAGGGGCCCGGTTCAGTCCCTGACCAGGGACCAGGTCCACCTGCCCCAACGACGACCTGGTGCAGCCAGATAAATACATGTTTTCAAAAATAGAGAGACATGTTTTTAAATGTCTTTTAAACATGTTTTAAATGTTTTTAAAAACAGAGAGAGAGGGTGGCCCCACTGCCTGGATGTCCCTCAGGGAGGAAGCTGACCTCAGCAGACAAGGGGGCCAGGCCTCGGTATCAGGAGGGAAAGCGTTCCCCAAAGCCATCGGAGCAGCCCCGGGTTTGGTGAGACCTGAGTGAAAGCACCAGGGAACACGAGAAGAAAGGAGACAGCAGGGAGAGGAGCAGCGGCCCCAGGAGCAGCAGCAGCAGCGCCAGAGGGCACGTGCTCCCTTCTCTGCAAACCCAGCCGGGTCCGCGGGCTCCAGGCCCACTCGGAACCGAGGGATCCGTAAAAGCCCGATGGAGGAGGCAGCGCGGCAGGTGCAGCTCTGCTCCCAGGGCGCGCAGCTTCAGGAACGCGCTCGGCTCGCCGGGGCCCTGGGGACCGACTGTCAAGGCCAACGGCAGCAAGTAACGGTGGGAGGCGGGGCTGGATTTAGGTCCAGAGGCAGAAACGCCAGCACACGCCTGTCTCTCCCCTGGAGATGCCATCCACGGAGCAGAACCCCCAGCTTTCTCCCGAGAAGAACTACCGGGGGAGGCAGCCACTTCCTTGCCTGCAAATCCCACCGCCCAGTGTTCCTCCAGGGCAGGTGGCGAGGCCCCCGGCGAGCGCGGCCAGCGCTGAGCCCTGAGTGCCTCCTCTCTCGGGAGCTCAGCCCCCAGGCAGGCGGGGGCTCCAGGGAGCTCCCCTCGGCCCAAGCGCGGAGGGCAGCCTGGCCGCTGGTGGTTGAGCTGCGGCGGTTCCTGTGGCTGCCGCTCAAAGCCAGACGCGCACCTGCGCTGCCATCGGTCATGGGGGGGGGGGGACCCGGACCAGCCGGTGGATCCGCGGCAACCCGAGTCCCACCTCTGTGGGCAGACCCGTGCTCCAGGCTTGGCGTTAAAGATGGCTACGTGGGCATGAATCACTCAGGAGGCCTATGCTCAGTGCAGCAGAGAGCTGGCGTGCCTCGGACGTGACTCCAGGAAAAAGCCCGAGCAGGTGTGAAGCCTGGTGCTCAACGGAACTCTGAGCGCTTTGTCATTAAGCGTCTCCACAGCGGCTGGTTTTGCTTCCTTTTAAACAGCTGTCCTGGGGGACAGGGGCGTCATTAAGGCCTCTGGGCTGGTTGTGGGGGGCCACAGTCATGCTGGAGGAGGCAGCAGAGCGGGCGGGGGGCACTGGGACGAGCAGACCCGAGGGGATCAGTGAGCCGGGGGTCAGCAGACAGAGAAGGATGGGAAGCAGGGTGGGGCCCTCCCAGCCCGCCGCTTTCTGGGCCCCTGACGCTCTGCCAGGCTGAGAGAGGACGTGCCGGTGGCTTGAGGTCACACGGCCTCGGGGAGGCAGGCAGATCTCGCCACCCGGGCCCCAGGCATTGCATTAACAGTACGGCTTCCCTGGTGGCTCAGATGGTAAACTGTCTGCAATGCCAGAGACCTGGGTTCGATCCCTGGGTCGGAAAGATCCCCTGGAGAATGGATTGGCAACCCACTCCAGTATTCTTGCCTGGGAAATCCCATGGATGGAGGAGCCTTCTGGGCTACAGTCCACGGGGTCACAAAGACTCAGACGTGACTGAGCGGCTAACACAGCTGGGCCCAGCCCTGACCCTGCACTGACTTCCTTACCACGGAGCCCAAGGGGGAGGGCAGGGGTGGCACCTCGGGAACCAGGAGTGGGAGGAGGAGGAGGAGGAGACATTGGACAAAAAGGCAGCCTGGTGTGTGGTGTGTGAGAGGCTGTGAGCAGAGGAGACAGTTCCCTGGCCCGCGCAGCACAGAGGCGAGCAGCGTCAGGATGGGCCCGGGACGAGGAAGCCCCAGTCTGCTCTCCCTTCCAGCGCTGAGCAGGCGGCTGAGCCGGCGGCAGCCATGGGGGCCCCTGAAGCTGGCCATCAGGCCTTCGCTGAGCCCCGTCCCGACCCCAGGAGCCCAGCCTTACGGGAAAAGCACACCAGGGCGGGGCCGGCAGGCAGTACAACGGGTGAGGCTTTGCCGCGGGGACTACGATCCGGGATGAACTGCTTCCCGCGGGGGAAGGGTCGGGCCAGCTCCTTTCCCCAGGCCACGTGCGTCCTCAGCTAGGCACCTGCCCCGCCTCTCCTCTCACCAGAGCCAACGGACGACAAGAACGGCAAGACGCGCCCGGAGCCATCCTGAGTCCCAGCCAGCCTCAGGTGGTCCCTGCTCCAAGACCTGAGGTGAAGTGAAGTGAAGTGGAGTGAAGTTGCTCAGTTGTGTCCGACTCTTCGTGACCCCATGGACTGTAGCCTACTAGGCTCCATCCAAGGGATTTTCCAGGCAAAATACTGGAGTGGGTTGCCATTAACCTGAGGAGGGTCAAGCAATTCGGTAACCCTTGCACGGCGCGGTGGTTGGACGCTCAGGAAGATTCCGGAATCTGCGGCTGAAGCCAGACCTCACTTTTTCATAACAGGTTTGGGTAAGTTCTCCAGGGTTTCGGCAGTGTCTTCAAGTTTCCATTATTCTCTTTAAAAAAATGACACCCTTGTCACACAGCCTTGAAAGGACAGCTCGGGAACACCGATGGAAACGCACGTTTATGGTGAGGGCAACGGCGTCCCCGGAGGGGCTCCTGTGTGGTCGGCACCTCGTCCTGGCGGCTGGGCTGGCCTAGAGGGCCCCGGCCTTCTCTGAGAGGTGGCCCCTGCAGAGCAGAAATGGCCCCCTGCCCCACGGCGGACCGGCCGGCTGACCCTGGGGAGCCGCCCTGCCCCTCACCTTGGTGGGGAGCAGGCCCTTGACAGCCACCACAGTGGGGCCCAGACGAGCCGCTCATGGGCCCACAGGGCTGCTTCCTCCATGCTGCTCCCGGCAACAGGGGCTTCTCCTCCAGCCCCTGCACCCATCCCAGTGCTGAGCGTCTCCACGGTCCGGCTCCGAGGGAGCTCGCCTGCCGGGTCCGCAGCCAGCACCCCACCCACTCACCACGAGGCCTCTTTTCCAGATTAAACACACGCTGCTTTTATAATCAGGAAAAAAGTATGCTACTTTCAAAAAAAATAAACCAAAGTGATTCAGGAGTGGAGGACCAAAGTGCTTGTAAGTCCCCTGGCACCGTGGGCATGCAAGCTCTCTGCTAGGGCCCAGCTTTCGCCTCCTCCTCTGCCCTCAAGCCCCATGTCTCTCCCTCCCTCATACTCTGAGCTTCCCAGGAGCCCGCAGGGTGCCTGCCACTCTGCCTGCACCCCAAGTCCCCACCCAGGAAGGAAAAGACAACCCTCCCGGGAAGGATGAGGTGGTGACATTCCACTTCATCCAAAAAATGAGGAAATATGATATTAACACAGATCCCTGGGTTGGGAAGGTCCCCTGGAGAAGGGCATGGCTACCCACTCCAGTATTCTTGCCTGGAGAATCCCACGGACAGGGGAGCTTAGAGGGTTACAGTCCATGGGTTGCCAAAGAGTTGGACACAACTGAGCATGCACACACACACACACACACACACACACACACACACCCCCCAGAGGACAACAGTATCGGAGGAGCTGTTATGACCCAGTGGAAGGCAAACGGTTATATGTTTTCTCCCTTTTATAACAGAACTATTCACAACTAAAAACTTTAAAACAAGAAAAAAAAATGCAAAAAAGAAGGAAAGGCTTGTTAACATATAAAAAGTTAACGGGGAAGGTGGAGAAATCAGAAAGAACCCCCAAATAAAGAGCATTTTAGCTTGTGCCTTCTACAATGCAAACTTTTCTAGTGAGAGAGATTCTTGTAGGAATGATCTCAAGCCTTGAGTCAAGATGGGCCACAAATAGAAGGGATGAACGGTGCTTTTTTATCGGAAGTCAGACTTCGCAAGGGCTGACTGTGTTTAAAGAGAACCATTGTCAGAAAGGCTGTCGAGAGGGCTGCCTTTCACAGCCAGGAACAGACAAGAAATGCACGAGGTGGAGGTGGGGAGGGCCGCGTTGGTGCTTGCCCGCTCATGGTAAAAGGCATGCATTCACGAGAGCAAGTTCCCACAGGGACTGCGGGGGTAACTCCTGCAAATCATAGAGTCTGTTTTCACACCGCCGAGTGTCAAAAGAGTACTTTAAGCTCAACCGGGATTGACATAACACACCCGAAAATGTCTCTACCCCCCGCATCATAAAATATGGCTCTAGGACGTTCCTGGTCGGCCAGTGATTAAGAATCTGCCTGCCAATGCGGGGGACGCAGGCTCGATCCCTTGGTCCTAGAGGATTCCACGTGCCACGGGCAGCCAAGCCCGTGAGCCACAACTACCTAGCCTGCGAGCTGCAGCTACTGAGCCCGCATGCCTGGAGCCTGTGCTCTACAAGGAGAAGCCTCCGCAATGAGAAGGCTGTGCCCCCCGCCTGGAGGAGCCCCTGCCCGCTGCAGCAAAGAGCCAGCTTAGCGAAGAGTAAATAAATATTCTATTTACATGCGGCTTCACAGAAACTGTCAACACTGATTTTCAAATTATCATATAGCCTGAGATTCGTATCTCTTTGTTGAACTGTACAGCACTTATGTAAACGGGGAGTGTGTGCTCGGTCATGTCCCGGCTCTTCGGGACCCCATGGACTGCGGCCCCCCAGGCTCCTCTGTCCAGGGCATTCTCCGGAATACTGGAGCAGGCTGCCATTTCCTTCTCCAGTACAGTGCTCAGAATGACCAAAGGCATAGAGTCTTAAAGAATGCCCTTCGCCTCGGCAGCTTCGAAGGTGGAGGCCACGGAGTCCAGTGGGCAGCACGGGCAGCCCCCGCACGGCCTTCCCCCTGCAGGCTGGTGTGCACGGGCGCCTCTTCTCCGGGTTTTAGAGCCATGCTGCACACGCTGGCCCGCGGGGTCACCAGCAAGCGCGGCCTCATCCTCTGACTCTGGCCAGTGGAATCTGGAGGTGTGGGGCTACTGGCTCCTGCGTCCTGGGGCCCCTCCCCAACATGCCGTCTCTGAAGTGGGGGGCTTCCCCAAAAGAGAGAGACGGGTGCTAGCAGACCACAAGGGCTGGGCTGGGATCAGAGCTGGCACGGCCACAGCCCTGTCCACGCCGTCTCCAGCGTCCAGCCGCCTGATGGGTACCCAGGAACCACCAACAGACACAGGCTTGGTCTCTGAGAATCCTGCAGAGACGGCGTGATTATCCCATCCAGGGCTGAAACCAAGACACTGGCCGGTTTGCTTGAAGCCACCCAGTCCATGGGTCACCAGGATTCCAGGTCCCCCCACCGCACCCCCATCCAGAACTGCGGTCCCGTCTGTACACGGAGCTGGGAGGTCCGCACGAAGTCTCCACCAGCAGGACGTGCTTCTCAAGCTGGGAGGCGAGCGGGAAGGCACCCGCTTTCTGGCTCACTTGGGAACCACCTTTTCACAGTCTATCAAGCTACTGAAACCGCCTCCACCCACACCTGGGCAAGCATCAGGAAACGGCCTGATGTTTAAACGGACTCGGTGTTTAAACCAAAGCCGCCCTGGCCAGACGGACTCAGGGAAAGGGGGAGCGGCCCTCTGACTCTGTGGGGGTCAGACAGGACAGGGGAGCATCGCCAGCTGCTAGTCAGCCCTTCCCCCACCCCCTGCCGTCCTGGGTGAACGTAAACCTGCTGGGCAGGTGGACGCCAGCCCAGGACCGCGGCACCTTTGAGGAGCACTGCAGACACCCGAGCTGCGTGTCTGGGGAGATGCCAGGGGCGGAGAGTCGCTAGCAAAGAAAGGAGTCTCTCCTTTGATGCTTCCAGCTCAGCCTTGACTTCTTTCTAGCCAGATGAGGAAGGTGCAGCCACAGGCGATGTGGCCGGGGGCTGGGGCAGAGACAGGGGTCCGCGTGCCCCTCCTCGTCCCAGCTGGCCCTGTACGTGCAGACAGCGGGCACAGTGGGTGCAGGCAGGCTGGTGTCCAGGAAGTGCCACGGAGCGCAAACCACAAAGACGGGGGCCTTGCCTCAGGACACGGCCAAGCCAGGCCCGGCAGTGCTGACCTCAAAATGCGGACAGTGGCTCCCTTACATCCACCCCAGGCCTTCTCGAGATCTGTTTTATTCATAGTAGGGCCAAGGAGCCCGAGAGGAACGGATCCAGTCTCTGAGCTGAAATCCTGGAGGATTCCAGATGGAAGGAAAGCATTTTATACGAAGGAGAAAGAAAGGCTTCCACAGCCGTGTAGATTAGAAAAACACTGCCCAGGGCACAGCATGCAGAAATAGCACACGTGGAATGAGAAATTCCTGATCACAGCCGACGCTTTTTGCTAATGACAGAAGGAAAGCTGCTCCGAGAAACATCAGTGACACTTTCCCCCAGGAGCTTGCGGCCCTGGACCCGGCGAGGAGTGCAGGGCTCCCTCCTTCGAGGCCTGGAGTTAGACCCCAAACGAGCAGTTCTCATCTTTGGGAAGAACATACCCTGTCGGAGCTCAGGACACAGAGGACCCGGAATTCTTTGCCATTTAAGTGGCATTAAGCTGCGCCCATTTCATATCCAAAACCATTGTCCTATTTTACCCCAGGGAAGAGCACGTGACCCCCTTGGACCTGAGACTCCACCCCTTTCTCTCCACACCCCCCAAGGACAGTGGAGCCCCAGACACCCCTTTGGGGGCGCCCAGTGCCCAGCAGGGCTCGGGGAGTGGACTCACCGGTGCTGGGCATGTGGTTCACACGGGCGGGGTTGAGCAGCTCCACTGGCTGGTCTCGGCCAGAAAGTCCATCTGGAGGACAGAGAAAGCATTGGGCTTCAGAAACCGCTCGTGATTCAGTGAAAGCGTTTCACACGTGGCGTCTGCAAGGAGCACTTCCTGGCAGACAGTGGGAATGCATGTGTCCTTCTCACTTTTAAAGCAGACGGGTTCTATTTTGATTTGGGGAATCAGAAAAAGAAAAGACCCCATGCACAACAACCCAACCAGCTCGGATCTCCAACAGAGCAAACACCAGTTTCTGGCCCGCGGGCGACTGGCCGAGGCAAACAGCCAGCTGATAGCCACAGCGCGTTTCTGGAGCGACCGCGAGCAGCAGGACAGTACACAGAAGAGCTGCTCGCCACCTTCCCAGACACAGCCCGGGGCCCGGGGCCGGCGAGCCACAGCCCCCGAGGCCCCGCCAAGAGCACCCAGGCTGCTCCCGCTCTCGGGACAGGCAAGGAAACCGAGACTTGCAAGCCGGCTCCCGGGAAACCCCCGGCCCGGGCTCCCAGAGCCGAAGGGACTGTCTCGTACAGGTTTACCTTTCGACTGTATTCTGAGCGCAAAGATGGCAGAACCAGAACCACACCTGCCCTTCACGCGGCACAGGCTGCCATGAGCCCACGTGCTCCCCCAGATGAGAAGGGAGCAGCGGGAAGACTTGCAGGAATCACACACGGGGAATGTAAAATTAGCTCCAACAATGGGTGTGAGCGCCCGCGGTAACAAGGGCGTCATCACAGACACTGGCGCGCGGTCGCTCTCGCCAGCGACTTTCAGGAGAAATCACTGGCTTCCCAGAGCAGCCATCGGCTCCCTCAGGCCAGCTCACAAACTGGGACAAAAGCAAGTAAGATCAGCAGGTCTCCCGACTTTACACTAAAGCCGTGCTTTTCACCCCAAATGGACGTCACCTCGTGGCCTTCTAGCGCGTTATTCCATGACCCTGTGTCTTTGGAGACAGTCACAATCCAAGGACAAACACCGTGACCCTGAGGAGACCCCGCAGCGTCTCCCGAGGAAGCAGGGAGGCCTCTGCGGCGTCGTGGGCCTGGAGCTCTCTGCTCAGGGTATGACGGACCCCATATGCGAGCTGATGTTTGGCCTGCCCGCCCGGGCCAGGGAAGGGAACCGCTGGGCTCCGTTCTCGGGCTGGGCCCCGTTCTCGGGCTGGGCCAGCTTGTGCTTCACACAAGCTGCAAATCCAAGCGCCACACGGACATTCTCCCAGCCCTGCCGAGTGAGGTCAGGCAGGAAAGCTGCGTGGGAAGACTATCCCGCCTCAGTGTGAGGGTGGAGGAGGAGCCCTGCCTCTCAGGAGGCTTCTCCACTTGAAACCTTCTGACGGCTGACTCCGCAGAGGGGCCATCAGGGGCTGGAGTCCACTGCAGCGCCCGCAGCGTGGAGCTGGGAAGCTGGGAGAGCCCGCGGTGCCGGGTACACGGCCCACCTTTCCCCGCTCCTCCACAGACCACCCTGTCAGCCTGATGCCACCAGCAAACTCCGCACCCTCACTCCAAAATGGGGCTCTCAGAGGCCCAAACGTGAGAGGTCTTTCTACTTTGCAAAGACTACTTTAAAATCACGTGTGTGCGCTTAACTTTATTAAACTTTTCGGTATCAATTCATCCAGTTAAATAATTTCCCTTTTCATCTCAGAATTTCCTTTTCTTGTGTCTAACCAACTTGCATTTCTGGGATAAATGGACTTTGTCAGGTCCAGCGAGTTCTGAGACAAAAGGAAAGGCTAAAGTCATACAGATAGATGGAATTCTAGCAAGATCTGGAATCTGTTCTACTTTTGATTCCAAAGCATTGGCAACCCAGCCTCGCATTTCCGGCTTAGTTCCACACTTGCTCTCTCGTCATGTACATGAAAGGACAGGAGAAGGTACTATTCTGAAAGGTGCTTAGTGGGGCTTTCTCAATGTAGGTCACCAAAATGAAGTGGGGATGACGAGGCTGCCTGTCACCCGGTTCGTTTTTTTTAACTTTTAGAATTGTTCAATTATCCTTATTGCTGTTCTATTCATTTTTATTTTTTGGCCATGCCGTGAGGCATGTGGGATCTGAGCTCCCTGACCAAGGACTGAGCCCAGGCTGGTGCTGGGGCTGACCAGCTGGGTGGATGCCCGTCCGCCAGCCTCTCCACAGCAGAGGTGCTTGCTTATTCCCCTTCCGCACAGTGCTCATTGGAAGAAAGCCACTACGAGCTGCCCACACGTGTCAAAAGGGCCCGAGCTCTCCTTCCCCACACTCCTCAGGAGCTGGGAAGAGCGGACCTGCTCCTGGGGAGGCTGCAGGAGCGCAGGGGACCCAGGGCAGCCCGGTCGTGGAACCCCCGGGAGGCAGCAGCGGGTGCCGGCTGGGACTCAGCGGGGCAGGCGGGAGGCCAGCCCTCGGTCTGCGTCTCCCGGACGCATTTGCAAGGTCAGGTGCAAGTTACTTCTGTACCTCCAGGGCTCCAGAGCCTGGTGAGAAGCTGGGACATCTCAGTAAGAATGACGGTCTTAGTCCCCCCTTTCCCCTCCCTCCCCGTGAACCCAGGGAACTTGCTAGAAGGTGGGCAAAGGAAAGGGGGTTCCTTCCCAGCACGTGTCTGAGTTTGGGGTTTCCCTCTGCCGCCTGGATCCTGAAGGCTCCCGGGCATACGTCTGCGATAAGGGTCCAAGGGTGAGGTGGCCCCAATTCCTG
Source organism: Procapra przewalskii (assembly GCA_006410515.1). Classification (NCBI taxonomy): domain Eukaryota; kingdom Metazoa; phylum Chordata; class Mammalia; order Artiodactyla; family Bovidae; genus Procapra; species Procapra przewalskii. The sequence continues at coordinate 1,348,954 of SJYF01000057.1, read as the reverse complement.
GACATGGGGCCTCAGCCGAGGAGAAGGCTTCCAGATCTGGAGCCACAGGTGGGCCGGGCCTGGCGGACCGGGGCTGTTGGAAGGAAGGTGCTCAGTGCTTTGGCGTGGGGCCACCTCGAGGGCTGATCCTCCGGGACAGACGCCCTAGGTCCTTCCAGACAGACTCGAGGAGAAAAGACAGGCTCCTGCGGTGGGGATGTGTGCGTTGCTGTGTGTGGGCTGCTTTGAACTCGACAGAAGAGAGCTTTATAAAAATCAGTCCCCCTTTATAAGGAGGACAAAAGCAGCAGGCAGTCCTCGCGTCTGGTCAGAGGCTTGCTGACCGAGCCCCAGTAAGGACGGAAGGGACCGGCCTGGGCGGAAGGGTGGGCGCACAGGGCAGGGTCTGCGGGCCAGGCTCGCCTGCTGACCCCCGCCCTGGCCCGGGGGGTGCTCAGCCCCTCCCATGCTGTACAGGTCTGTGTGGAGCGTGTGGGGTGTCGCACGCCATCGTGCCCTGCCCCTGACCCGTGGACCTGCAGCTCCCTCCTACTGGGAGCCTGACCCTCTTGCTGGTTCACACCACGGAAGGCGGCACAGGAGACTGAAACAAACGTCACAGCCACAAGCGACTCACGCGGTCAGAACACACTTGCACCCCCCAGGCCCCTTCGCCTGACGTGGAGGGGCCTCCGTCGCCTGCTCCGGCAGGACTCGGTCCCTCCCATCCTGGCCTCCCGCCTTTCAGCTCCCTGCCTCCCTTGCCAACAGGCCCTCGGGCACCCCTCTCCCTCCCAGTCCACGTCCCACGGGGGAGCCGCCCAGCTGACACCAGCTCCGCTCCAGGCTCCATACACTGAGGATGGCCAGGCGGGCGCCTCCCCCGTGAGCTCTGCAAAGAGCCAACAGCATCCCGAACCATCAGATGCTTCTTGTCCTCACCATGCGTGCTGTGGAAGAATGGCCCAGTTCTATAATAAAGCTTGTGTGTACCCATTAACGTGAATTAAACTTTAATGAGCTAAGTGTCATGAATTCCTGAGGCACGTCCAATCCCGTTTGCGGATATTTATTAAGAGAAAATAAAAACGGAAGCGGGATCTTTTTCATCTAGAGCAGTATTTTCCCTGCAGGAAATCAGGCAAGCTTCACAAAGGTCAAGGCTGACCTATGAGGTTTTCTTGTCCTTCCCCTGAAAATCAAATCTCCTCCAGCTAGCTACCAGGTTACAAGAAATACACATTTCAAGGAACAGGTTCAATCAGGAATACCAGGAGGCTCTGATCAGGCAGTTGGGATGGAGAGGAGGGCAGGCCAAATGCCCCGGCTCCCCGGGGGGCGAGCCCCTACCGGCTAGGGCCTGCAGGTCGCGGGCTCAGGCCCAGGTCCGCACCTTGACCTGAAAGAGCGACAAAGCCAACCAGCAAAGTGGCCCACAGCTTGGGTGTAAGATGATATTTGGGAATTAGTATTCATTTTGTTGAGTGTGATAAGGGGATTACACCTGTTAGAAACACACACTAAAGTATCTGTGGGAAAGTGCTATGACATTTGGGATTTGTTTTAAATTCTCCAGGAGATAAAGCTTGGGGAGGGGTGTCTGATGACGTGGGAATGGTCAGAAGGCCTGGGGTTTTGACGGGCACAGGGGGCTCTCGCTGCACCAACTAAAGCTTATCCTTTTTTTTTCCCCCTGGAATTCTTCACGTTAAGAGTTTCCGAGAGGTACCAAGACAAGCCCTCACTTCCTGTTCAGTAGCACCTGCCTCACGTCGCCCAGGCCAGCGCGGTGGTCTACCCAGTTCTCTCACTAGCATTTCTAACCATCTCCAGCTGATTACCAGTCCCTAGCTGTGCAGGCAAGCGAACCCTCCAAACACGTGTGCAACTCAGTGAAGGGGTCAAGAAATGGGAATTTCCCGCCGTATCAGTAAACACGGATGCCACAGTCATCAGTGATTCCGGCCCTCCAAAAGTAAATTTCTGAGTCCTGAGGGCACTCAGGAAAGAGAACAGTACCGTTAACGCAGCAGCCACTAGGCTGCAGCCATGCCCTGTGGGCAGCACCCAGGAGCTCGGGACGCTGGCCCCAGAGAGCTGGGGCGCCTGCGAAAGAAGTATTTCAGTGAGCCCAGATTCTTGCATCTTCCCGTGTGTAGAAAAGCACGGAATCCCTGAAACCGGGTTGTCTGGTGTCCTTTACTAACAATAACCTGGTGATGTTCAGACCACCTGCCCTTTGCCCTTTCTATATAACCTGGCTCCTCCCCTTGCCTCCTCAGAGCCGCTCTCTCAGGGATACTGAGATGCGTCTCCCTGGCTTGAAGTCCTAAAAATCCCCACAGAGTAACGCGTAACTCTCAACTTTGAGGCTGCGACCATTTTGTAAGGTGACTGGATCCTAGGCTTCTGAGATGCACGGGACACAGACCCCAGCTGATGCCAGGCTGACCTCAGCCCTGGTCAGGGTGGACTGGCCCTCACCTACGTGAGACACGACCCACTGGCCAGAAAGCCAGGTCGTGAGGAAGGGCATGCAGTGAGCATGATCCCGAGCCCCCAGGAGGGGCCTGGGCCACAGAGCTGCCCGCGGTGGCACGCACGCCGTCCCATCCCTGGGGTTCACGTCCAGCTCGAGCTGCAGGAGGGGAAGGCGGGAAGGCCAGGGAGGGGTGCTTCGCGGGTGGGCAGTGCTGGAGCCCTGGAGGCCAGACAAAGGCCGGCTCTGTCCTCCCTGGCCCGGGGCCGCGTTTCCTGGAGGGAGCTTCCCAGTCTGCCTTTCGGACGATGGTCCTCCAGGGACTGTCTGCCCCTCCCCAGCCTCCCCAGGTGGAGCCTGCAGCTCTTAGCTGTCCCCACAGCCTGGCCCAGCTCAACCGTTAATAAGTGATTTAGAAAATCAGGAGAGAGTGTCCTAAGCCTGCCTTTGAAAACAGATCCGTCTCTGCTCTGGGGAGGATGTCCATCTGCCCTGCGGGGAGGACACGATTGGGTGAGTCATTCCAAAGCTGTTTGCTAGAGCTCCAGAGGCAGACAGGGAAACGACCTCGGAGGCAGAATGTGCAGATACTCGGAGTCCGAGTAAGAAATCATAGACGAGAGAAGGCCCACAGGGGCCCGAGCAGGCGCACGTGGCGAGCCTGCATCTCCGTGACTTAAGAAGAACAGCAAAAAGGAACACAGCTACTGGCGAGGGCTGAGAACCAGCTGAGGCCCACCTGTCAATAAGCAGGCTTCCTCCAGCTGCTCAGACCAGCCCGCACGCCTCTGAAAAACCATAGGCAAACCCGCCACCGTGAATTCTGCAGGCTTCCTACTTTCTGAACTAACGATCTCTGAACTGCCGAGCGGTCTAATGGACATAACTCCCTGAGGCCACCCCCTCATCGGACACAGCGGCCCTCTGTGTGGGGCAAGGCCACGTCTTGGAGGCTGCATGGCCCCGGGGGATTCGGGGGCCGCCAGGCCCAGCTTCCCCCGAACACGGAGGGTGGTGAGTAGTCTTGTCGCTTCAGCCCAGGCTCAGTTTCCTCATGTGTCAAGTGGGGGCATAAACTGACCCGGGGTAAATAAAAGAACGTAAATGAAGGACAGTAAGGTGCCCCTCCCACTTCACCTGCCCCTCTGTGACACACGCGGCCGCGTCTGCGGGCAGAACCAATGCACGCCCAGTCCCCCGGCAGCTGGTGGGACAAAGCCCCTCCTGAAACCGAGTCAGCGAGGAAAACCACTGGACGGATGAGCCGGTGCCCAGCCCGCCTTCCACACCGCCGAGCGTTAAAGACTAGCTGGAAGGTGTCGGTGGTTAAGCAACAGGAAGCCAGAAAAGAGATGCCTGTTAATAAGCAGCTTGTGAGAAGTGAGTCACAACGCAGAACAATAAACCCACAACGGCCATTTGGAGCAAGCTCACGCAGGCAAGCTGACAGTGTGGCTGGAGCGTGCTCACGGGGGACGCACCCTGCAGGCTCTGGGGGCACAGACTTCCGTGCTGGGAGGTCACGGCCCGCGGAAGGCGGCAGAGGACTGGCATAGGAGTGACGCCAGGCCAACAGCTGCAGGAGCTGGGGCCCGGACAGGGCCGCCTCCGCCCGCGCGGCGCCCGCGCCAGCCTCCCCTTGCAGCCACGACCATCTCAAGTCAACTTACAAGTGCAGCTGAGGGGCCACC
>SJYF01000057.1:1329608-1344764 GCA_006410515.1 Procapra przewalskii | reverse complement strand
TCAGGAAGTCTGCCTTTCTCTCATGTTTGTACTACCTAATAACACACAGCTTGTAGTTGTGGTTTTTTAGAAATGATTTCCATTGTCTTGATTTTCTAAAAGGTAACTTTACGGAAACAAGAGGGGACACGCAGGCCACTGCTGCAAAGGCACGGTCCCCTGGAGGGCGCTGCTCCGGCAGCCCCCGGAGGGTTCCTGCAGCCGAGGCTGAACTGTGCCCTGCTCCGAGCCACACGCGAACCCCTGGTGGCCGAGAGGACGCTGTCTCGCTGCACTAGCTGCCGGCCTTTCAAAGGTGTCCACGCACCCAAGAGGACACTATCGTTCTTATTTAATACAAAACTCCCCACACACCCCCTCCTCGAGTAAAGCTAGCTTTTCCAGGTCCCGTGAAAAGCTGGTATGCAAGCAGCAGAATCACTGTTACATTCCGTTACACAGAATATGGGTCCACAGTACTGAGCGCAGCTTCTCCTGGAACAAGACGAACTAAACCTTATCATTATTCCTCTTAGAACCATTTTTACACAACGCGAACTTCAGTTGCTAAAAATACAGCGGTTGCACTCCACTGTGTTCCATTTTAACCTTCTAAAAATAGAGCTCCTGACAGGAGCAGCAATTTGCTGTTCGACACTGCTGTGCGGGTGTCGGTGACAGGATACGGATTTCTGTCCCTTCTCTTCTGTGGGCGGCTTGGCACCCTGGTGGGCGGCACCGAGGCTTGGCTGGGTCCACCGAGACCGGGTGCCCGGTGCCATGGCCCAGATCTGCTCCTGGGTGCCCCTGACCTCACACAAATGACCTGGCCTCACTTTCCACAACCGTAAAATGGGCTAAGTGGCAGTCCTCACCCAGCAGGGCAGACGGGATGAGAAGAGGCTCCTGTGTAGCACCCTGAGTGACCCCCAGCCCCAGAGCCAGGCCTGCCCCCTTCCCTCCCGCCAGCAGGCGGGTTAGTTCCCAGGAGATTTAGCAGTCACTAAGGAGGAACAGGGAAGGAGCAGAAAAGGAGGGCAGCTTCTGCCCCCAGAGCCCCAGTGTCCCATGGAGCCCTTATGGGCTGGGCCCAGGGGCCCCTGCCAGCCACCCCCACCCTGCTCTTCCCAAGTACAGACGTGGCCCCCAGCCACACCGGAAAGTGGCGGGCTGCTTCCCAGTCGCCAGTGTGTTAAAAATGACTGTTTGAAACAACCTTCCAAATTTTGAAAGCTTCACAGTTCTAAAAACAGAGATATATCCAAATTTTTAGACGATACTCTCTATCTTCTGTATTCCGTATGGACTAATTTTTAAAGAAGAAAGCAGAAACAAGGCATTTCCCTCCTCCTCCCCTCAACACAGACATGCACACTCTGAGCGTCCAGACGGCGCTCCAAGGGCGCATCGCCCCGCTCCCACTCACTCGCCCTTGCTTTAGAGACCGCACGCCCCGGGCTGGGACTTGAGCTCCTTGCCTATTAGGTGAAACCACACAGGTGGCCTCTGGACTTAATGCAGCCGGGGTTCTTCATGTCTTTTCATAGGAAGAATTCAGTGAGAGACAAACGTTCTAGGTAAGAAAGTGAATTTATTTAGAGACCCACACCCCACAGGCAGAGTGTAAGCCATCGCTGAAGGCAAGGGGCCCTGAAATACGAGGCGGGCAGTTTACAGGCTGGGCGACTTCATAGGCTGATGAGTGGGAGGGTTATTCAAACTATTCTGGGAGAAGAGGTGGGGATTTCCAGCAGCTGGGTCACCGCCCCCTTTTTGGCCTCACATGGTCACAGCACCTACATTTGTGCGTTAGTTAGCATATGTTGATGTAGTTTGGGTGAACTCCAGGAGTTGGTGATGGACAGGGAAACCCGGCGTGCTGCGATTCATGGGGTCGCAAAGAGTCGGACACGACTGAGCGCCTGAACTGAACCGAACTGATGTATCGTAATGAGTGTGCAGCGATGCTCAGGGTCTACTGGAAGTCAAATCTTCCACATCCTGGACGAACATGGCTCTAAGCAGCTTTTGTCATGCCCTATGGATATGGATATCCTTTTAAATATTGTGCCCTGCTCTCTGCCTGCCTATTTCAGTTTCAGGATGAATAGCCCCCTGGTCTGGGCGGCCAGAGGCTCCACCTGGCTAAGCGGCCTGAACCTCTCACTGCCCCGCAAGCGTCCTGGGCGCCCACGGTGGGAGGAACAAAGCGAGAACCTGGGGCACATTTCCATCCCCCAAGTTTACCTCCTTGATGGATTGCACTGAACTGATGACATATCTTCATCTTCTCATAAAATATTATAATCATTGGAACAGTCATTTCCTATCCCTCAAAATTCAACACAGATGTGAAATCGTGTATGTAGCCCGCCACTGTATTAATTTACCAACGACTAATAGAATCATGAGGCAAAGGAAATCTGTAGAAATTTCACCAAACCAAAACCAAAAAAAAGGAGCCTTTCTTAATCTATACCCAATTCCTTTGGTTCTTATACCTATACAGAGAGATTATGTCTGAATGCTCAGGCATGAGGGCAACCTGTAATGAAATGAAGATGAGCACCATTAGGTGGGTACTCAGTTATGACTGATGGAGCATTAAAGTAACCAAAGACAATCAGAAAGAATGGCAAACCTTTTAATGCAACTGCAGGAGAGAGGAACTGGGAAACAACAGAGGTCAAATCCAGGTCGCTTGGTTGATGATCTGAATTAACAGGGGCACCTGCAGCAGAAACCGATTCACACTTTGGGAAACGTGGCTACCTCGAGCACGCAACACACAGAGGTGAGCAAGACACTGAGTCAACTGACAAAATCAGGAGCCTCTGGGCTCTTGAACCTGGTAGGGTGAAGCCATGCGGAGAATTCCATACAATTCTCAGATTACCTAAGAAGAAACAACACTGGACGGAGAGCGAGCATTTCGACCAAAAAAGCCAAGAGACAATAAAATACCTCAAAACAGCTGAGCAAACTACGAGTCGCCTACAGGGCTGCTGCTGCTGCTGCTGCTGCTGCGTCGCTTCAGTCGTGTCCGACTCTGTGATCCCATAGATGGCAGCCCACCAGGCCCCCCCGTCCCTGGGATTCTCCAGGCAAGAACACTGGAGTGGGGGTGCCATTTTCTTCTCCAATGCATGAAAGTGAAAAGTGAAAGTGAAGTCGCTCAGTCGTGTCCGACTCCTAGTGACCCCGTGGACTGCTGCCCACCAGGCTCCCCCGTCCCTGGGGTTCTCCAGGCGAGAGCACTGGAGTGGGGAGCCATCGCCTTCTCTGCACCTACAGTTCTATACCCTGCTAAACTATCATTCAAGAAGAAGGAAAGGACATTTTTCTGACAAACAGAAGCTGAGAAAATTTACCACAAACAAACTCCTGTTGAAATAGCCACTAACGGCTTACTTCGGAAAGTCGCTTCCAGCGTGGAGGAGCGTGATGCTAGGAGCAAGGGCCAGGAAACGCACCACTGACCGTGTGAGTGCACACCGACGGGGACTGGCCACTGAGCCGGCACCAAGCGCCACAGGGTCACGAGGGTTCCGTTCCCCATGTGCCATCCCGCCTCCTTAAACCTCTGCTGCAGCGCCGCTGTGTGCGCTTCAGAACCACTGCCCACAACGCCTCGTGGGTCTCCTCTTAAAGACAATGAAGACCCTCAACATAAACAACTCTCCCCCTTCACTTCGCTAAGGCAGGAAACTAATGACCAAAGTCTAGCTCACTTTTGAATAATTCCCTGGTGGCTCAGTGGTTTAAAAAGCCCAGCTGCCATTGCAGGAGACACAGCTTCAGTCCCTGGGTCGGGAAGGTCTCCTGGAGGAGGAAATGGCAACCACCCCAGAATTCTTGCCTGGGAAATCCCACTGACAGGGCGGCACGGCGGGCGACTGTCCACAGAGGCCACAAGAAGTCAGACACGACTGAAGCAACGTAGCAAGCTGGTGTGCAGGACTTAAAAATATGCATTTCTGCACTCTCCTTCTCTCTGATGAACCGTCATCTGTACTTTGCTCTGTACAAAGTATCTTTTCTGTATCTTTACTCACCTAGCCCTTGTTAATGAAATAAGAATTAACTATAGCTACCTCTGAAACTGCGCTGGCTGAGTCCCAAAACACTCCACACACGGTCTGGAGGAGGCAACCAGGGAAACATGGCCCAGCCTGAGTAACTCTTTACAAAACTCTTTGCAGAAGCAGAGTTTGGTAGCACTGAGAACACAGTAATAGCGCATCAATCCAACTTTTAAACACAAAAAGCTACAAGAACATGACTGAGAGCAATCAATATGGTGTTCCACTTGACACTGTATTTGCATATTGGAGAGCCCTTCTCTGAAATCAGCTATACTTGTGCAAAAGCAACTCTTTGTGAGACATAATCAACAAAAGATTGCTTATCCTCTGCTACATTCGGAAATTAGTACAAAGTAACCAGCTCTTGGAAAGGGATAAACCACTTTATGCAAAGACTTTTGCAAATGCTCTCTATTAATGCAAATATTATGTTTGTCTTTTATTTGAATGCAAACAGCATCTGTTTTGCACAGTCAATGCCACCGCTTTGTAGTTTGTGCTGAGCAACTCAAGTGTGTTCCAGCTGCTTTTTAGAGCTTGAAGCAGATTTCCAGAGAGCCAGCATCACAAAAGGAAGGGCAGGGAAGAGAGCAGGAAGCCGGTAAGTGTGGTATGGTTCCTGCGACTCTTGCAGAGTCTTCTTTGCTTTTTAAGCAAGAGAGAAACAAATCCAAGAGTGAATTCCAGAACTTGCTTCTGGAGCAGTTGGGCTTTCTGTGTGGGATTTTCTTTTTTAATGGTTCTAAGGAAAAATTAGGATTGCCTTTTATAAATTCTTTTGTTGGGAAAATACACTCAGAAGAGAAACACGTTTTGGAAAGGAGACACTGGGTGGCATGAGGCTGCTATCAGAGCACCCAGCGCAGGAGCAACGCTGCTCCCCTAGAGAGCTCTGCCGTCACCCCACCGCGTCCTCCGCCTGCGGTGAGAGTGCCAACGTGGGAGGCTCCTCGCCAGCACCGCCATCCTAAGATCGCTGGACCCCTCTGCTGTCTCTGCCACGGAACTGAGAGCTCCTAACAGGGACGAGATCTTGACGGTGTTTCTTTTTAAATCCATGCCCTTAAATTAATGACCAGTTCAGTACTGGTAGAAGCTAGGTGGATGGATGGGTGGATGGGTGTGTGGATCAAATAAATCATGCTCTAAATGAGGAAACAGATAATATGAAAAAACTGGCCTGAGATTCTTCAGATTTCAAATACATTCAACCTCCAGATCGCTACCCAATCAAGAGTTCTCGGAAACAGCGGGATCTCAAAACATTAACAATACTAATTTTACCATTCCATCTGTACAGAATGCAGACATATTACCAATCAGACACATTAGACGGAAATCTCCATGGAGTGGGCTGGAGAGGAAAGAGGGAGAGCCTTGCTACTTTCAGAGGCCTCTCAAAATGAACATCTGCTCTCATATAAGCTTGCCATTAAAACTCCAGAATGTCTCTTTGGACAGATAACTGTAAACCTTCTAACAATCCCTTTAATGGTCAATTTCATTATTAATTACATTTCAAATTGACTGATTTCCCCAGATAAACTGCTAAACATCTTCTGCTACTCATTCCTCCACCGGATTCATATAGGAAGAGATTTGGTTTGGACAAAATACACTCAGAACATCAATATTTGAAGGACGGATAAACGTGACTTCTCCAAAAAACACAAGGTGCAACTTAAGATGAAATAGGACATTTGAGTCTCAACCTAGTCTCAACCCACTCCAGTATTCCTGCCTGGAGAATCCCAAGGACAGAGGTGCCTGCTGGGCTCCAGTCCACAGGGTCGCAAAGAGTTGGATACGACTGAAGCGACTCAGCACGCAACCTAAGTGACAACCGAAAGAAAGCTGAGCTGTGGAGAGAAGAAATCAGCCTTAAAATGCCCGTGTTAGGATCCATCCAGTTCAGTTCAGTTCAGCCCCATCGCTCAGTCGTGTCCGACTCTTTGCGACCTCACGGAACCGCAGCACGCCAAGCCTCCCTGTCCATCACCAACTCCCGGAGTTCACCGAAACCCATGTCCATCGAGTTGGTGATGCCACCCGACCATCTCATCCTCTGTCGTCCCCTCTCCTCCTGCCTTCACTCTTCCCCAGCATCAGGGTCTTTCCCAGTGAGTCGGCTCAAGGACTTATGAAAGGCCAGGGAGTTGAACTCAGGAAAAGTGGAAGCAAATTACAAAGAGTGAACATTAATAAAACAGAAAAGAGATACAAATAACTGAGGATTAACTAAACAAACAGACAAAAGCGGCTTCTGTAAAAAGGACTAATAGAACAGAAGCAGCTCTGTAAGGCCAACGAGAGGAGCCAGGCCGCCAGCGCTGGGCCGGGGCGCCGCTGACGGCCACCTGGGAGACTCCAGTTGCTGCCGCTGCTGTTTAGTCGCTAAGTCGTGTCTGATTCTTTTATGACCCCACGGAGTGGAGCCCGCCAGGCTCCTCTGCCCATGGGACTTCCCAGGCAAGAACGCTGGAGTGGGTTGCCGTTTCCTTCTCCAGGACTGAACCCGAGTTTCCTGCATTGGCAGGCGGGTTCTTTACCACTGAGCCACCAGGAAAGCTGGGGGAGACTCCAGACTGCTAAGTATCCTATAATGTGCAGGACAGCACCTCAAAACAAGGAGCTAAGTGGGCCCAAAGAACAACAGTGTCACAGTGAAGAAACCACTACTGCTCCTACGGATATGAAAAAGGGTGACCAGAAGGACCTTAAAACAATCTCCATGCAAATACTGATAAAATCTAGAAGCTGCTTGAAAACCACAACTTACCAAAACTGCTATCAGAAGAAATAAAGGACCTCAACAGTCCAGTTACTTTGAAAGAAATAAAATCTGTAATTTAAAACTTCCCCAGGAAGAAAATTCCAGACACGGATGACTTCACCTGTAAGTTCTATCTAGCTTTCAGTTAAGAAAACTTCCAATCTGACACAAAGCCATTCAGAGGATATAAAGAAAGGAAACAATTCTCGACTTTTTTCATGAGATAGCATTATCCTGATATGAAAAACTGGCAGGAAAAAATTTTACGTGTTAAACTTATTCACTAAGGCAAAAGCAAAAATCATAAACTATTATCAAACCAAATCCAATAGCATACAAATAGCATACTATATCTTGGTCACTGTGAATTCAGTTCAGAAATGAAAGGTGGGTTTAAATTTTTTTTTTAGTCAGTATAATTAACCACATTAACAAAATAAAATTTATATCATCTCAATAGAGAGAAAAGCAGCACGGATAATTCCGCATACATTCATGGGGGAATTGACAAAAACTAACCTCATATGAAGCCAGAAACAGAAAGCCGCAACACCGATATGATGATGGGTTCTTACCAAAACCAACCAGCCAGCAAGACCCACCGCAACATCGTCTCGACAGCGATACGGTGGAAGTTCTCCTCTGAGACCCGGGCCAGGGAGAATGACCACTATTCAAGCAGTACCAGTGCTCCTGGCCAACGCACCGAGGCAGGAAAAACACAGACACAAAAAATGGAAAAGGAAAACAAAACTGTCACTGCTTGCAATCAGCATGTAGAAAATTACAAAGAATTTACAGATACAGCAGTACTAGAATTCAGCAAGGTCAACCAAAGGCTCCGGCGGCTCGGTGGAAAACAAGTCTCGCCTGCAGAGCAGGAGAGGTGGGAGACGTGGGTTCACTCCCTGCTGGGAAGGCCCCCTGGAGAAGGAAACAGCACTTCACTCCAACACGCCTGCCAGGAAAAGGCTATGGATGCAGAAGGCTGGAGGGCTGGAGTCCATGAGGACACAAGGAGCTGGGCACGCCTGGGCCGGCACGCACCAGCACCATGCGGAAAGCAGAGGCTGCTAATGGGCACCAACGCGAGAGCACCGACCAGCCAGGGGCACATCTCACAAGGGGCGTGCCCCGCCTCTGCGGGAAACAAGGCAGCAAGGCTGAAGGGCACGGGAGGCCGGGAGGCCGGGAGGCCGGGTCACTGCTGCGGCCCAGGTCCCTCCCCCCAACACCCCTGGGCCGCCCCTGAGTCCTTCCCTCCTGCTAATCCACCGAAAGCGCTCTTGCCAGCGCAATCTTCCTGAAACAGCATCTGGGACACCCTTTGACCACAACCCACGGAGCATACATTTCTACGGGGAGAGCCCCCCAGCAGAGGTGTCAGGGGCCCAGCTGATAATGTGGGGGCCGCGTGAGGACACCCCCAGTCCTCCCGTGCAGGAGGAAGACTTCCGGGCCTGCTCTGACACACTGAAGCCGCTGGACAGCCTGTGTCCAGCGCTGCGCCAGCCTCTGATCGGCTGGGGTCTCGGGCGAGGGGTGTGTGAGGCCCTCGCAGTGGGTGGGGGCCCTCTCAGTGGAGGTCCGAATGTCCACCCCGAGACGCTCTGGAATCCTCTCTACTCGAGGAAAGGCTCCCCTGGGCAGGGTGACCCTCAGCCCCGACCCCCAGGTGGTCCCGGGAGGCCGGTGGACCTACTGTGCAGCAGGGGGGGCCGGGGACCGGAGTCAGGGAGGGAAAGCCCCACCCACACGGCCCACAAGGACCCGCTGAGGGTGCGTTCTCGGCGGGCGTGGGGGAGGAGAGCCTTCGGGGCCAGCACGTCTAGGGGGACTCGGAGGGCGCCAACCACCGTGTAGGGGGGACGCCAACACTGCACGGGCTCCGTCCTCGAGATGGGACCGGGGAGCTGGGACCTGGCCCGGGTCACCGGCCCCTGGCCGCCGGATCCCCCATGCCGCCCAGGGCCCCGCGGAGGGCCGGGTGAGGGCGAGATGGCGGTGTGCAGTCCAGGAAGGAGAAACTCTCGCTTCACTGACCCAAACGGGGAAGCCGGTGGTGGCATGGAGGAGAGGAGCCAACTCAGCGGGGCCCGAGGTCACTCCGTGCTGCGCTCAGTGGTCTGACTCCTCGTGACCCCATGGGCTACAGCCCGCCAGGCTCCTCTGTCCAGGGAGCTTTCCAGGCAAGAATGCTGGAGTGGGCTGCCATTTCCTTCTCCAGGGGATCTTCCTGACACAGGGACTGAACCCACATCTCCTGCGTTGGCAGGTGGCTTCCACCTGGGAAGCCCCTTTGCAAGGGGAGCTAGGGCTCCGGTTCCCGTCTGCCCAGCTGAGCTTGCTGCAGGGCTCCCTGGGGCTCCGGGGAGGAAAGCAGGGCGCCAGCTGCCTCTGTCCGTTCAGCCGGAACTCTGGAGCTCACTGGAGGGCACGTCAGGGGTGGGTTTTAAATGTGAGCACTGCTGCTGCTGCTAAGTCACTGCAGCCATGTCCGACTGTGCGACCCGTGTCCGACTGTGCGACCCCAGAGACGGCAGCCCACCAGGCTCCCCTGTCCGTGGGATTCTCCAGGCAAGAACAGGCATCTCCAAATGTGATTTTCACTTGTGAGGGCGCTGAGAGAGCGTGGGGGCAGGAAATGGGTTTCCCTGGGCTGGTTTTCCAGTGTTTACAAGGAATGTGCGAGCGTGGGACTCCTGGAGGTCACAAAGCAGCCTGGATGCTCTGTCCTGGCTGGAGAGACGTGGTGTCCGCTGCACCGCGCAATGGCCAACCACACATGACTCACGGAGAACATTCCCTACGGATGATGAAGGCTCTCCATCCCATGCAGTCCACAAAGGACCCTCTCACCGCGCGGTTCTACACGCCCACTCTGGGCCCCACAGAGGAGGAGGTGGGCGCTGGGGCCACAGGGCAGTGAGAATAAAGCACCGTTTCCCAGGAGGACCCCTGGGTCTCTCTGCAGGCACCTCTTGTCTCCACTCATGTCCCCCAGAGATGAGGTGCAGTTTCCAGTCCAGGCAGGGTCTGTCTCCTAGGAAGGCTGTGCCACGCTTTTCCGCCCAGGGTGGCAGTGCCCACGTGGGGGCCCTCGGTGCAGGGGGAGGGTGGGGGGTGGCCACACCTGCCCTGTCCTTCCTTCCTGGGGATGTGATGCTGATCAGGACACCCCCACACGCTGTCCATGTCAGTCCGTTTCTCTTTTGTCCATACGCTGGAAGCTGGCTCAGAACATTCCAGGTTCAGGAAACACCTCTCCCTCCACACGGCAGGCCAGAGGCCAAACATGGGCGCTAGGGCCCAGGCCACTGAGGCAGGCAGGAGCTCGGGGCCTGGCGGCTGAGGCCCCGCTGGAGCTGAGGGCTGGGAGTGAGTCCTGGACGCCCTGGTACCCTGGCCTGGGGTCTCCCAAGGTTAGCCTGTGCACCTAGCTCCCTGACCCCAGGTGACAAGAGGCCCTCTGCACAAGATGTGCTAACACCCAGGGTCAAGCACGCCTCTCAGGAAAGGAAAAAAATCAGTTTCTAACAAGGCTCCTTCATAAAAGGAACTGTGAACTGCTTCCTTCCCAAACGCGATTTCTCAGCAAATACAACTGACCTTCTTATCAGGAAATCACTGTGAGACCAACAATGGGTGTGGTTTCAGAAAGAAAGTCACTCCTCCAAAGCAGCCAAGAGCCCACGCTCAGAAACAGGCTTTCCAAAAGCAAAACCTCAGTGTCCACCCCCAGCCCACAAAGCCGGCCAGGCCGCCCAGCTCTCCCGGCTGCCATCTCGGCGGCAGTGGGGCCAAGGACACTCCCAGGGGGGCAAGAGAGCGCTGGCTGGACAGCCACCCGCTTCTGGGTCTTTGCCCCCATCTGGACACGTGTCCCCCTCCAGCTGGAGGCAGCTGGGAGCGGAGCCCTCCCAGGGACGCTGACCATGTCTGCAGGGTATCGTGTCCCAGTGGCCCCGCCAGGGGCATCTGGCCACACCTCAGCCCAGCGCAGCCGAGATTCCAGAGCACAGCCATCAGCAGAGACGACCTGAGCCCTCAGGTCGCCGTGGAGACAGCTACAATCTCTAACTGTTCCAGGAAGGGCTTCACACACACCGACGGCTATAGAGAGATTTGTACACTCACAAAACTAACCACGAGCCGGAAATGTCAAACCACAGCTCTGCAGCACACACTTCCTCAGCAGAGTACGGGGAGGGCGTGAGTGTCCAAGTGGACCATGAGGGCTGTCACACAAGGGCCTGTGCACCAGCAGCCCTCTGCCTCCATGTGGCTGCCATAGGGCTGCAGGGGTGAGATCCTGGGGAGGCGGATGGCGGCCCCTCCCTCCCCAGAGCCTCTGCCTCTGGGCGCTGGCCTCTTGCACTGTCCCTGCAGAGGACCAGGGGCCGGGCTAGGTCAGCTGGGCGCTTTTCATCTCAACGTCTGCTGCTCATGGTTTCCAGCTTCTGGACTTTTAAAGAGTAACTCCTCACATTACTAATGGATAGTCTTTAAAATGCCATCTCACCAAAGAATAAAGGTGTTCTCCTAAAAACACAAAGATCATCAAACATTTAAAAAAAGCTGTACACCAAACTACAAGCTATGCTTCATCTGCATACGCAAATCAGCATTTTCTTTCCTGTCTAAATGAAATCAAAGGTTTATCACAG
The DNA here is from genome assembly GCA_006410515.1 of Procapra przewalskii. Taxonomy (NCBI): domain Eukaryota; kingdom Metazoa; phylum Chordata; class Mammalia; order Artiodactyla; family Bovidae; genus Procapra; species Procapra przewalskii. Next base: position 1,333,260 of record SJYF01000057.1, on the reverse strand, counting down.
TAATCAGGAACGATCTATTCGACTGTCATTTTTAACTTTACCTAACTTCATTCGTTCCCTCTCCATTTGAGGCACGAATGGGTGCTGGGTGGAGGTGGCTGGGTCAGGCCGCTGACCGCCCACAGCAAGCTTGAGCCTCTCAGGGACGGGCAAGGAGCCTCAGACAAGCCAAGAGATCAGAGAGAAGATGGGAAGAGGTTTAGAATTTCTCGGGTTAAATGTGATTCTGGAAAGATGCTGAGTCAACATGCTTGTATGTCAAGCATGAAGATATTCATCAGAAAAGTGAACACATTTCTGTCCTCGAGTCTGAGTTATCGCAAAGAGGAATCAACATACTTCATTGTGCTGACGTTTACCAAGTGTTCCACAAACACACACGCCTCATCTCCGAACCGCCTGGGGGACGGCCCCTCCCTCAGCGGCCAGAAGCACCTGGAGGCCTCAGGAGAGCGGGGGTCCCAGGTGGACAGCAGGGCCAGCCGACCGCCCGGCCTCCTGTCGGAGGCGAGGACCCTCTCGAGGCTGCGACGGCAAAGGGAACAGGATTTCCCAGGAACCACGTCACCCGGGGCAGGAGGCAGAGCTTCCCTTTGTTCTTTCATCCCCATCGGCCAAGCGTAGAGCAGAAGAAACTGGGGAAAATGAGCAGCTCTGGAAGGAAACGAGTGTCTGGCTTCAAGCAGACAGGCCAGCTGGGAGGCCCCTTTGGGGCTGAGGGGCGGAAGGCCCAGAGCCACCCCGGCAGCTGGACGTGACCTCTGCAGCCTGGAAGGAGGGAGGGCACTAGCCGGGAGGCTGAGGGTCAGCTCCTCCCACGGCTGAGCTTAGAGCAGCCCCGTCCTTCCTGTGGACAGCGCCGCTCAGAAGCACCCCGACGTACATATCTGTGCTCAGCCCACCAGCGGATGAAAGGCACCACGTGTCCTCGCTGCCCACCCTGGCCACCAGAAGGGCTCTGACAGGGTGGCAGCACCGGGCAGCCTCCGAGTGACCCCCTGGGACTGGGGGGCCTCCCGGCCCTGCAGGGTGGTGGCAGAAGTGCCGAGTCCTCAGGCCCAGAACACTCAGGCTCTGAGGTCGGGACGTCACCCTCCTGCCAGCTCAGGTGGGGTTCGGTCTCGCCCGAGGCCCCGGCCACGGGATGCCTGCCCCAGGCCCACCTGCCTCACCAGCCCCACCAGCCCCCGTGTGTTCAGAAGCTGAACTGGACGGAGGCTGGACACAGGAAGCTGACTCTGAACTAGGAGCCCTCCCCCCCAGACAAGGCAACAGTGTGCACACCCACGCCACGTGCGAGGACGAGCCGGCAGCCGCAGGCCCGGGGCGCGTCTCAATGCCTCAGCCACGGCTCGGCAGGACCCGCCAAGGCCTTCCGGGCGCCTGCTTCCCGAACCTGTTCTCTCCCCTTAAATGAGGAGCCGACGCAAAACACAGCAGGTGTCTCTGAGTGGAAGAGCTCGTTGCGCAGGGCGACCCTCAAGCCCAGGGCTCTCCAGAGCCCGGACACCCTGGGGCCTCCCGGGGAGCCCAGCCCAGCGGCGACGCCAACCGTCAGCTGCCGTGAAGCCTCGCCGGGGCGCCTGTGCCAACCTCCGCTGCCTGGACCACGTCAGGACCTGTGGGAACTCTGACGGCAGCATGGTGGCGATGAGGAGGGGCATGCTCAGCCAGTTGGTGGACAGGGCCACGGCCCCCTCGTGTCACGCTGGAAAGGGAAGGGTGAGCCGACCAAGAGCGAAAAAGAGAAGCAGGAAACGCTGCAGCGAAGCGCGGAGGCAAAGAAGAGGAGGAAAAGGCCTCCGAATGAGGATCGAGAGGAAGCTCGCAGTTGCTGGGGGTAAGAGAGTGAACAGGTGCACCTTGATTAGGGATTTGGCAGCTCCTGGGAATTGGACCAAGCTCCTGTCCCCAACAAGGAAGTATGCACACACGCAAAATCTTTCTAATGTGCTGTGCGTGCAGACAGGGAGCGGCCTGCACCCCTAGACCACTGAACAGCCCCTCAGCACGAGGGAGTTAGCCGGCCGGCCGACGGACCACCACAGACAAGGCGGCTGTGAGGCACCGGCGGCTCACGGTTCAGGCCGACATACGGAGACCTGGAAAAACTGAACACAGAGTAAATCACACACGACAGTCTGGCTTTTCGTAAAGAAAATGCAAAGGGACACTTCTTCACTGTGAAAGAAGACAAAAACAGACAACACTGAGTATCTGGATCAACACCAGGTTCAGTTCAGTTCAGCCACTCAGCTGTGGCCCCGTGGATGGCAGCACGCCAGGCTCCCCTGTTCATCACCAACTCTTCAGCTTGCTCAAACTCATGCCCATTGAATGGGTGATGCCATCCAATTATCTCGTCCTCTGTCGTCCCCTTCTCCTGCCTTCAATCGTTCCCAGAATCAGGGTCTCTTCCAATGAGTCAGCTCTTCACATCAGGTGGCCAAAGTATTGGAGCTTCAGCTTCAGCATCAGTCCTTCCAAAGGATATTCAGGACTGATTTCAGGATTAACACTAACTAGACCCAAATTGGAAAAGATCCTGATGCTGGGAAAGATTGAAGGCAGGAGGAGAAGAGGGCGGTAAAAGATGAGATGGTTGGATGGCATCACTGACTCAACGAATATGAACTTGCACAAACTCTGGGAGAGAGTGGAGGACGGAGGAGCCTGGCGTGCTGCACAGCATGGGGTCACAGGCTCGGTCACGACTTAGTGAGTGAACAGCAGACCTGAGTTAGTTACGCTGCTCAAAAGATTCTTGCAGACCTACGAAGACACACAGCTCTCGACTTGCTCGTGAAACCGTATCCGCAGGAAATGAAAGACGCAGAGCTCATCCTAGGAGGGAACTGATGGTGAGTGTTTCACTTTCAGAGGGCCAGAGAGACTGCGGCTGACCTGGGAGTCACCTACAGCTCACAAGCTGCTGAGTGTTCAATGCGGTCACTTTCCGAGTGGCCAGAACACTTCAGGGGACTGAAGAACAGAGAGTGGCACTGAATTGGGGGCGACCTTTCCCAAGGCCAACAGCTTCCATCCCTAACAGTGAGTCCTCCCGACTTTCAGGTAGAGGCTGCTGTCAAGCCCTGTTTCAAAGACGTGAGCCTGGGTGGCCGAGCCTGGTGACATCGAGCAACCGAGGGCCAGAGGCCCACTCCCAGCCTCCCCGAGGATGCCCGGCTCCCTGTACAGAGTTGCGATGGGTGTGTGCCCCACAGTAACTACCAGTGGAGGAAGGGCTGTCTGAACGGTGCCCAGGGCCTTCGGAATGTTCTGGAGCTTTTGTCTGGGGAGAGAAGGGATAATCCCTCTCTAACGCAGGGATAGTCAGCAGGACCAGCAATACCACTCTCCATGAAAACTCACAACAGGGTGCCAAACTCCAGCAAGCCACGCCCAGGGACGGCGGAAACCACGGTTGAGAGAAATCAACAAGGAAACTCGGTTCTCTCTGTGAGATTCAATTCACTTGGCCATTTTCCCACGGACATTCAATTAAAACCAACTGTGGGAAAAGAGGATCGTAGTCAGCAGGCTGCAGAGCCCGTCGAGGCGATGAAGAAAGTGTCTCTTCTAACAGCTGGAGAAGCCCTTTAGCGTTTGCATTCGACAGGAGCAAGCGGAATGTCAGGAGCCCTAAGGGGGG
>SJYF01000057.1:1314879-1326117 GCA_006410515.1 Procapra przewalskii | reverse complement strand
GGTGGGGCCAGGGCGTGGGTGGGGGCACAGGGCCACTCCCTCCGGGACGTGGGCAGGCCTAGCAGAGACGCTGACATCTCCAGCACAACCGCGACCCACCTTGAGCCCGCAACACACCCAAAGGCAAGTTTCTCAACATCCTTGATGAAATTTTAGCAAACAGTCCAAAGCAGAGACCTCTGTTTCTGGGGTGCTTCTGCATGCTACCGGGCCGTCTGGGCACCTTAAAAGCCGCCCCCGGCCCCAGGCCCCCTGCTCCCACCAGCACTTGGCCTGCGGACTGAAGGCCGGTTGGTTCTCCTACAGCGAGGCCACCCGCCCCAGACGGTCTGCGGTGACTCCAAGAGCCCAGGTTCTCCGAGCTGGGGGATACATCAGACAACTCTTCTCCCCAAGACGCGGTGCCACCCGTGCCCCGGCTCCCCACCGGCTGGGCCCGCCTGGAGGCTGTGGGGCTCCTGAGAAACGGTGTGTGCTCGCCACGGGCTTCAGACTGCCACATCTTCAAATAGGAAGAAAGAAACACAGACCCACCAGAGAGGGTCAGGGCCCAGGAACGGTGTGGCCCAGTTACCTCTTAGGGAGCTCCCGCAGAGAGGGGGTGTCCCCCCAAAAGAGGTGCCTCTGCTACCAGGAGCATTGTAGAAATACTGACGATCTCACTTGCAAAGAAAAAAGGTACTCCAGTGCAGTGATGTGTCTGGACCTTGTGTCCCAATAACATGCCAGGCTTGCTGCAGCCTGACTCCTCAGACAGTTCTAGACCTCTCTGCAAAGCCGGCTTCCATGCCTGGAGACGCATCTGCAGCATCCTTTCTCTTTAACCAGAGAAGGCCGTCGCCAGGGGCCACTGCAGGCGCCAGACGGGAAGGGCAGGGCAGGTGCGAGGCGGGGAGGTGCCCAGGGCAGCCTCAGCACGCGGCGGCCCCCCAGGGCCCCCTCCAGACCCCAGGGCACAGGTCTCCGGACACTTTCACTCAAAACCAGCCTTCACCGGCAAAAACGAAGTCATGATTTGCAGTCCTTCAAGACCCAGGCCTGAAATTTGTGCCCGCAGAGGTGATGAAGACACAGAGCAACTGACTGATTATTAATGACCCAGGGAACAGACTGTCTACACTGCGCCAAGGTACACGTTTGTACTCACACCCGCCCCAAAGCCTTAGGATAAATGTGAACTGGCTCTCATGCCCATCTTACAGATTAGAGAAGTCGAGGCTGCAAGAAACTAGATATGCACCTGCTATCTAAACAGCAAAGCTGGGGTTCAGTCCCGGTCTTGTGACTCCAAAGCCAGTCCTGGCAGAACCTGGAGCCCCTCCCCACATGGAGCACAGACGGGGCTGGTCCAGCCAAAGGCCGGGAGAGGCAGGCGGTGGAGGAGTGAGCCAGAAACAGAAACAGCAGCGGCAGCGAAGCCGCGAACCTATCAACGGCCTCTGGGGAGCAGGTGACCCTGGGACCCGAAACTGCCTGGGCTGCAGGGAGAGACGGGAAAGCAGGGAAGGGAATGTGCGTCTCCCCCGCAGGGCAGACGCGCCCCAGACCGCGCAGAGCCGGCTGTCTGACTGACCGGAGGGCGGCCTCCAGGGAGAGAGGGCGCGTGCCGGCCGGGCACCAGGCCGCTCCACGCCTTCTGGAGGACGGCTGACAAGCGTCTCGCTGAGGCCAAGAGCTGTGAGATTCTGTGTTTCCCTCCCCATGCCCCAAAGTCCCTGGAGATGGTTTTCACGTGGGGAGGGCACAGTCCCTGCTCACAAGTGTCTCCTTGTTATAGGAACCCAGAGAGGGGAGGATTCTGAAACCCCCCACCTAGAGCACCTCGTCTCCAAGAGCTCTGGGATTCCAGGCTTGTCAGCGGCTTGAACCGTGATCAAAATTCTGACACACCTGAGACACGCCCAGTTCTGCTTTGTCAGCCCTGGAAGACATGTTGGTCATCTGGAAATTCTTCCTTCACATTCTCCTGTTTGTAATCGTGCCAAAGGCCCTCGAGGCAGGGACAGGCAAAGGCCAGCGTGCCGCGTCCCTCTGCGACGCTCAGCCAAAGGAAGGCAGCCTCGGACCCAAACACCCAAGTCCCCTGCAGGTGAATGTCCCCCAGGGATGTGGAGCAGCACAGAGCTGCTTCTGGGCATGGCCGGGGTGCAATGCCTGAGTCCAGCCCGCTGCCTGCCCCCCACCAGCCCCAACTCAGCACCAGCTCACAGCAGCGCAGAGGGCGGGAGGAGACCACCCTGTGAGGGGTCACACATGGGCCTTCCGCCCGGACCCAGAGCCCCTGCTGACCCAGAGACACCCGACAAGGTGCCCACTATTACCAGTGACTAGAGTCCTCAACGTCTTGTCCCTGTGTGTATCTCTGCACATGTACGTGTGTGTGTTTGTGTCTCTCACTCTCTTTATTTGCTAAGTCATGTCCGACTCTTGGGACCCCATGGACTGTAGCCCACCAGGCTCCTCTGTTCATGAGATTCTCCAGGCAAGAATACTGGAGTGGGTAGCCTCTCCCTTCTCCAGCGGATCTTCCCGGCCCAGGAATTGATCCGGGGTCTCCTGCATTGCAGGCGGATTCTTCACCAGCTGAGCCACCAGGGACACAGCGTCAGTGACGAGAGAACCAGCAGTGACATGCCATCGTTAACTGAAGCCTGCAACCTGCTCAGGTTCCTCTGTTTTCCCCCAACATCCTCCTGCCGCCCCGGGACCCCACCCAGGACTTCAAGTGGTGTTCAGTCGTCACGTCCCCTTGGCTCCTCGGCTGCCCCAGGTCCCAGGACGCTCCTTGTTGGTGGCGGCCTTGGCAGTTGAGGAGGATGGTCAGGTGGCCCGTTGAGTCCCTTGGTGGGGATGGCCTAGATGGGAGGCTGTGTGCTCAGCAGGAAGACCGTGGAGATGAGTGCCTTCTCCTGCCATCACACCACGGGTGGATGCGATCACGGTGACAGAACGTAAATGAAAGCGTACTCCGAGGACACATGCGACTTTCCACAGAAGGAGGGCTGAGAAGGAATAAGCGGCCCACCCAAGCCCAGAAATGAAAGAAAGGACACAGACAACGCCCAGAACAAGGAGGAGGAAGACGAGAAACCCTAAAGCCTTGAGCTCATTAACAGCTAAGCCCATCGAGCATCAGAACCTGGTTCCTGAAAATTTAACAAAGATTACTCAGAAAGAAGGATATGGGTGCGTAACTACAAATCCAGCAGAGATTCAAAACAATAAGAAAATATCACTGAAAAACTCCATTGCTACCAAAGTGAAAATTTAGATGAAGTGGACAAACTGCTTAAAAAAAAAAAAAAAACTATCTTAACGTCACAGGGCTTCCTGGCGGCTCGGACAGTGAAGAATCCACCTCAGAGCAGGAGACCCGGGTGCAGTGCCTGCGTCGAGAAGACCCCGTGGAAAAGGGAACGGTTTCTGGTATTCTTGCCTGGAGAATTCCATGGACAGAGGAGCCTGGTGCGCTACAGTCCATGGGGTCACAAAGAGTCGGACATGACTGAGCGACTTCACTTTCCACACATAAATATAACCTAAAATGTGCAAGGTCTGTATGGAGAAAATTATGAAAAATCTATTAAAAGATCTAGTCAATGAAAAAGCAAGCAAACAAAGAAAGGGGGAGATGTGATAAAGATGCCAATTCTCCCCAAACTCATACGTGTGTTCAATGCAATTCCAATCAAATTTCCAATTCAGGTTTTTTAGAGGAACATGTCCCGTGAACTCCATCTGTGGGGTCAGGCCCAAGGGCGCTGGGACCCTTGGAGGAGAGGGACAGAGCAGGGAGGTGTGAGATAGCTTGTGATCAAGAAAATGGAGCCAACCCCTGCCTTGCACCACCCACAGCAATCAAAGACTTCCTTGTGAGAGACAAAATGGACAGTCACAGGAGGGACTGAAGTTCCCTCTCGGTACAGCTCTGTGGGTTTTGACATATGCATGACATGTGTCTATCATTACAGAATCACATGAAATGATCATGCGTCAGTACTGATTCCCTGGGGCACTCCTGGTAGCCCCGATGGTAAAAAAAAATCTGCCTATAACACAGGAAACCTGAGTTTGACCCCTGGGTGAGAAGATCCCCTGGAGAAGGAAATGGCAACCCACTCCAGGATTCCTGCCTGGAGAATCCCATGGACGGAGGAGCCCGGCGGGCCTAGGGTCGCAAAGAGTCCGATACGACACTCTGAGTCGGCATGCACACGTTGGTTCCTGATGCTGGGAAAGACTGAGGACAGGCGAAGCGGGCCACAGAGGATGAGATGATTGGATGGCCTCACCGACTGAATGGACATGAGTTTGAGCAAGCTCCGGGAGTTGGTGATGGACAAGGGAACCATCCAAGGGGTCGCAGAGCTGGACACGACTGAGCAACTGAACAACGACGACAAACATGCCATCCTGATGCAAGATGTCGATAACAGAAGAATGAGTGCCGGGAGCAGGCACATGGGAGTTCTTTGTCATGTTTCAATTTTCCCATAAAGCTAAAAGTGTTCTAAAAACCCAAAGTCTAACGAGTTTTAATAATGGCCAGAATGGTAAATTTTATGTTGTGTGTATTTTATTGCAATTTTAAATAAGAAAATTCACTGTCAGGAAAAAGTTACAGAAGGGAATTATCTACCATGACCTCCATGACCTTGAGGTTTGGCAGGTTTTCTTTGGTATTCTGTTTTTAATAAGCATTAACTACAAAAGGAAAGGCTCTTTTTGGCATGGGCAAGTCGTAATTTTGGAGGAACAATTTTTTCACGCCACTTGTTTGTGTTTTGAACAGTATGAAATAGTATGAAAGGCAAAAAGACATGGCAATGAAAGGTGAACTCCCCAGGTTAGTAGGTGCCAAATACGCTACTGGAGAAGAGTGGAGAAATAACTCCAGAAAGAATGAAGAGATGGAACCAAAGCAAAAACAACACCCAGCTGTGGGTGTGACTGGTGATGGAAGTAAAGTCCGATGCCGTAAAGAACCATATTGCATAGGAACTTGGAATGTTAGGTCCATGAATCAAGGTAAATTGGAAGTGGCCAAACAGGAGATGGCAAGAATGAACATCAACATGCTCACTAAGCCCCGTGAATCCCAACCACGTGCCCAGGACTGTGCTTCAGAAAATAAAAGGACGAGTATGATTCGAGGTGAGGAGCCCCAGCAGCAGCGAGGCAGTCACCCCTGGTCAGGAGCAGCAAGGCTGTGAGCTGGGCCCTGACTTCACCCGCCAGACACGGGAGCCCACAAGGACCTGGAGCAGTACCTCAAGACCCCCAGCCCAATACAGGCCCGGGGCTGACCGCCCCAGGTGGCTCTGGACAGCCCTCCATACACTCGGTCTCCCTGCTCCCAACACCCCATGGGGCTGCAAAAGAGTCAGCCATGACTGAGCGACTAAACGACAACAGCAAAGTGAACAGGGCTCCATCAGCTGCAGAGAAGTGTGGCGCTCACCCCAAAGAGAAGACGCTGCCTGGGGTTAAGGATGCAGGTTCTCTCTCCAAACCAGGCTTCACCCACAGAAAGTCTCTGTTTAAAGTCTTGAATGTGTCAACGATTTCCACTAAATTTAATTTGCTATTTCTTTTCCAAGTGTGAGCTAACATTTTCCAAATGATCAGACTTCCTCATACCCACTTCCCTACCTTCTGAGTCAACTTAGAGACCAAACCACAGTCAGGCTGTGGGACGCCCAGCAGCACCGATGCGAGACACACAAGATCCATGAGCAGCCCGTCTCACCTGCTGAAGGGCAGGAGGGGGTGAAACCGATGACCTAGAGATGTCCCCCCAGAGGGTTATGGACAGACAAGGACAGAGGACGCAGAGGAGTGGTCTGCAGAGCAGGCAGAACGAGCTGCAGCCAGGGAGGGCCACCGGCGTGCACACACAGGAGCACATGTGCACACACAGACACACAGGCACACACAGGCACACGTGTACACATAGACACACAGGCACACACAGGCATGCACGGGCACACACAGACACACACAGGTGCACATGTGCAGAAATACACATGGGCACACAGGCGCACATGTGCACACACAGGCACACACAGGCACACGTGCACACACAGACGCACATGTGCACACAGGCGCATGGGCGCACATAGGCGCACGGGCACACACAGGTGCACACACAGGCACACGGGCACACACAGGCGCATACGTGCACAGACAGGTGCATGGGCGCACACATGGGCACAGAGGCACACACAGGTGCACACACAGACACACGTGCACACAGACACACGTGCACACACAGGCACACACGAGCGCATGCAGACACATGGGCACACATAGACACACAGGCACACACAGGCACACATGTGCACACACACATGCACACACAAGCACACAGGCACACATGTGCACACAGACACAGGCACATGCGCGCACACAGGCACACATGTGTACACAGAGGCACACGTGTGCACACATAGGTGCACATGTGCACACAGAGATGCACACGTGCACACACATGCACACATGTGCACACTGGCGCATGGGTGCACACAGGCGCACACACAGGCACATGGGCACACACAGGCGCACATGAGCACACACAGGCGCCTACGTGCACACACAGGCACAAACAAGCGCATGGGCACACACGTGCACAGAGGCACATGGGCACACACAGGTGCACACAGACACACGTGCACACAAAGGCACACATGCACATACAGGTGCACACGTGCACACACAGGTGCACATGTGCACACACAGACACACGGGCACACACAGATACACATGCGCACACAGGCACACAGGTGCATGGGCACACAGGCGCACACACAGACGTGCACGTGCACACAGAGGCGCACAGGCACACACAGGCATGCATGGGCACACGCAGGCGCACGGGCACACGGCTGCGTTGGCCATCACCCCGTTCCTGCACAGCCACTGGGAAGGGCAGGGGAAGGGCCGCATCATTCGCCAGTGATTGCTCATCACACAGGTACTGGGGTTGGGTTTCTTCTCCTTCAAGGCTTTTATCCAGTGAGGACTGATGAAAACAGGGGAAAAGCACCTCAGAAGCCAAGCATACATCTGGTGGTGCCACACAGGACACGGCTGACCCCATGTTCTAACGGCTCTTCCAAATGGAAAAACCAAGCTCCTGACAAAGAAAAACCCCACGAGAACCGTCCCAGGCTCCGCTGGACACGATCCTTACCATGAAGCCTATTCCAAGAAGGTTTTAGGTCATCGCCGCCTACCAGTGCTGGCCTGAGCTGGCCAAGGCCAAGTGCAGGGCCGGGGGCCAGCCGCGCTGGCCGGGGCACAGGCCCGAACAGCTGTGACAGCGACGGGGCCTGCCGAAAACAGCCGCCTGTTTGTTTATGTCGCCTGTGTTGCAAGGCAGCCTCGTAGCCCTTTGTCGGGGTTTGCTGGGCCGAGGGGTCTGCGGGAACATGCGGCCAGCAGCAGAGACTTGGAGAGCATCCGTGGAGCAGGAGGCTGGCTCGGGAAATGCCTGGATTCAACCACTGGCTTCGGGAACCCGGGCTCCGGGGCCCCAGCATGCAGGAAGGCCCCGGCGGGCCCAAAGCCAGCCTGCCGCTGAGACCTCACAAATGAAAACAGCTTTAGAGGACAACCTGCAATTAACATGGGAACAATTATCTTCCTAATTTAGGTTAATTTCTACTTCGCAACCCGGGTTGGCAGGTTGAGGGGGGGCCAGCCCTGGAGACATCTATGTGGGTGCTTTTTCGCTTTGTTCTCCCAAGTCCACACGTTTTAAATATCGTCAGGGAGGTTTCAAACATCCACCCGCACCTTGGAGAAAAGGGCCTAGGTGCTCCAGAGAGTGGATGCCACTCTGGGTGCCAGCTGGCTGCCCTGCCTGAGGATGGAGAGCCTGGATCAGAGGCGTTCCTAGGGCGCTGCTCAGTGCCTGGAGCACCCAGAGGCTCCCTGAGCAGGAAGCTGTCTCTGGGCCTGGCCCAGGCTGGAAGGCGGGCCGGGGCCAGGACACAGGTGCTGGGGAGGCTGTGAGCCACCAGGCCCTGGGGTCCAAGAGCCTTTCCCAGGACACCCGTGCAGACGGCCCCGCGGCGCAGCATCATCACAGCCCGGCTGGGCCCAGGGCCCCCCGGAGCCCTGCTGGCCACGCAGTGAACCCGGGGCTCTGGCGGCTCCCCTGGCTGAGAACATAAACCCTTCCAGTGTTCGTTGTTTGTTTGAGGCGTGACGCCAAGGCTGCCCAACACCTGGGTGCAGACGGCAGCAGAGGGTGAGCATGCCAACAACGAGCAGAGGGAGGGGGCGCTGGGCCAAGGCACTGCTGGACCAGCTGTCCCGGCCCTGGACACAGCTGCTGGCCATGGCAGGGCCTGGGAGACGCAGGGCACCACACCCCGACCCCAACGTTATTTAAAATGTTTAACTTCAGTTGCAGAAGAGCAAAGGACAGGATCCTACCTGGACATTAAAGAGCAGGCTAGTCGAAAACCATGTGTCACTCTGGACCACGCCGGTTTTCCACTCACTGGTAGCAGGGAGTTGGTGGGGGGGCAGGTAGGGAAAATACAGGTTCCAGTTTTTCCTTTCTGCACTTGCAGTAGGAGAGGCTCCCAGGAGCCAGGAGATGTTTCCGGGGATGTGGGATGGACGGCCCCCTTTAAAAGTCAGCCTGCTAGCACCCGACGCACAGCGCACGCAGGACCCTGGGTGGGAAGCGAACTTTGCACGTTAGTTACCGGCTAAACAACAAACGGAAAGCCCCATAAGATGTGCCTTTAAAAGTAAAAGCAATAATAAGGAGCTGCACCCCCATCCAGAAATGAGGCAGGGCTGCCCACCCGGCAGGCTTCCCGGGAAGCGGCCCCGGGTCCCTGCAGCCGGCCCTGGGGACAGTGCCCCTCTTGCTGCCGCCTTCTGCTCAGCTGCCCCTCAGGCTCGTCCCCCCCGGGGGACCGGGGAGGCTGCTCAAGCAGCAGTCAGCAGCGGGCCCTTTAAGGACTCTGCTGGGTTCAGAGGCCCGGCCTGGTCCCCCGCCAGCTTTTCAGGTGAATGTAAACACCTTGTAAGATCCGGGGTCCCAGAAAACCCCATCTTAGAAGAGCCGCCCTGCAGTCCAGGCGGAGAGGAACCCGCCAGGGAAGCACAGACAGGGCCCCAGCTGGCAGGCCTGCGATGCAGGGGTTCCAGAGCCCTCAGACTTGGGGACCCCGCCTCCGCACCTATAGGAGCCCGGACCTGAGAGTGGCGGAGGCAGGGGACCACGGAGAGGAACAGGGTCCAGACAGGCCTGTGGAAGCCACTGGGGCCGCCAGGCTGTGCCCAAGGTCCGGGGCGGCCCCCTCCTCCACCAGGGCTCAGGGAGCACTGGACATGCCTCCCCGGCCCTGCCCGGCCACCCTTCCGCCCAGCAGCCCTGGCACTGAGCCTGTGAGGCTAACAAGTCTACATGGGCAGCACAAGCACCCCGAAGGCAGGCACGCCCACCCCGCGCTTCCCCGGACCTCGGCGAGCAAACACTGACCGACACTCACTCGCTAAGCACCTCTGGGGCCCCGGCAGCTAAAGGCAACAGGGCGACATCAAGTCACCCACGCGCTGCAGCGAGAGGGGACACAAGTTTCTAGACAGCGCTGGGCTGTCCCAACGGTCACCCCGCCCGTCCCCCTCCCCGCCACCGTCTGCCACACACAGAGTGGGCCCCTCTCATGAGCAGGGCCCCGTCCATGCGCCCGTCAGACCAGGTTCTCGGGGTGAGCTGTCATTTCCGTGGTGGGGAAACAACGGCGGGACAGCTGGACACACACAGCCCCGTCCCCAGGCCCCCAGAGTCCACGGCGGGCGAGGCTCAGGCCAGGGCGCACGGCGGGACACGGAAGGGCCTGGGGGTGAGGTGGGGGCGGGGGGACCCCGCTCCAGCCTCAGGTCCTCCGCATCTCCCTCGCGGTCACCGTGGGCGTCCCTGCTCAGGCCTGGTGACACCGGGCAGCAGGCGGAAGGGGTCTGCTTCTGTTCGCCGTCCACAGGCCACCTGCAGACCGCCCATGCCCGGTGGCAAGGGACGCGCCAGGCCAGCTCGGGACGACGCCCGCCTGCACCGCTCCGGAGGCCAGCCATCACGGAGGGTCCCCTGGCCCTGATACAGGTGACGACGGCAACCATCCGAGTTGGGGCAAGCTAGCAAACCTCACGGTCACCCAGAAGCCGGCCTGCAGATACCAGACGCAGGGAGGGCACGCGGGAAGGGGCTGCAAAGGCCATTCCCCGTGGTCGCAGCGCTGACCCCGTGATCTGGTGAGGAGGGGACAGGAGGCACCCGCTTTTACACTCTTAAAAATGTCCCGCAATAAACAGTTCCCATCTTTACAATCGAGAAAAGACAAAGCACCCTTGCTTCTTCAAAGAGAGTGCTCTCGCCGTAATTACCATATACTCTCTCACTTCCTCTCACGCTTGAGCTTCCCTAAAGCTTTCCTGTTTTGTGTCCAGTTGACTGTTCCCGCTGAGCTTCATTTAATTTTTCAGAAAGATGTCCTCGCCCAAACCACTGACGATTTTCTCCAAGAACAGACCAGAAGGGCAGCCACCTGTATTCCAAACCAGGTGGGGAGCGTCTCGGGAACGGAGAGCCCTGTGACCTACATTCTAAGACACTTCCCTGCTTGGTCACACGCTCATGCTTCACTTGCAGCGGCTTCTGAAGGGGTCCCGGGTCCAACCCGGCCCTGGAGTCAGGGGCAGGGATTTGGAGCTCACAAGCGGGGACTCCGATCTCTGAGGACGTGAGCACCCATTCTACGGATGACCCCACTGAGGCCCAGAGGGTCAGTGGAAGGAAAGGACAGCACCCTCGCAGGAGCCTAAGCAGGGGGGGACCAGCACTGCCCCGGGCCCTCCACTGGCGTGGATGGAAAGGAAGCACGTGTGCAGCACACGGGCCACACACACACAGGCACACGTGGCACGCGCAGGCGTGAGAGGCCTTCATCCCGAGCCCCGGAGCACAGCCCCCGCGCCGAGGCCACACCGGCCCAGCCAGCCCGGCCGCCACCTACAGTGCCGCGGCCCGCGGCTGTCTCCTCGTCCCGCTGGTTGCTGTCTGTATTTTCCATGCAGACGGCCGGCTGAGCTGAGCACTAACGCCCAGCCTCTAAAGGTCACCGCCTTTCCTGGGCCTCGGCTTCCCTGCAGGGCTTCCTGCAGCCAGGGCCACCGGCTGGCTGGCATTTAAGAGAACCTTCACTGCTTTTTTTTTTT
>SJYF01000057.1:1284936-1297109 GCA_006410515.1 Procapra przewalskii | reverse complement strand
AGCAGTAAGGATGGCCCCAAACCCACTGCAGATGAAGAGCGTGACGCTCTGGGCCCGAGGAAGGGGCAGGGAAGAACCGGCCCACGCAGCCTGGGGACACGGTATTTGGACGATGCTTGGACTTCACCCCTGGGCAAGGACTGAGCTCCAGTTATAAGAGTGTTTCTCACAGAGGCGTGGATTAACACTTCTGGGCTTTCTGGGGTTGAACCAACGAGTAAATACATCGTGGAGACTGGGAGCCACGCTTCCCAGTGTCGGACGAAGAGTCAGTCACACGTATGGTGAAGAGCAAGGGCCTTTAGGGGACCCTGTGAGGAGCTGGAAGCACAGTGCGAGTTCATGGGGCCCTAGGTGAGTGTGTGTGTGTGTGCCTGAGTCAGTGCTCACACGACATCCGTGTTCCGGCGCTGGGCGGCACCTCCCGCACGCCAAGCCTGCTTCCTAAATACGAGCCCCTGGAAACAGACCCCGGCCTCTGCGGAGAACCAGCTGACTCCAGGGCAGGGGGGCACACGGACATGAGAACACCTCACTGCGTCGCAGAGAGTAAAGGGCTCACAGGTGCGGGATCGGCCTGGGGGGCTCCCACCTGCCAGACCTGCACGGTCTGGGCACCAAACGAGATCATGCTGACGATGGGACTACAAGCCGGTCAGCAAAACAGCCCACTAGGCCAAACAAACCTTAGTATGGTCTCTCTGACGGCCGGAGAGCCTGTCAAGCTTCCCAGGTGGTTCAGTGGTAAAGAATCTGCCTGCCAAGCATGAGACGAGGGCTCGACCCCTGGGTCGGGAAGATCTCCTGGAGGAGGAAATGGCAATTTCCAGTATTCTCGCCTGGAAAATCCCATGGACGGAGGAGCCTGGCGGGCCACGGCCCATGGGGTGCAAGAGTTGGACACGACTCGGCAACTAAACAAGAGCAAAACATAAATATAGAAACAAATATATAAGAAAGGGAAGCTCCTTTTTACAGGAAAGAGCCAGTGGCTGAATTCACAAGAGAGACGGGACTAGAAGATCTCCAAGAGTACCATCATCACAGGAACAGCTTCAGGTGCGAATCATCACTGGACACAGAAAGCAGAGTCAGAAACTCGGGGGCCCTGAACGCCGTGGAGGCCCCTCCTGAGATCGAGGGCTTTATTAGGACACCTGGCAAAACATGCGTCAGGCCCCTGTGGAGATAACGCTGCGACGTGGTTGGTATTAATAGCTCCCTGAGGTCGGCTGCCATGCCGGCTGCTGACAAGCTGCCCTTGTTCCTGGGCGACGCATTAGTTGGGGGAAGGGTGTCATCTCAACCACTCACTTTCAAATGAGTCTGAGAAAGTTCATTTTTAAAAATACAAGCGTATACAGTAATTTTCTGTACCATTCTTGCTGCTCTAAGTCTGAAATTATAGCAACATTCAAAGTTAAAAGGAAAAACAGCAAAAGGGCTAAAATTTCCCCAGAATTTTTTGAAAGACATTAACCCCCCACCTTCAGCAACTCCAAAAAAACATTAAGAGGGGTAAAATGAAAACACTCAGTGAAAACGGAGCGGAAAATACTTAGACTAAGACCACAAAAGCACCGAGAGAGAAGGGGCAGATCCTCTCAAAGACAGGAGTGTGGGCAGGGACACGTAAACAGCGGCAGTGGGACTCTGTGGGCTGACAATATTTTCAAAGTGCTGGAAGAAACAGCTGTCCACCCGGAAGTGTCCACCCCGAGACAGCAGACCACGGTGCTGGGGAGAGAATGCCGTTTCGGACAGACAGAACGTGCAAGAGTTTAACGCCGCAAGGACTGCCAGAGAAACTTCTCAGGGTGTCCCTTGCAGCGGAGTAAGATCCAAAGAGAAGCGACGGCATGCAGACAGAATAAATGTAAGAGCAAAATTGGGAAGCTGGATTCATTAAGAAAGACAACAGAGGGAAAAGATAAGACACACGTGTAGAAAGCAACATGCACGTCTAACAGTGGCTTTGCATCCAGCTGCTGGAAGGAAATACACACATGTGCGTGCCCCACACAAACACACACACACGCACCCAGCCAGAGAGAGCAGTCCTCCAGATGAATAAGAAAAGAGAACACACAGCTGAACAGAAAAATGGGGACATCAAAAGAGAAGCTATCAGCGCCCAAAGCAGGCCGCCCGTTCCCCAAGCGAACACGGTATGATGGCGTTTCCGAGCCTCTGGCAGGGGCCCGGGTGGGGCTGAGGGAAGGAGGGCACCGGGCAGCCCCTGAGGATGGACTGGCGCAGTGGCCCGGCACGCCACTGCTCGACATCGACCCTCAGAGGACCCCGCACGCGTGCCAGAAAGCACCGCGGAGGATGCCGAAAGCTGCGTCTGAAGGTAGCAGCACCCCAAGGCCCGCCGCAGGGCCATCCACAGGAAAACGAGCACGCTGTGAAACTCACACAACCGATTGCTCAGCACCAGCGAAAATCAGTCACAGCTACACGCACAAACGTGAATCAGCCTCCAAAATAGCCGTGTTCAAAAAAAAAAAGACAGGAAACATACAGTATAATTCCATTTACATCAGGTTCAAAAACACGTGAAATGAAGTCGTATTGTTGAGGAACACGGACGGAAGAGTTTCTTAAAGCCAAGGGGTGGCATACGGATTTCTTAAAGCAGAAACACAGAAGCCCTGCCAGCGGCCCCTGGCGTACAGCGGGGAGGGAGTGCACGGCCCCGGCTTGTTTTCTCCTTTAAATGACACTCCTCACATTCTTCAGGAGGTAAAATATTCCATCATCAAAATTTTTAAAAAAATGTGTGGGAAAAATTTTAAAGGTACACCTGAAGCGGGCTAAGAAAGTAATAAGTCAATACAGAAAATAAAAATGAAAGGAGTCATGGAGAATTGACTGCAGCACCCCACCAGCCTGGGACAGAAGATACAGGCAGGTCCAAAGGTGCTCAGCAGGGAAACAACGGAGTGTAGCGGCTGAGATCCTTTCTGCAGAAATCGGGAATCTCATGTAATCAAAACTGTCTACTTTGTTATTGCACTTTTCTATTAATTACTGGCAAATGCAAAATAGACAGCTTATCATGGGTTTCTTACAATCTGAAAATCTGTTGGGAGTTTCCTGTTTATCTCTGCTGGTTTTTCACATCTTACTGATGCTGTTGACATTTCAAAGTGAAAGTGAGAGTGAAAGTCACTCAGTCGTGCCCAACTCTTTGGGACCCCATGGACTATACAGGCCATGGAATTCTCCAGACCAGAATACTGGAGTGGGGAGCCGTTCCTTTCTCCAGGGGATCTTTCCAACCCAGGGATCGAACCCAGGTCTCCCACACTGCAGGTGGATTCTTTACCAGCTGAGCCACAAGAAAGCCCAAGAATACTGGAGTGGGGAGCCTATCCCTTCTCCGGCGGATCTTCGCGACCCAGGGAACAAACTGGGGTCTGCTGTATTGCAGGTGGATTCTTTACCAAGCAAGCTGTCGGGGAAGCCCTCTCTACATCTCAAATGTAACGAATAGGTGACTTACTAAACTGCTGCTGTCAGGACAAGGCGCCTAGAAGTTCCCACCGTGGAAAAGGCTTGCTTCTGCTTTCAAATAATCCTTAACTATTTCTACAAACTGTTCATTTCCTCCAAATTTGGGGACTTTTTGGTATTCGTTACGAAAACTGGAATATTTATCTCATCGTTTTTATTAAAAACAAAACAAGACAAAGCATTCTGACAGCTTTCCTAAGTCCTCTACTTTCCCTGTGCCACAACGCTCTTGCCACAGAACCTCAGGCTGGGAATGAGCAGAGAGGATGCTCTCGAAGTCCTTCCCCAGTTCTCTGCGTGGGGTTTCACATCTCCACGTGTAAGTCCCGCTGCACAGAATGTTCCTCTCATTTTTGTCTCCAGCAGGTTCTAGAATGAAGGCGCTTTCAGTTTCGCGGAATTTGATGATATTTTTCTAGGTTTAGAGGCAGTCTTACGGAGGGGCAACATCACATAAACTTTGGGAAAATACTGAGTGAGGAGTAGGTGCTTCTAGAAACACTCAGGCAAACTGCCGTCTATAGGCGGATAGACAACAAGGTCCTGCGTGCTGCACATGGAACTACACTCAATGCACTGTAACAGAGCACAGTGGGGAAAATGCAAAGCAGAACGTATGTGTCTGTGTGATTGAGCCACACTGCTGTGCAGAACAAATAAACACGGCAGTGTGAATCAAATACACGTCAATAGACTTTTTTTTTTAAGGAAAGAAGCATTGAGATGGGTCCTTTATCCCCAGACCACCAGCCCCCAGCACACTCTCACCGCCGATGAAGGCCAGGAAGGCTGAGCTCCAAGTTTCTAAGAGCAGAGCAAATGCATCTGTACTTTTACGGAAGGCAGAAAAGGCTATTGACTCAAGAGTGTTTCTGTCTGAGCTTCTTCTTAGAGATCCGCCCAGTTCCTCCTGCTTGCTTTCTTTATGGCCCGGCACTTCGAACACTGGCATTTATCTTCAAGGTGACTATTGATTCTGAGAACCTGGGTTCAGAAGCAGCTTTCCAAAGATCCACACGGGTCCACTGTCTTCCCTGAAGTTTATCTTTTTGCAAAATGACAAAAGGTTCAATGAGAAGAAAAATTCTAGCAAGTTCCTCTGCATCAGCTAGCACCTATTTATGGGATAAGCGCAATAACCCCTAATTCAATGTAACGTAAGTATAATGCACGCGCAGGTAATCAATTGCTTTAAATGGCTACAAGTCCTGTGCGGCAGTGCCTACGGGCTTGCAGCGGGACTCCTGTCACCCTTGAGACCACCTGCCGCTCTGGGGGACCACGGAGAGGCCCTGACCTGCCAGGCCTATGTGCTCCCCAAGCCCCTGCACAGGCACACACACACACCCAGGGAAGTCAACACTCCCCCTGACAGCCCATCACACCTCCTCAGGGCCTCAGGTCACAGAGGACAAGCTCTTTTTAAGTGTCTTAAGAAACATACGCTTGTCCACCCCAGATGGCTTAGGACAGCAGCTCCCACAACTTCAAGTCTCAGGGCCCCTCCATGCTCTTAAAAATTACCCAGGACCCCAAAGACCTTTCATGACGTGGTAGGACCTAATGGTATTTGTTGCTGTTTAACTGCAAGGTCGTGTCTGACTCTTTGAGACCCCATGGACCACAGCCCGCCAGGCTGCTATGCCCTTGGGATATCCAGGCAAGAACATTGAGGTGGGCTGCCATTCCCTTCTCCAGGGACCTTCCCAACCCAGGGGCTGAACCCACAGCTCCTACACTGGCAGGCGGGTTCTTTACTGCTGAGACAGCAGAGAAGCCAAATCAGTATTTACCGTATTAGAAGTTAAAACGGAGAGTTTTTAAAAAACATTCACCTAATTCATTTCAAAATAGTGATGAACACAGATCACCTATTTATTGGGGGGCGGGGGGGAAGCACCTTTTCTAAAACCGAAAAAAAGCTGGTGGAAGGAGGCGCTGTCTACCAACCCCGACAGGATCGCTCAGGCGGGGAGCCGTCACCTCTGCTTCCGAGCTTCGCATGTTGTGACAGGTGTCTGGGCGGCAGTGACGCGGGGAAGCGCCGCGGAGACGCGGCTGGATCCGGGGGAGCGTCTCTGCGGCTGCAGGATGGCAGTGGGCGGGCCTGTCTGACATGACGCCACGAGTAGGCCTGGCGCACAGGGACCACGGGGGGCCCGGTGTGGGTGAGCTCGTGCGCGCGGCCACCCCGCACCACGCAGCCCTGCACCGCGCCCACCCCACCCCCAACGTCAGCACTCTTCCCGGGAAGAGGCTGCTCCCACGGGGGCTGCCCGAGGCATTGCAGGTGAGCAGACACCCGGGGGACGCTCAGCCCCAGGATGCTGACTTCCAGCTGAAGGGCCGCAGTGGGGCTCACGCGGGTGGCTCTTTTCCTTCACCTGAGGGACTGACTTCCTTCTAAGGGAAATACCTGGCAGGGCCTCAGGTCTGAATAACCACAGCTGATCTGCGGTGGTTCTCTCTGGCAAGGGCCATGTCCTGTGAAAAGAGTGGTTAGGCCAGCTGGCAACTCGCTGGCTGAGCCGATGGTGGTGCTTCGGCTTCGGTGCCGGAGAAGGGCTATCTGTGCGCGTCCGCTCATTGTCCAGGAGGTCAAAAAGATGTGCGCCCCCAGGATGGAGACGCTGCGCGGAAGGAACAGTCGTCCCGCCTTGTGCAGAATATTCCCAACTGAAGCTGGCTCCAATGTGCAATGCCTGACGGGGAGGAAGCCCTGGGCAGTGTGCTGTGGCACAGCTTTGCTGCCACCTGGGGCCCAGGCACTGCCACCCCTGAGGTCCCCGGCCACCAGCAGACACAGCAGCGCAGTGAGAAGGAAAGCCCTGTCTCAGAACTCTTACAGACCACCCCCAAGGGGCTAGGGGACCCCTGCCCATTTATAAAGGCCCCTGCCCATTTACGAAGCCCCCTGCCCATTTACAAAATAAACTGCTTCCACGAAAACAAAAGCCATCCAGTAACTCTCGCCAACTCCTGGTGAAGCTGCTCTGTGGAGCCTACCTGCTGGGTGCCAGGCAAGCCTACAGAGGCACAAAAGTCAGCCTCCCCTTTCCAAGAACACACAGCCTAGCAACACGATGGATCACGCAAGGACGGAGGAAGGCCTACAGCCAAGCCTCTGTCTCCAGCTCTTCCCTAGCCGGGCCGGGAGGGGAAGGAAGATCCCACAGGACTGAGGGAAGCATCTGAAGGACGACAGCTCCGGCCCAGGGCCAGGGAGGGCTGCGCCCGGGGACAGCCAGGTCACAAACCCACAGGGCCTGTGCAGGAAGAAACACCCGCCTCCGAGCAGGCGGAAGTGGCACAAAAGCTCAGTTTAGGGATTCCTCTGGAAGTCCAGTGGTTGAGAGCCCTTCCAATGCAGGCAGTGAAGGTTTGATCCATGGTCAGGAAGCTAAGATTCCACATGCTTCCTCAGCTAAAATCCCAAAGAATAAAACAGAAGTAATGCTGTAACAAATTTAACGAAGACTGTAAAAATGGCTCACTCCAAAAAATAAAATAAAATAAAAGGTAAAACTCACTAAAAATAAAAAAAGGCAAGAACTGTGTATTGCTCTTAAAATGTTTCACTTGTAAGAAACACTAACAATTTCAGAATGAAATACAGTTTCTGCAGCGCCCTCTATAATGTAAGTTACAAAATGTCTATCTGGATGAGGATACATACGCAATGGTGTGCATTTATTAAGCACTGAGGAAGTCTGATATAAATCTTCAAAGGCTAAGGATTAAGATTGAAAGTGTGAAACTGGATGGATGGCGGCTTTTAAAAAAGAAAATGAAACAGCTGTAGTATAACAAC
The DNA here is from genome assembly GCA_006410515.1 of Procapra przewalskii. Lineage (NCBI taxonomy): Eukaryota > Metazoa > Chordata > Mammalia > Artiodactyla > Bovidae > Procapra > Procapra przewalskii. Next base: position 1,289,779 of record SJYF01000057.1, on the reverse strand, counting down.
GGAAAACTTTGGGCATCTGAGGAATATTTTCAAACAGAAAGTGCTCGGAGAACCTGAATTGCAAACCCATCTAGGACAAGCGAAGGCCAGAATGTAACCGCAGTTAGTGGAAAGAAACACAGCACAGAGGCACTCGACAAGAAGTCTGTCCTGCTGCAGATCACCAACGTAAAGAGAGATGTCCGCTCTGTGCGGTCTCGGAGAGTTGGGAAAAGAAGGGAGACGAAAGCCAAGAGGACAGAGCAACTTGGGTCTCTAAACAGTGTGGATTATGAGAACAGCAATGCCGAACCCTTTAAAATAAAATAAATAAATCCTGCATAAATAAAGCTCTCCGTGAAGCCCACGGCTCTGTGTGCGTGCTCCTGGTGGGGGTCTGTGTGTGCCCCCAAGGTGCTGGACATCGCCAGCGTGGACGTCATGTCCTGGATCCCTGGGCAGAAAATCACGAGGCTCCAGGCTGGGAAACTGAGGACATGGCCGGCAGGGCCCTAATCCCGTGAGGCTACGAGTAAGAGGGGTCGTCAACTGTGAACCTCGGCTGAACTCTACCTGCTCTTTCCCCTGTATAAAGTCGAGCGCACCGCTCTCAAACTCTGCACCCCTGGAGCATCCCGGGAGAGGGGGGCACCTGAGTCGGGGAGGTGAAGGGAGGTGCGGACTTGGAGACACAGTGGCAGGGACTGGAGCCAGAGAAGGAGAAACTGTAACTGGAGACCACATCTCTGTTCAGGAAAAGCAGGATCCCGGACGTCCCTGGTGGTCCAGTGGTTAAGAGTCTGCCTGCCCACTCAGAAGGCATGGGTTTCCTCCCTGGTCCGGGAAGACCCCACATGCTGCGGAGCAGCTGAGCCCGTGTGCCACAGCCACTGAAGCCCATGGGCTCCGGGGCCCACTCTCCCCAACAAGAGAAGTGACGCCAATGAGAAGAGCCCCGCACTGCGACAAAGAGAAACCCCCTGCCGCTGCAACTAGAGAAAGCCCGAGAGCAGCGATGGAGACCCAGAGCAGCCAAAGATGAACCAGTTATTTAATCAACTTTTTACAAAAAGCAAGATCTATACTGATCTGAGATTGTAGCTCTTAATGCTTCCAAAGAAAACCTTTAAACAAGCCATGTCCTCTTCAACCAGTGATGCTGAAACAAAGGGATGCCCAAAGACAACGCAGCTGGACCCCGACTCCACCCCGTGTGCAAAACTGAACTCAAAACAGATCAAGGACCTAAACATAAGAGCTAAAACCAGAACCCTCTTAGAAGAAAACAGAGGGGAACCTTCATGGCACCAAAGTCAGCAGTCAGAGCTTCGTTACGACCCCAGAAGGATGAGGACCAAAAGAAAAATAAATAAATAAACCTGGACTTCATCAAAATTAAAACATCTGCACGGCAAAGGACAGGGCATTACGGAGTAAAAAGAGAACCTATAGAAAATGCGGAACTATTTGCAGAGCATAAATCCAGAATATATGGAAACCTCCCCCCAACTCCACAATAAAATACAAACCGCTCAATTCAAAAATGAACAAAGGACTTGAATAAACATTTGTCTGAGGAGAGACACACATGGCCGACAAGCACAGGAAGAGACATTCAGTCCATTAGACGTCGGGGCAGTGCAAATTAAAGCCACACTCAGATACCACTTCACACCAGCAGAAGGTCATCATCAACAAACAAGCAAACAGACCAAGAAGGAAAATAACAAATGTGGGGGAAATATGGACAAACTGGAACCCTCTGGTATTGCCAAAGAGAATGCCAAATGGCACAGTCACAGTGGGAAACAGTTCAGTCGTTTTTCTAAAGTTAAAAACAGAATCCCCATATGACCCGGCAGTTCTGTTCCTAGGTATCTTCCCCAAAGATGCAGAAGCAGAGACTGACAGCCAACGTGCACGCCAGTGTTCGCAGAAGCGTTATTCACAACAGCCAACAAGTGGAGGCGGCCCAGCGGTCCCTCAGTGGGTGAATGGGCACACAGAGCGCGACCTGTGCACACAGCGGGTGTCAGCAGCCTTAAAAAGGAGCGAGATTCTCATGCGTTGGGCAACACGGATGACCGCCGAAAATGCATGCCAAGTGAAATAACCCAGACACAAAAGGATGAGCATCTGTGATTCCACCTGTATGAGGCCTCCAGAAGAGACAGGCTCAGGGGACAGAAAAGCAAACGAGGGGCTAACAGCAGAGGGGATCGGAGCTAACCCTTACAGGGAAAGGGCTTCTGCTTGGGATGAGGAACACGCTCTGGAGGTGGATGGTGCTGGTGATGACACAGACTCTGAAGGCACAACACTTAGAAAGAGCTCAGATCGCCAGTCTGTGCTATTTATACTTCACGACAATTAAGAGAGCACAGCAAACAGAGACACTGGCCTACGTGTCTGTAGCGGGACTGAGATAACAGCCAAGCATCAAAAGAGAACGAGGAGTCATTTTATTAACTAATACGGAAAAACCTTGAGGACGGAAGGATGAACACAGAACAGAGGGGCTGGCTGGGAAAAGGACACAGGTGGCTCTTTAAACCCAGGTGACTTTTCTCAAGAGCTCCCCGGCCCTCCTGCTGAGCACCGCCCAAGCCAGCAGCCGGGGCTCCTGCCTCCACCGCGGCAGCCACCTGGGGCGGGCAAGCATCTCCCCAGGAACACACCCAGCCGGGCTCCTGAAGAGACACAAACCAGAGGCCCCACACGAGACGCAGAGAACCAGGCAACCACAGCCCTCAGCCGCGGCTCCTCGCAGCTGCGCGCGCTCTGGCGAGCGCCAGGCTTCAGCCCCAACGATGAACCAACGGCCTTCCTGCGCAAGTGTCTGCGAGCCTCTGAAGTGCGGAGCCGCGAGGACGCGTGGGCCAGCCCGCCGGCTCCCAGGTGGGCAGCGCCCAGCCCCCGTGGCTGAGCGGATGCTCTGGGAGGCTCCTTCTGGGGTGACCGGGAGGAGGGCACAGCAGGGGAGCGAAGGGGCCCTGCCCCCCGCAGCAGAAGGCCCACTGGCTTCCAGACCCTGCTTCCGGCCACAGCGTGGGGCCCCGAGGCACAGGTGGCAAGACTAGCCTCTGCTGCCCACCCGGGACAGGGCGGTCCTCTCATCAGCCCGGCAGGGAAGTCAGCATCTCAGACGCCTGGTCTCTGCTCCTCACTCACAGGTGCTCCTGGAAAGCGTGGTCCTCGGCCCAGCCTGAGCACAGGAGGGCCCTGCGGCTGGACAACTGGGTGCAGCCTCTGGCTGGCGTGGACTTGGCCACTGGCTGCCCTTCTCCCTAAAAACCTGTGTCTGTTTCACAGGACCGGAATTGGGGCCCAGGGCCCAGACACAGGCCCCCAGAGAGCATCTGGGCCCTGCGGGCGCCTGGAAATTGGAGCACGCCTGCAGACCCACTGGCTGAGCCCAAGGGAGCAGCCACGCTCTGCCCACACCTCCTGCACCTGCTAGCAAGCGTCCCCCGGGCCTCCTGGCTGGCCGGAACCACCTTCTTAGGGCTTGCGTGCACACCCTCCAGCCAGGGGCCCAGACGGCCCATCGCGTCTCCTCCTGCAGGTGGAAGCAAGCCCCCTCGCCCAGGCCCATCCCTCTGGACCCCTCGCCACTCTGGGTAGGAAGGCAAGCTCCTTGGAGACGTCCCAGAGGCCAGGATTTCTGCAGGGCTCCCCTGCAGCGGGCTCAGGGGCGCCGTGCCAGCTGCCCGGATGGCCCACGGAGACACTGGAGGCCCGGGCTCCGTCTCCGAGTCAGCCAGGAGGAACCATGACGCAGGCCTGCGCCCACGCCCTTGTAAACTGGGGCTTTGGGGATGGCATGTCATTTGCTTTCCAGCCCTTTCTGCCAGGGTGCCTAGGCGGAAAAGCTCCCACAGGGAGAATTTCGGGATGGGACTCAGCCCAGGGACTCGCGGAAGATCGCAGGTGCTGATGTAAAGCAGCAGAGGAGTTTTACAGGAGGCTACTCAGGCTTAGGGTTTGAAGGGCGTGGGCTTCCCAGAGGCCGAAATGAGACTGAAGCCCATGCACAGACGCCCTACTGGGGGGAGGCAAACACTCCTGACGGAGAAGACATGGAGTCACCGACACGGGAGGCCGGGGGAGAAACGCACACTTCAGCACAGAAGGCAGGTTTCTGCCAGCCCTGCCCCGGAGACCGGTCTGGGGAGCTCGGGCCCTCGGAGGAAGGGCCTGGCCGCACACAGAGGCGCTTGGCGCCTTCCCCCGGCCGCCCCTGCTGGCACTCCCAGGGCCGCTGAGCTGGCCGGGAGTCAGGAATGGCGGGGCTGGGCAGGCTGTTTATGTCTGATCCGGACAACGGAGGGCTTATGACGACTGACTGACGCGAGAGCACCCCGATGCCGCATGCCAGAAATCCACCGCGGGAGGAGGAATTCTTTTTAAGAGACCACTCGGAGGCCACGGCCCGCCTGACGGGCTGAGAGTGTAAGCAGAGCTCTCCCTCCAGGCCCCGGGCCGCCAGGGAGCGGCAGCATGCCCGGGGCCCACAGGCCCCAGGGCTGAGCGTGGGCAGAGCTCCCGGGCCGGGAGAGCGAGGCCCAGAACCGGGTGTGGAGCCCAGCTGCATGGCCCGCCCTGCCCTCCGCAGGCCGCTTCTCCCCAGACGGAAGCCAGGGCCTCCGCTAGCCCTCCCAGGGCCCAGGCGACTCCAGAAGGTCCTGGAGGACCACAGCGGGCTGGGCAGACCTGCAGGCAGGTTCTCCTGCTGGGGCAATGCGTCCCCCCATCTTTCATGTTGGCAAAACGCCTTCCTCAAGAGCTGGCCTTTAAAGTTTGCAGTCACTAATCACCAAGGAGAAAATCATGAAAACACAGACATTTGGTCCTGGTCCATGGT
>SJYF01000057.1:1215523-1233917 GCA_006410515.1 Procapra przewalskii | reverse complement strand
CATGCAGGAAAGCAAGCAAGAGCAAGGCAGTGAAGGGCCAGCAGGTTCATTTAGGGAGAAGCACGGCGGGATGGCACCACTGACTCGATGGACGTGAGTCTGAGTGAGCTCCGGGAGCTGGTGATGGATACAGAGGCCTGGCGTGCTGCGGTTCATCGGGTCACAGTCAGACACGACTGAGCGACTGAACTGAACTGAATGCTCCATAAGCAGAGAGTGAGCCGTCCCAGCAGGCAAGAGGCGGCCCAGGGCTCCGGGTCATCTTAGAAAGGGACAGAGCGTGGGGTGATTCGGGTTCACAGGCTGGGCAATTTCACAGGATGGCAAGAGGGAGGGAGATTCTGTCTTGAAGAAGGAGCAGAGATTTCCTGGAGCCGGGGCCCCACCCGCTTTCTGGCCTTCCAGAGCAGCTGCGTCTGGAGGTGTGCCGTTCAGATGCTAAGGGATTACAGTGAGCAGGTAGTGAGGGTCGGGTCTACTGGAAACCCAACCTCCTGCAGCCCTGGGCTGAGCTGGCTGGACCCGGCTGTTACACCCCGCTGCTCTTAGCGGCTGTGTCCTTTTGTGAAGCTCATGTCCTGCCCGCTTCCTTCCAGTCTCATTCCTGCCCCTGCAGCTGAGTCCCACGATCATGAGAAGCAGAGGGACAAGGGCCCATCTTTGCCGCTGCTTCTCTGGGGGCTGAGTAGGGGTGTGACCCTGCCTGTCAGGGAGTAAAAACTCTCTGAGTGTCTCCTCTGGGGGCCCAGGGGCAGTAGGGCATCTGGCTTTAAGTCTGGGCGGCAGTATGGGCTGGAGTCCTCACAGACGTCATCTCGGTGTGGACTCTCATTAACTGATTCCAGAGCCTTCCGAGGGGTCTCCGCGAGGCTCCTCTGCAGCAGCATCAGAGCCCAACAGTAAAGGTCTATAAGTGACGAGAGACTTAGAAGGCAGGTTAAACGTCTGACAACCGAAGCTGTAACTGAGAAAGAAACTTGGCAAGAATTGCCAGAATTGTGACTCTTAACTTATGGAAACTTCACATAAATTCTACGAAAGTCTATCGCAATGAGTAACGTCGACCCAGGGTATAATCAGAGGCTTATCACTCCTTTGACAATGTTTCCCATGTAATTTAACACATTAAACAATGCTGTTAATTTAATATCTCAGGGCCTCTCTGCCATGAACCTTCTACAACTATCTGTTTCCATATTATTTGTCCCTGATTTTTTCCCATTCTGAAACGACCAGCTCCAGGACAAAAAGACTGGCAATTTCTTTCCCTTTAACAAATGCATTCCAGTCCTCATCTTCTTTCACTGAAATTCACACCTTACTTTCCTGATGCACTGAAATGGTTCTTTTTTACTAGCTTTAATTCCCTGATAGCTCAGTTGGTAAAAAATCTGTCTGCAATGCAAGAGACCCTGGTTCAATTCCTGGGTCGGAAAGATATCATGCAGAAGGGATAGGCTGCTCATTCCAGTATTCTTGGGCTTCCCTTGTGGATCAGCTGGTAAAGAATCTGCCTGCAATGCGGGAGACCTGGGTTCCATCCCTGGGTTAGGAAGATCCCCTGGAGAAGGGAAAGGCTGCCCACTCCAGCATGCTGGCCTGGAGGATTCCATGGACTGTACAGTCCACGGGGTTGTAAAGAGTCAGACACGACTGAGCGGCTTTCACTTTTCCCACTTTCTTTCGCTTAATGACATGATGTCATTTTAACCCTTAACAACCTTACCTCCAGCAAAACTGATGAGTAGAAAGTAATTGTAAACTGCCTTGTCCATATTTCCTGGCTGGAAAACTTACGTTTTATTCTTCCTCTCCTAAGGCAAAGTAAGTAAATTTAGATGCTGCCCCCCGCCCCCACCACCCGCCCAGCAACTAATACTCTAATACATATCCTGTCTGAAATGACCCAGATAGTCAGTGAGTTCTCACCATTTAATTTAGTCGAGTTTTAAGTTACCAAAATAGAGATTATTTTACATAGAAAGTCCCAAAACTATTATTTCTAAAGGGTTTACCTAAACGTCATCTCATTTACATTTACTTTCTTTAAATGTTTTTTGTTTTAGTTACGAGTTACTTACTTTCCTTGCTGACAAATTTGCAACAGATGTAAGGTCTTTCTAGATCTCTAATAAACCTAGGTACTCTTGCCTGGAGAATTTCATGGACAGAGGAGCCCAGGGGTTGCAAAGAGTCGGACACAACTGAGCAGCCAACACTTTCACTTTTTTCCACACCTAGGCACAACAGAAGTGTTCTTCTTAACACTGATGACTCATAAAGACATGTCTATATGAATCAAACCACAAGCTTAAGCTACCTTCAGTACCAGATACCAATTCAGTACTGAGTATTTCCCAGGTCGTGTGAACCTGAAATGCCTTCTGGCCAGATTTTTTTTTAATTTCTGAGTATTTCTATAAGCTCTTCGTTTCTTTATTCCAATTAACTGGAGCTCTTTTATGAATTAGCTTTGGCAGTGCCACACATGGACAACACACATATGGATTTGTATAAACACACAAAACATAGAGACCTCATAGTTCCCATTCCAAAACTTCGGCCGCGACTCAGGTGGTTGCTATTGATTCAGTCGCCAGTCGTGTCTGACTCTTAGGGACCCCATGGACTGCAGCAGCCAGGCCTCCCTGTCCCTCAGCATTGCCCAGAGTTTGCCCAAGTCCACGTTCACTGCATCGGCGATGCCAGCCAGCCGGCCATCTCATCCCCTGACCCCCTCTTCTCCCTCTGCCGTTAATCCTTTCCAGCGTCAGGGGCTCTTCCAATGATGCCTGTTCTCATCAGATGACCAAAATCCTGGAGCTTCAGCTCCAGCATCAGTCCTTCCAGTGAATTGTCAGGGTTGATCTCCTGGCCACCCAAGGGACTTCAGGAGTCTTCTCCAGCACCACAGTCCGAAGGCATCATTCCTCGGTGCTCAGCTTTCTTTACAGTCCAGCTCTCACAACCATCCGTGACCACTGGGAGGACCACAGGCTTGACCATATGGACCTTTGTCGGCAGAGGAACATCCCTGCTTTTCAACAGTCTAGGTTTCTCAGAGCTCTCCTGCCAAGAAGCAATCATCTTCTGGTTTCCTGGCTGCAGTCGCCGTCCACAGCGATTCTGGAGCCCAAGAAGAGGAAACCTGCCACTGCTTCCACCTTTTCCCCTTCTGTCTGCCATGAAGTAACGGGGCCGGAGGCCACGATCTTGGTTTTTTCAATAGTTAGTCTTAAGCTGGCTCTTTCACTCTCCTCCTTCGCCCTCATCAAGAGGCTCTTTAGTTCCTCTTCGCTTTCTGCCATTACCATGGTGTCATCAGCATATCCGAGGTTGTTGATGTTTCTCCCATCTCTCTTGATTCCAGCTTGTAACTCATCCAGCCCAGCATTGCTCATGATGTGCTCAGCACATAGGTTAAACAAACGGGTTGACAGCAGACAGCCCTGTCAGACTCCTTTCTGTATCTTGCACCAGTCAGTTGTTCTGTACAGGGTCCTAACAGTTGCTTCTTGACCCGTATACAGCTTTCTCAGGAGACAGGTAAGATGGTCTAGTATTCCCATCTCTCTAAGAGCTTTCCAGAGTTTGTCATCACCCACACAGAGGCTTTAGTGTGGTTGATGGAACAGAGATAGATGTTTTTCTGAAATTCCCTTGCTGTCTCTATAATCAGCAAAAGCTGGCAATTTGATCTCCAGTTTCTCTTCCTTTTCTAAACCCAGCTTGGACATCTGGAAGTTCTTGGTTCACGTAATGCTGAAGCCTAGCATGCAAGATTTCAAGCGTGACCTTACCAGCATGGGAGATGAGTGCAACCGTTCTACGGTTAGCACATTCTCTGGTACCACCCTTCATGGGAATTGGCAGGAGGATTGACCTTCTCCAGTCCTGTGGCCGCTGCTGGGCTTCCAGATCTGCTGACATAATGAATGCAAAACCTTGATGGCATCATCCTTTAGGGATTTAGGGATTTGAAGAGTTCTGCTAGAATTTCATCACATCCACTAGCTGTGTTAACAGCACTGCTTCTTAAGGACCATCTGACTGCGCACTCCAGGACGTCTGACCATCGTAGTAATACGGTTTATTAATATCTTTTCTATACAGCTCTTCCGTGCATTCTTTCCATTTCTTCTTGATCTCTTCTGCAGCGATAGGTCTCTACCACTTTTATCCTTTATTGTGCCCATCTTTGGCGGAACGGTCCCTTGATATTTCGAATTTTACTGACGAGATCTCCAGTCTTTCCCCTTTTGTTACTTTCCTGTATTATTCAGCACTGTTCATTGAAGGCCTTCCTGTCTCTCCTAGATATTCTTTGGAACTCTGTGTTTAATTGGATGTCGTTTCCCCTCTCTCCCTTGCTTTTCGCTTCTCTTCACTCTTCTGCTATTTGTAAAGCCTCCTCAGACAGGCACTTTGCTTTCTCTTCTTTGGGACGGTCTGTTCGTGGCCTTCTGCACAGTCTTTGTGACAGAGCTCTGCCCGTCGTTCCTCAGCCATGCTGTTGACTAGATCTAGCCCCTTGAGTCCATTCGTTTCCTCTTCTGCAAATTCCTATGGGATTTGACTGAAGTGACACCTGGCTGGCCTAGTGGTTTCCTGGTTTTCTTTAGTTTAAGCCTGAATTTTGCTATGAGAGGCTGATGATCTGAGCCACAAGTCAGCTCCAGGTCTTGTTTTTGCTTTGTCTATCTCCGGCTACAAAGAACGTAATCAATTTGGTTTCAGTACTAACCATTTGGTGATGTCCCTGTGTAAAGCTGTCTCTTGTGTTGTTGAAAAGGGGTCTTTGCTATGACTAGTGCATTCTCTTGGCAGAATTCAGTTAACCTTGGCCCCGCTTCCCTTTGTTCTCCAAGGTCAAACTTGCCTGTTACTCCAGGTATAATCCTGACTTCCTACTTTTACATTCCAAACTCCAGTGATGAATAAAACTCTTTCTTATGTGTTAGTTCTAGGAGGTCTTCAAGGTCTTCATAGAACTGACCAACTTCAGCCTCTTTAGCATTGGTGGTCGGGGCATAGACTTGGATTACTGTGATGTTGAATGGCTTGCCTTGGAATGAAGAGAGATCATTCTGTCATTTTTGAGGCTGTACCCCAGTAATGTATTTTGGACTCTTTGGTTGATTATCAGAGTAACTCCGTTTCTTCTATGGTATTCTTGCCCACAGTAGTAGATACAAAGGTCATCTGAATTAAACTCGCCCGTTCCAGTCCATTTTGGTTTGCTGATTCCTAGGATGTCGATATTTATTCTTATCATCTGCTTGACCAGGTCCAGTTCACCTTGATACGTGGACCTAACATTCCAGGTTCCTAAACAATACTGTTCTTTGCAGCATCGGATTTTACTTTTATTGCCAGACACAACCACAGCTGAGCATCGTATCTGCTTTGGCCCAGCTGCTCCATTCACTCTGGGGCTCTTGGTAATTCTCCTCTGCTCCTCCCCAGTGGCATACTGGACACCTTCAGACCTGGGGGACTCATCTTTTGGTGTCCTATCTTTTTGGCCTTTTATACAGTTCATGAGGTTCTCATGGCAAGTATACTGGGATGGTTTGCCATTTCCTCCTCCAGTAACCACGTTTTGCCGTGATGCAGGTACAACACTGTACAGCCTATCAGTTACAAGGAGCTGGATTCAAATTGGACTTCAGGAAGAGGAAACATCGTGCTCACCTGTCTAGACGGCTAAACTCTTTTTACTGCTATTTATGGAAAAAACACTTAAGATTCCTATTCTTCTTGAACAAGTCAAGCTCCAAATCACCGACCCCCTTTGCTGACATGAGCTTTAAAAGGCTAGGGGAAACAAAGGGTCCTGGGGGAAAGTGGTTAGAGTACTGGCGTCTCAAAGGCACAGGAGAAACGCCAGCTCGTCCTTGGATCGCCTCCTCCTCTAAAGCCAGAATTTTTTTTTTTTTTAGTACTTACTAGTCTCTGAAAATAAATAGGGGAGGTCTTAGGAGCGGTGAAAGAATTGGTGGGCTTTGGATTATTTCGGGAGCCACCCATCTGTCTGGTAAAGCCTAGATTTTTAAAACAAGGACCGTTTTTGTTTCCTCAAAGGAAACTGGGTGGTTTACCTCGGTGATTATCAAAGGACAGACGCGGCCATGCAGCTATGTCGGCAAGCTCACGGACCGTCGTTTGGCTCAGGGAGAAGGCCTCCCCAGAATCCCTACCTGGCTCTGCATCTCAGCTCTGGCCAGTTTTGTCCGACAGTGGCCTCCCACTTCAGTAATCTATTCATAAACACTTCCGAGGATCCTCTCTGGATTTAAGAAGTGTGGCCTTTGATCTAAGAGGCTTGCCTACAGCCTCAGACGGTCCCATCTCTAAAGGTAGCCTGACAGTTTTAACCAAACTTCTTTGTCCATTCCATTTCCATCTCCACCTCAATTTTATGAGCACACAGTGTGTGGGCATTCCTGCTGTTCATGACTGTCTGGATTCGTCCACTCAAAGGCAAAGAGATTCTGAGAGTCTGGGTGCAGGAGGAAAGCAGAACGCGACCTTTAGCTCCAGCTCTGTGAAAGTTTAAAAATGTAGATGGGGTAGAATGGAGACCTCCTCTAGCTTAGGACTAGGAGGCTCCCCTGACCAAGGGCAACTATTTTCCTTGGTAAAGTCTCCCAGAGGGAGCCGGGGGTGGGGGCAGAGCAGGGTCAATCACTTGGCTTGGGGTCTTCCCTACCTTTCCACTATTATACAAGACTCGGGGAACAAGGGCCCCAGGATACCAGCCAGCAAGGAGCAGGCAACCACGCATTCAGTAAGGAAATAAGGGCCCACCTGTCTGTCGAGGGTCACCCGAGGCTCCGCTGGAGAAACGACCAGAAGTCGTTTGGGAGCCAGGGAAGGTCCTGGGCCCATCAGTCTCTGATCCTCTCGGCCATCACTGGCTCGGGAGCCCTGAGTTCCCCTCGGGACTGGGGAATGCCCTGCTTCCAGTGGACCCAGAAACCAGCAGAACCCTGTGGGGTTCCCATGTCCCCTGTCTCTTATGTGTAGGGAACAGACTCGTCTCTGACCTTCCCTGAGTGCCAAAGGGCAGATTCAAACAGCTGCTCATCAGGGACAGGAGAGGACGCAGAGGCAAGGGAGGGAGAGCCAGGAAACAGTGCAGCCTGGGCCGGGGTCCTGACTCTGCCGCACGGAGTACACGTAACAGTGTCTCTGAGCTTTCTACAGAACTAAAACCCCAACAAATGGAAGACATTAGTATTCTTCCTTCCAGAGAAAAAATCACAGTTTGATATCGAGCAGCTCATCAGGGGGCCCTGAGGCCAGATGAAAGGGGTGCAGGCCCTGCACTCATCCTTACCTTTCCCAGCAGCCCTGCCCTTGAGCCGCTGCTAGAAAGCCCTCACCAGATCCTCCCGGGTTGGGACACACAGCTTTTCAGGGCAGGAGCCTGCTGTCCCCTCTGCCTGGCAAAGCAATAAAGCTATTCTTTTCTATTTCATCCGAAACACTGTCTCCAAACTTCAGCTCAGCTCTGGCGCATGGAGGCTGAGTTTTTGTCACCATCCTATCATCTGTGTCCTGGGCAGGGTCCCGACGGACTTTTCCCACCCGGGGGCATTCGTCCTTCCAGCGGTCCTCTTGGCCGCACTTAGAGCAGATCGACCCTTTCTTGGAAAGGCAGAGGCTCTGATCCAGGCTCCCTGGACCCTGTCCCCACCAGGGGCTTCTGCAGGGGTGGCGAGCCTGGGATGGCGCCGGCGTCAGGGCTGCCTCCAGTAACGGTGGCTGTTGCTGTGGCCCCTGAATCGTCTTGCTTCTTCACCTTATCCCTGTCGTTGAATGCTGCAAAGGCCAAGTTCATGGGCTGATTCTCAGGGGTCTGGGATCTCCAGCTCCCCACTTGCGACGTTAGCGGTAGACGGTTCAGCAGACTGTCAGCCTCTCAGCACTGCGGCTGGCATCGGTTCCCAGTGGTGGACCTCGGGGAGGCAGTCTCATAAGGGCACTGTCTAAAGCAGCAGGCTCCTGCTGGGAAAGAAGGAGCCTTTAGGAGGTGTGAGCCAGGCACGCCCAGCAGGAGGACTCTGGGCCTGGGCTGTGGGGCAGGCCTGTGAACACCTGGATGCAGGGGTCTTCCCCATTTTGGTTAAGACGCCACAGGACGAGGGTCTGATGGATCCTGGGCAGACAGTGGCCATCTGCCCCAGTGCTCTCCCTGATATTCAAAGAATGTAAGGGAATGTGCTGCAGGGGCCGTCGTGGTGGACCCCTCAACGGAGTGCCATGGAGAGAGGCGCACTGGCAATTCAGGAGAGGGGGTAATTGGACTGACCTGTAAAAACCCCGACTCCTGGAATTCAGCAGAAAAAGTATTTAACTAAGCAAGCAAAACTGGGAAAAGCAACAGTGGGGTCCTTGTGGGCACCAAAAAATCTGCCTGTTTGGTGAGCCTGAGCAGGCCCCTTGGATTAGTCAAGGAAAGGAGCAACAGTCAGTGGAGGAAAGACGACCTGAGTCCCAGCGCCGGAGCCCTCCAGAGACAGAGGAAGGGAGGGCTAGACCCCGAGTCAAGCAGCTGACACAGCTCAGCACAAGCCCAGCTGCCCTGCGCTGAAGGAGCCCTAGCCCAACAGGGGACCGGGAGTACGCCCTTTGGGTCCCTTCGTGGTCGCCAGAAAAGACGCCGCAGCGGGGAAATGGGGCACAGGAGGATGGTCGTGTCCCAGGTACTGCGTGAGTTCCTGGGACGGGCTGCCAAGTGAGGGTCCTCGGCTCATGCAGGAAAGGACTCAAGAGTGAGGAAAGAGGCTTGTTTAAAGAGATGCACGCCACACAGACAGCATAGACCTTCTCAGAAGTCCAGAGGCAGCCCGAGGGCACGGGGTCATCTTGGCAAGTGCGAGAGGGCCCCTAGTGCAGGGGGGCTGGTGTTTATGGGCTGGGTGACGTCGCAGGATGACAAGTGGGAGGAATACTCTGTCTTCAAGAAGGGGTAGGCTCTTCCAGGAACTGGGGCGCCACCCACCTTCTGGCCTTTCGTGGTCCGGGTTCTGGTGGGCGTGTCATCTGGATGCGAGTCGATTACAATGAGCCCCTCCACAGACACATATCACAGCACGCACAGCCAGGCCCGGGGCCTCCTGGGAGCCGGCCCTGCCGGCGTCTCAGACCTCGGCGGCTGCTCTGCTCTCGTCTCCGGCTGTTAACTGCTGTGCCCTGCTCCCTTCTCTCCTCAGAGACACACACACCCCCTGCATTGCCCAGCTTCCTTACAACGAGGACTCTTTCCCTTCCTGGTCCCCAACTTCACGGATGCCTGCTGAGCGTCATTCTCCACCTGGCCTTGCCATCCCGTTTCAGACACTAAGGAAACGCGCCAAATCTGAACTTCCCAGCACACAGTGATGCTCACTACTCATCAGAGGCCCCTCTCCAACACAACCTCCAGGATGCGACAGAGTGAACAAACGCCTGTGTCCCGGTAACTAGAGAAGACGACCAAACGTGAGTCAACACCCTCACCCAGCACACACGTCGTAAAAAGCACCTGTAGCAACTGAGCTGCCACCGGAGCGGGTGACGAACATGCGCCCTCGTGATGGAAGCAGCAGGTCCTAAGAATTAAGAGTAGGGGCGTGGCCTTCCTGAATGGCCGTTCTCAATCATTACAACGGAAACAGGAAGCCAGCTGAGCTGCAGCGGGAGACAAATGACCCTCGCATTTCGGTTTAGCGTGTTCTAAAAATACAATTTACAATTCAGCAATCTTTTTTTTTTTAATGTAGTCACTACAACACAAACATGCCTCTTTGTCATCTAACTACATCTGCACACAAAACACACTTTAGGAGAATGTGAGGTCTGGGGAATTGAAACCCATTTTTCAAATTCAAAAAAAATGAAAAGGAGAGAATAAAGATGCATTTTATTCGCATGCAAAAAAATGTAACTGCAAGCTGACCTCAGGTCCTCACCCCAACCTGGTAAATGACATATGTAACATCCCCAACTGGTTTCAAGATTACTGTTCCAAGTTACATGACTGTGCGGTAGAACCAAATCCGCCTTGAACCAAATGCAGTGCCGTGTGCCTTCACGCTTAAGGAGATGGTACATTCTGCACTCGACGGGAAGGCTTCTCAACTGTGGCTCTGGCGACCTCCAAATCATCTTGGGGCGAGAAACCGCCTCCCTGAGGCCACCACCGTGCACAAGGGCTCTGCCCGCCAAGGCCGGCACTCCTGCAGGGCAGGGAGGGGCAGAGGGCTGCCAGGCTCTGATCTCACCCGAGGTCCCCCGGATCTCTGTACTCTTCACCGCACACAACCACACCAACAGGAGCTGGGTTCCCAAGCTCGGCGGGGCATGCACCCACGTAACGGATTAAAATTAGGCACCCTAATCATTAAACTGTCACTGTGAGAGCCGGGAGTACCTTCTTTTTTTTTTTTTTAGAAAATGAATCGGAGAATTAATGAATTTCTTTATTTGCTTCAATGTGATCATCAGCCTGTCTTTTATTATCGAGGCAGTCATAAAAAAATGCTTCGGCCATGTATGCAAATTAAATCATTAGTATTTTCCCAGTTACACTGGCTGCTTATTTATATTACTGGTCTCTTCTCCCAATTTTGTCCCTTTAATACTGGCTGCTCAGTCATGCTCGACTCTTTGGGGCCCCATGGACACCAGCCCACCGGGCTTTTCTGTGCATGGGATTCTCCAGGCAGGAATCCTGGAATGGGCCACCATTCCCTTCTCCAGGGGGCTCTTCCTGGCCCAGGGACTGAACCCAGGTCTCCTGCATTGCAGGCGGGCTCTTTACTGACTGAGCCACCAGGGAGGCCCACTATCAGCGATGCTGGAGATGCTCCAGTGAAACACTCTGAGGCCCTGCAAGAGAGACCCTCTCTGCTCCCCGCCTCGCTGACCCCAGAGCTGCAGGGCCACCTGGTGGTGACCGAGACGGCTCCCCAGGGACTGGACAGCCCCACCACCACAGGGCACTCTGCACGGCAGGCCCGCAGGACCTCGGGCACAGAGGGCCATGGGCAGAGGGTCTCTCTGGCTCCTTCGCTGAGCTCCCGGCAATGGGAGGCCAGGAGAAGCCAGCCCACCCCAGGTGGGAGCTTCAGGTAACAGCTTCTATTTTACCTAAGAAATCAGGTAAAGCATGCATCCTGCTTCAAAACACACCCACGTTACACGCATGCTTGTATTCACATTACGGTGTCTCGCCCACTGATTTCGCCAGCTTCTGGCTGGGCTGCCAATGCCCAGGAAGACACACCTACTTCCGGTGCCCACCACCCCCAACTGCTCCCTCAGCAGCCTCCTGGGGCCCACCTTCCTGAGATCCTGCACTGCTGAGCCTCACTAAGCATACCCGCCACACACACTGCAACTCAGGCTTGCCTGTTCATGAGCAAACTCCCCTGTCCTGAGCTGGGATTCCAAAAGAATGAGACTGGCTGTTGGGAGATGGAGCCAGAGGGGAAACAGATGTGATGGAGGTAAGGCCAGGAGCCAGCTCAGGGTCAGGGGCCAGGACAGGGGCAGGGGGCAGGGCAGAGACAGGGCCCGGTTTCTTGACCACCTGGCCAGACCAGGTGCCTCAGTGCCTAACTTCTCCGAAAATCACAGCGAAATCCTCAACACACACACAGTCCACGGTGATGCCACAGAGAAATGTTCGCTTTCCAGTCCAACCACTGAAAGGCGGCCGGATAACCAATGACAACTGCCTCCTTTCTGCCCCACGTGTGCCCCAAAGGCACCAGTGCTGCCGCTGGAAGGCAGGTGCGCACCCTGGTGCCCTGACCCAGCTCGGAGTGCTCAGCAGGGACGTGCCCAGACACTGGAGCCCAAGAAAGCCGGCCACAAGGCAGAAACAGGGGGCAGACAAAGCGAGGCTGCAGTGATCCACCGCAGAGCGTGGGCAGGCTTTCCCGCGTGGGCAGGCTTTCCCGTGCAGGACCCAAGCTGGGGGCAAGGACGGCCATCCTGAGCGTGTTGGCGGCTGACAGATGAGACCTGCCTGCACCTCTCAAGAGGGGAAGCCTCGAACACCCTGGGACAAGAGTGACCCGGGCACCCCATCCCCCAGGCAAGGCCAGGAAGCTGGGGCTCTCTGGACCTCAGAAGCTGTGGGGGCTGCTTGCATCCCATCTCCCCTTCATCAGGAAGCTTAACCTGGGCCGTGATGGGCTGAAAAGGTGCAGGAAGTCCCTAAAGTGGCATGCACACGGCATTTTTGAGTAAGCCTCCCTCACAGGGAAACGTTAATAAAACAGAAAATAACTCTGCATCCTTAAGACCCTCGAGGTGGGGCAGCTGTCTCGGAGGCAGGCTGCACTACTGTCAGCCCAGGGGCCCCACCCCGCCTCTGACCTCTGAAGAGCACACCCAGACAGTGTTTCCACAACAGCTTAAACAGAACCCCGAGTAAGGCAGTCCCTGGAGCAGGAAGGCCTGCAACGCCCAGCTACCGCCCTCGCCCCGTACCCCTGGAGCACAGGCCAGCACAGGACAAGATGAGCCCGGGGTGGGTGACGACAAGGGCCGGCGCAGAGGGCGCCTGCAGGGACCCCGTCCCCTGCTCCTGATACTCTCACCAGCCAGGCCCCTGGGCACTGCACACAGCCCCCCATGGGACCGGCCCCCCGTGGGACTGGCGTGGTCCCAGGCCCAGGATCCCTCCTGCCGTGGGAGCAATCCCTCCCCAGCCCTCCAGGTGACAGCCCGACTCCAGGCCTCACGGAGGAATCCTGACCCTCGGCTCCCCTAGTTCAAAGGCCCCCAAACCTCTTCATATCGTGGTGGGCAAAGAAAAGTGCCTACGCTCAGCACCGCCGCTGAGCAGTTGGAGAGCCAGCCCAGGCGATGGCAGGGCCGGGGCTGGAGGAGGCAGGCCCAGCTGTGGCTCAGTGCCAGGCGGCAGTCCTGAGTCCAGAGCTGGAGCAGAGTCGGTCCTGGGGAAGCGCGGATGGCACCTATTCTCTGATGTTGGGCCACAGGGAAGGGCCGGCGGCTCCCCAAGGGGCTCGGCTTAGGAGACGGCCTCGCCCTGAGATGGGCGGGAGCACGCACACAGGGGCCCCATTCCTGCAAGACCCCGCCCTGGGCGCGTCTGAAGGACAGTACGACAGCAGGACGCAGAGGCCCCACCGAGATTCGCCTGCTCCTCATGACGGGCACCGGCGGACAGGAGAAGCAGGGGCCAGGGTCACAGGCTCCAGGAAGGGAGGACACCTTCCTTCGCTCCCAAAGCTGAAGGGGGCCACCGCCACCCCTCAGAGGCAGCCAGGGGCCTCCTGTGGCAGCCGAGCGCCCCAACTCAGGCAGGAGCGCGAGCCTGGGACGAGGGAGCAGTTTACAGCTACGACAAGACGCAGCTCTGCCCACGTAGGCGCCCCGTTGATGCCAGGGCACACCGGCAGTTGGCGCTGGCAGAGCAAAGAGCAGAGACGGGCAGCGGGAGTCGGTCACTGCACTCACGTGACAGCCGCCCAGCCAGAGGAGGAACCACTCGACACGTGTCCAGGGCCCCTCCACGCGGCCTTGCAGGCTGAGGCTGCAGGGGAGAAGGGCCCCCCACGGGTGGGCTCAGAACAGAAGAGGGTGCGGGGCCCAGGGGGCCCGCTGACCAACAGGCTCGAGGCCCCCGCCACGCCTGCCCTGCTCGCTGGGATGCGCTTCCAGGCCAGCCGGAGCACTGGAACATGGCGGCCAGGCGGCAGGACAAGAGCCATGCAGCTGGAGGAAGCCCTGCCATGCAACAGCCTCAGGAGCTCAGCCTGCCGGAACCAGCAGGTCCCGCCCCACCCAGCCCTGCACGGGGACAGCTCTCTCAACCCTCGTGCCTGAGGATGCCCGACTGGCAGGGATCAAAGCACAGAGCACCTCTGCTCGGCGATGAGGAAGTGGGGAGGACTGAGCCATGAGGAGCGGTTTCAGCACCCAAGCGTCTGGGCGCCCTCCTGCTGGGATCTGCTCCTCGGCAGCAGGGTGGGGTCAGCCCAGCCAGCAGCTCCTGTACACCGGACAGGACCACAACAGGAGCTGGACGACCTGTGTCACAAATGTTCACGTGTATGTCCGTCTGTGTGCGTGCGTGCCTGGGCATGTGTGCAAGCGAGGGCCGCCCTCGCCAAGGCTGCACCCCCAGAACCTCACTGTGGGCTGAAGAAGGGGGGCCCAGAGGAGGTCGCTGCGGTAGGGCTGGCCTACCCACGGCTCCAGCGCCAGCACTGGGCGCCCGCCCCTCCACCCCCTGCAGACTCTAGCTCCCTCCACAGCTCCGGCTGTGCCTCCTGACACCATCCCACGGGGCCTGCCCGGCAGGGACCCAGGGCCAGCCGCACCACCAGGAGAGCCTCCACCTCCAGGCTCAGGGAAGAGCCCCCTCAAACAAGAACAGCTCCTGGCAGGGAGGGTGCAGGCCAGAGGTTCTCTGCCTCCCCCTCGGGGGCACCTCCCACCCCAGGGAGGGGCCAGCACCCAGCACAGTGAGATGGGGTGAAGCAGGCCTGCGCCCCCCGCCGTCACAATGTGGCCAAGCCAGGGCTCTGTGCTCGGACTCTGCAGCAGGGGAGGCCAGGGGTGAGGGCAGAGCGCCCCGGGGCGGTGTGGACCTGCGATTTTCCCACCCAGCAGCGCAGCCCAGGACAAGGCCTGTGTTTCTGACCTAGGGCCCCAACCTGCGCGTGAACACAAAGGCACCAGCTCAGACGCGCCGCCTGGCACAGGGGCAAGCCCCATCCATCAGGCTCCCTGTCTTGGTGTCAGCTGCCCCACAGTCAGCCAGGAGCAGGAAGGGGAGCCAAGCCACACAGGCGCAGGACGAACAGAGCGTGTTTAACCACAGCAGGGAGCCTGGCACAAAAGAAACACCACCAGACACAGGCGGAGGCTCCCATCCAGGGAACCGGAGCCCAGCAATTAAGGGCACGTCCTCCTCTGGTGCAGCCTGGCAGGGCTGGGCCAGGCCCCTTGCGATCGCCCCTCAGCCCGATGACAATCCTCCACGGGAGAAACTCTCATGCCCACTTCGCAGATGGGAAGACTGAGGCACCCCAACGCGTCAGCCCATTTGTCTTGTCCTGAGGCCCGCCGCACAGAGGCTGAGGTGACGGGGCGGGCGGGGTGGACAGGACCAGCTCAGCACAGTCTCAGGACATCCCAGTGCGTGGCCACCTCCAAGAGCAGCAGGCTGGCTGGAAGGGCCCAGCCCCCCGTCTCCCGGCTCCGCTGTCCCCGCTCTAAGGACCGCTGCGTGGGACTACCGCACCCTGCGCGTCAGCCATCGGAGGAGGGCAGGGAACCCGACAGGCTCCTACTCAACCTCTCCCCGCTGTGCCATCGGCCAGTAGCCCGACCTCCAGGGCCCAGTGCTTGACCAGGCAGAGGGACAGAACCCAGGAGGCCAGCAGAGAGCCCTGGCCAAGGCCTCGCTTTCCGGCCTCGCTGAGCCCTCCCTCCTCCTCGTGAACTGGGGCCAGTGCTCTCTTGGGAGCTGCCCGAGGCTCCATGAGACAGGGTCTGTGAGACGGCCAGCATGTCGCTGCACACAGGGTGCCCACACGCAGGCCAGTCTGAACTGCCGCCAGGGCTGCAGAGGACAGGGCCCGAGGGGGACGCTGCCTACGGGCCCACCCCAGCCTCCGCCCCTCCCTCTCCTCTCTCCCAGGAGGGCAGCTGACTCCCCAGCCAGCTTCTGGAAGAGGCTGACCCACACGGGGCACCTGGCACCCCTGGCTGGCCACAGCGACCGTTCAGAGTGGATGAGGCGCCTCAGCCAGGGCAAGCAAGCGAGCCCAGGAAGCTCTGCAGTCCGTCCTGGCAGACAGCGACCGGCGAGCGTGCCGTCCTGACAGCACCTGGCATGGCCAGCTCAGCACTGGGAAGTGGACTCCCCCGACGCAGGGGGAAGAAACAAGCTCTCGATGAAGCTGCAGGGGAGCTCGATCAAGCCCTGCCTGAACACTGCCGCGCCTGCACTTCCCCGAAGGCACGTCAGGCAGTCCCGCGTGCCCGGAACCTGCTGTGGAGAGGTCCTCCCTGAGTGATGGGTCCCCTCTGAGAGAGAGCTCCTGCAGACACCTTCCTGCTCACGCGGAGAGCCGCTCACGGAGAACTCCTGGTCAAGTGCAGGTCCCACCACCTCAGGGAGGACAGTGTGGCCCCAGCCTGCTCCTCTATCTGCCGAAAGCCACCTATCCGACCGCACTGCCACCTGCCCCGGGGGCACACCTACAGAGCCACCCCGGGAGAGCTGCACCCCTGGGCGCCAGAAGCACCCGCCTTTCTGTCTCTAAGCCACCCCCCTCCCCCCATCCTGGGAGCACATCCCCGGGAGCACTGCCACCAGGAGCCAGCCTCACGGCTCCATCCCGGCCCAGGCACTCAGGCCACACCACCTCCCCGAGGCCGCGGCAGGTGAGGGGCACACTGTCCTCAGGGTCCCGGCTGGTGCCTCCTCAACAACAGTGAAAAGAGGGGGAAACGCAAACTCGCAACTGGGTTTGCAATGCACGCCCACGTCGTCCCGGGAGGGCCCTCTGTGGACATCAGGAAGCGCCGTGGACGTCCACTGCCCCAGCTCACGGGCCACCTGGCAACCAGGGACCTCGGCACCGCCCGCTGGGGACAGGTCCCTAGCGGTCGAGGCCCCGCGTGGCGGCGGGGCAGCCCCTGCCCCCGCTGGGCCCACACCGGGCGCCTCTCACACAGGGCAGCGCTCTGGGAGCCAACACTTGAAGGCATGCTGCTGAGCTTTCGAGAAGAGGATCTCTGCGAGCCACGAAAGGGTGCCTGCGAGGATGAAGACAGACAACAACTGGCTCCCAAACGTGACTGAGGTCCTCCAGGGAGGCGCTCGCCCAGCCGTGACTTCAGCAGACGCAGGCAGAGATGCCTGGAGCTGGCGTGGGGGCCTCAGGGGGCCTGCGAGTGCGTAACTGAGATCAAAGGCCCGGCCGCCAGCCCTCCCCTGCAGACATCATCCCACTGAGACCCGGGCTGGGGAGAGGCTCCCGGCCGCCCGGGAGCAGCCCCCCACCCCCGCCAGGACACCCAGCTCAGAGAGAGGCAGCCCCGCGGGGCGAGCGCACCGTGAAGCCGAGCCCCCCCGCCCAGCCGCCTCAACACCCAGGTCTGTCCTCTGCACCCCCGTGCCACAAGAAGCCCGAACGGCCGCGGACGCCGCCCTGAACACCTGCTGCTGGGCACGCAGCGCGTCCACAGGCGGGACCCACACCCATAGGGCAAGGTCCGAGGAGCCACGAGGAGAGGAGGCGCCCGAGACGAGAGCAGAGGCCCACCGCGTGCCTCTCTGCGTTTCCGCTCATCCTCTCCTTGATGAGAAGAATTCTGAACACAGGACTCCCTTAAGACGCACCCAAGTGTGGACGAAGACAGTCCTCTCCGACACAGAGACACACTTCCTCGGGGGAGGGTTTAGGGGACACCTTTTACACTGCCAGTCTTCAACTCCAAACCCGAGGTCAGCCCTGCGCCAGCCCTGGGCGGGGAGGTGTTGAGCAGGACGGCAGCAGCCCCACGCACCCTGGGGTCTCCCAGCCGGAAGGACAGGGAGAGGTCAGAGGTCATGCTTAGGCCGCTGCAAATCCAGCCAGATGAGGACCACAAAGGTGAAAGGAAAAGAAGGCCCTGGCAAGGAGACAGGGGGAGGCACGCAAGCACCCTGTGACGAGCCCTGCGGCGCGCCCCTCCAACCCGGGCGGCCGGGGAGGAAGCTCGCTTCAGCCCTCACACTGGCAAAGGCAGGCTTTCCACAGAACGGGGCTGGAGCACCTACCATGGCTTTGCGGTGCAGAACGTTGCCTGAATCCCCAGCAGAGAGGGTTCTGGTCCACTGGAGCACTGCCCGGCCGCTTCTCCATGACCCTCCTCACAGGCCACACCTCCGGAGCGCTGCCCTCTGCACTTCCCAGCGTCAACTACAGGCCCCTGCCCTGGGGGGTCGTCTGCGTCTGCAGCCCCAGAGCTGGGGGCGGGCTCACCAGGCCCCCCGACCCCTCAGCCCTGAGGCTGGAACCTCCATTCTGGGAGGGCCCTGAGCACCATCTTGGAAGCCCCCCACCACCCTCCTCGGCAGAGGCCCGGGCTCTGCTGACGTCCTACTCCAGCCGTGACCCCAAAGGGTCTGCCGGGAAGCCCCTCGGGGGCCAGAGGGGCTCAGAGCATGCTCCCTCCTGATGTTTAAGACCAACAGCTGGATGAGACACTGGCTCAGGCCCCTTCCAGAATGTTCCTGATGCTGACTGCCAAGGTTTGGGTCCTGATGGCTACTCTTAGGAGTCCTGGGCCTGGGAGAGGGCTCCAGATCACACAGGTGGTGGAGGAAGGGCCGCCCCACTGGAGGATGTGGGACCAGGACCCCTGCCCC
>SJYF01000057.1:1162470-1178380 GCA_006410515.1 Procapra przewalskii | reverse complement strand
ATGCCTATGATGGACTCATACTGCTGGATGGCAGAAACCAACGCTACGTTCTGTAACGATTATCCTCCAGTTAAAAATAAATGTTAAAAAAGAACTTATTCCAATGCCAACTCAAAACACTCAAGACAGTAATGAAAATATCTAGATTTCGTGTGCCTGTACCCCTAGGAGTCAATAGGGCGGTTGGGAGGACAAGGAATGCATCCAAATAGATGCATATATCCGCATATTTCTCATGCTTAAAGACATGTTTGAATGCCTTCTCTTCCACAAAGCCTCCTTGATCCCTGGGCCAGAAGAAATCTTTACTTTGAACTTTTTTTGCAACACAGCATAATTTTCTCTCAACACTCGACAGTCCCCACGTTGTGTAACGTCGTTTGCATGCATGCATTATTTTCCCTTTGTACTGTAAACGTCTGTGGGTTGGACCCTCTCTTATTCATCTTCCTCTCCCCAGCACTCAGCACAGTAGCTCACACACACTTTGTACCTGAGAGGGTGGGGCCCCAGGAGTGAGTAATTTTGGAAGTTTATCAAGAGTGGGAAGCCAGGATTGCAAACCGCTGTGCTAAGTGACCTGCATATGAGGAAATTCCCCAGGGTTTCTGTGAAGTGCCGGAAGGGTCACAGAAGAGTTGGGACTGGAGCTGGGCTTTAGAGGGTGGGTGTGGCTGAAACACTTGCCTTGGGGCAGGTGGGGAGGAGGGAAGGTCTGGGCAGAAGTTAGAGGGCAGGGCTGCTTCAGGGATGGCACCTGGACCCTCACTCTTGGGCAACATCCCTTGGAAGCAGCACTGGATTTCCAGCCCCAGAGTTGCAGTCGGGCTCGCTCTGCTCCAGGCGACTCTCATCTGGAGGATTTTGACGGGTGGGGGTGGTGGGGAGTCTCCCCAGTGCCCCTCACTTCTGATTTCCAGCCCCCTCCATGGCCACTTCACAGGGTCCCCACTTCTGTTGAGAAGTTCTCAGGCTTGGGCTTCTAAGGTGTCATCGTTTTTTTTGTTTTTTTTTTTTTTAACTTTTTATTTTGTACTGGGGTATAGCCAGTTAACAAAGTCTGATAGTTTCAGGTGAACAGCAGAAGGGCCCAGCCATGCCCCCCGATGTGGCCTCTTTCTTGATCTCAGATCTTGACTGCAGGCTCAGCTAGATGTGGTCCTGCCAGTTAGAGGGGTGGCGGGGAGAGCCTGCCCTGCAAATTTGAGGACAGGAGGGCCACACTGGAAGGTTATTCGGGATGTATTCTTACCCAGTAAGACTCCTAGTTTTATTCTGGGTGGTCTAAGGGAAACAGGACGAGCAGGAAAAAGAACTCATACCCACGTGAGCATCTTTGTTTTGCCTGGCCCCATGCGTGTCTCACATACGGGCCGCTCTTCACTGCAACCCAGAATCTCTATTGCTGGTGTTTCAGTTGCTCAGTCGTGTCTGACTCTTTGCGACCCCATGGACTATCGCCCGCCAGGCTCCTCTGTCCATGGGATTTCCCAGGCAAGAGTACTGGAGTGGGTTGTCATTTCCTTCTCCAGGAGATCTTCCCGACCCAGGGATGGAACCCACGTCTCCTGCCTGGGCGGGCAGATTCCTTACTGCTGAGCCACCAGCAAAGCCCCTCTGTATTGTTATTGCTCTTTACCTAAGAGAAAAGCAATACTCCAAGACTGTGCAGCTTCCCAAAGTCGCACAGCGAGATAACAGAACCAGGGGCGGACTATGTATGTTCCCACATACCACGTGACCTTCTGTGGCGACACGTGGGTGGAAATCACAGCCCCTAGGGGTGAAATGCTGAATCTGAGCTTATGAAAATCTGGACTCAAAGTCAGAGACAGTTTTTTGTTTGTTTGTTTCTGTTTCTGTTTTTGTTCAGCAGTAGACTTCATGATTTGCCAGTGATTCTCTTAAATGTTGAAAGTTGTTTTGTTGTTTTTTTTCCCAGTAGAGGTTCCCTGGTGAACTCAAAGTGTAACTGGGAAATTAGAACTGTGATTTACCAAGCTACCTTTGTGAGACCATCAGTTTTGGCCAAATGCACTTGTGAGTGCTCAGCACACACCAACAGATGAACTCTCCACGGCGCCTGCATCTGTGGTCCCTGCCTTCACACCGCCAGTCAGGCAGCAGGAGCTCGGGCAATTGTGGGAGGCAGGGCAGACCAGGAAGGAAAGGGATCAGTTGGAAAAACCATTCCCCATATTTTGAGAAGAAGGTTACCCTTAAGAATATAAACAGCAGGGTGGAAGTCAACAAAGAGGAGAGGAAAGTGCCTTCAAACAGGTACAGGGGGTCAGTACAAACGTGTGCAGGTGGGGGCCGGTGTGTTGATCATGTTAAAGACATCTGCACATATTTATGACAAAGAGGAATACCGGTTCTGGGTTTAGTTGGGGCCTTGCACCTGCCCTCTTAACCCTGCTGAAGCCCGCGGCCCCCAGGCAGGGAGTCTGGGGCCGCCGGCTGGCTCTCGGGCAACCCCTCTGGTGCAGGGTCCCGGGTTTCCTCAGTTACAGCCCTGAGTGGCTTCCTTCAGAGAACTTCTCAAAGAGCATCCTTGACCGTGGCTGCCTGTGCCTTCACTGGCTTTGAGGGAGCACTGTTGCAGGCATCCTCTGTCCCCCTGCCAGGGACCTGAGTCTTCAGGGGCAGTCTTGCTGACAGTGCGGGTTTGGGGGCAAGGGGTCTGTACCCCAGGTTCATCAGGGCCCACGTGAGGGCGACTCCTCAGTCTTGACACCGTCTCTCCAAGCACCAAGCACCGCAAGCTGATCCTTAGAGCCCCCGTCGGGGCCCCAAAGGGTCCCAGTGAAGACTGAGTGCCAAGCACCTGCCCCAGAGAGCCTGGCCCAGGAAGGGGACTGGGTGATTAGCACTGAGTGATTAGGCTGAGGCGGGGACTCGGGGGTCCAACGTGGTGGAAAACAACTTTTCCTAGCTGTTTTTTAACAAGCGTGTGTGAGAGCTGGAAACATTATTTGTGAGACAAGGCCAAGATTGAGATCTCAAGAGAGAAAAAGTCAAGTCAAACTGGTAGTTTCAGAGGAAGGACAGAGAACGATGGTCTTTGAGAGCACCTGAAATTTACACGCCAATCAAAATGAAGATTGCGTGCAAGGTAGCCTCGCTTGCAGGTACACGTGGGGCTGGGGTGAGGCTTGCTGGAGTGTCTGGAGACAGAAGGGTAAGCCTGGGGCAGAGAAGGGCCTTGATAAACGTAAAGGCATCGTGCTCTTTACAATGACATTTTTAAGAGAGGCAGGAAGAGCCGTCAGCATGTCAGCCATGGCTCACACGTGATACCGTGTTCCAAAGTTAGAGAAGAATGGGCCAGCAGCAGGAACGAGAACACGGTCATGCTCACGGCATCGCTCTCGGGGCTCGGATGCGCTCTTGTCAGTCGCCCATCTACTGACGCCATGCCCCAGACACATCCACAGGCAAAGCAGGGAGTCCCTGGACACTTGCTCTGAGAGACCCTGTGGTCATCGGGGGGCTGGGAAGAAGCACATGGAAGAGCCGTCTTGGGGGCAGCTCCTTTGGAGGCCTGGGGGCCACCCCAGCCTGGTGGGAGAAACGCTGGCATGAGGCCTGAAGTCTGGGTACGGATTTGATGCTCACACGCCGCCTGCACTGGAGCCACACTCAGCCCTGCATCCCCGGGCGCCTTCAGCATCCCCAGGCGCCCGCGGGCCTCTGTGGTCCTACCCAGGCTCGTGGTTCTTGTGCTCGCAATGCAGAGCCCTGAGTCCCTGCCGCACCCCCATCTCAGATGCCCCAGCAGTGTGAACCTCTTTTTTTCCCCAGTATGATTTATCACGGGATATTGAGTATAGTTCCCTGGGCTATACAGTTGCTGTTCAGTTGGTCAGTCGTGTCCGACTCTTTGTGACCCCATGGACTGCAGCACGCCAGGCTTCCCTGTCCAACACCAACCCCTGGAGCTTGTGCAAACTCAAGTCCATTGAGTCGGTGATCGTCTCCTTCTCCTCCTGCCTTCAATCTTTCCCAGCATCAGGGTCTTTTCCAGCGAGTCAGCTCTTGAATTCAGGTGGCAAAAGTATTGGAGCTTCAGCATCAGTCCTTCCAATGAATATTCAGGGTGATATCCTATAGAATGGACTGGTTGGATCTCCTTGCAGTCCAAGGGACTCTCAAGAGGCTTCTCCAACTAGGATCCTGTTCATCCATCCTGTACACTAGCTTGCATCTGCTGAGCCCCAACTCCCAGTCCGTCCCTCCCCTCCCCGCACCCACAACCACAAGCCTGTCTCTCTGTTCTGTGAGGCTGTCTATGTCTCACAGCTGAGTTCATTTGTGCGTGTTTGCAATCCCACGTATGAGTCATATCATATGGCATTTGTCTGATTTATGTAGTGTGATGACACCTGGGTCCATCTGTGTCGCTGCAGATGGCATCGTTCCACTTTTTATGGCTGAGCAGCCCTCCACTGCATGTATGAACCACAACTCTGTTCACCTGAACACTGACATCTTTTTACTTTGGATTCTGAGTCTTGGGATGAGACACTCAGAGGCTTGCAGTTTACGGTACCCTTAGCCTCTTTGGAAGTAGAGAGTCACGGTGGTGTGTGTGTGGGGGGGTGCTCAGTCGATCCATGTGTCCGACTCTTTGGAGCCCCAGAACGAGCTACGAGACCACAGCTCAGGAGCTTTCTGTCCACTATTTTTGGGTGAACCTAGCTCTCTGGAGCAGCCGCATCCTTGTGCCCTCTCTCCAAGCCAGTCGACATTTAGCAAGCCCCCCTTGCCCAGGAGCCACGGCCATGTCCACACTGTCCTTTGCAGGGTCCTCACTGGGCAGAGCCCAGAGGTCAGCCGGGCCCTCATCCTTCATGGAGCCAGGGCAACCTGATGAAAGCTCAAATTCCATACTTTTCAGCCGGCAACGACTGAGTCAGCTTCCTGAATCCCCACCACTGTCCTTCCCCCTTCTCACGCCTGTAGGCACACGCCCCTTCCTTCTCCAAGATCCACTCGAGCATCTGTGAACTGAGTCCCCGCAGGAGGTGCAGGAGAGGGCCTGCACGGAGGCTGCCCCTCTCTTCCCCTTTGGATAGCAGAGCACAGACGGCTGGCTATGCTGACCAGCACTGCCGCTGTGGGGCTGAGAAGCAAACGCACCTCTCTGGGGTCAGCAGTGCCTCACGGGGCTTAGGGAGGACTGAGTAAGTCAATGCCTTGCACAGCTCAGAACAGCTCCCAAGAACTCCTGGGATTTCTCCTCCTCCATCTTCAGAGGAGCCCTCCCCTGCCTCACAAGGGACAGTCCTAGCCATTCCCCTGGGTCTTCCTCTCTACCTAAGTCCTCTCCCAACAAAAGCAGTTCCTTCTTTAAGAATTCTGGTGGAGATGATTTGCTACGTTTTTTAAAGCTACCTATGTTTCATGCCCTGGCTCCCCAGGTGGTGCTGCTAAGCTGCTAAGTCACGTCAGTCATGTCCGCGACCCCACAGACGGCAGCCCACCAGGCTCCCCCATCCCTGGGATTCTCCAGGCAAGAACACGGGAGTGGGTTGCCATTTCCTTCTCCAGTGCGTGAAAGGGAAAAGTGAACGGGAAGGCCCTCAGTCGTGTCCGACCCTCAGAGACCCCATGGACTGTGCCTTCCAGGCTCTTCGTCAATGGGCTTCTCCAGGCGAGAGTCCTGGAGTCCTGGAGTGGGGTGCCATCGCCTTCTTTGCCCAGGTGGTGCTAGTGGTAAAGAACTCACCTGCCAATGCAGGAGACAGAGATGCAGGTTTGACCCCCGGGCCAGGAAGATCCCCTGGAGAAGGAAATGGCAACCGCTCCGGCATTCTTTCCTGGAGAATCTCATGGACAGAGGAGCCTGGAGGGCTACAGCGCCTGGGGTTGCAAAGAGTCAGACATGACTTAGCACCTGAACAATGACAGTGACAGTGGAGAACTGAGGTGGCACGTGCCGCTGGGCAGCTAAGCCTGGGCCACAACTAGAGAAAAAGACTGCATGCTGCAATGAAGCGCCAGTGCAGACAAAATAAAAACAAAATGATATCACGCACGCTCAGAGGGAGCAGGACCACGGTGGACACTATTTAGCTCTCTGTCATCTAGACAGTCCCACCGAAGTCAGTCCCATTTTTATGTGGTACAGACACACTCAGTACAGACGTTAATCAGCAGACACATCTGTATCTTGGGTGGAAATAGATGCAGCTCTGACGCTGAGGACCCAGGATGCACGTCTCAGAGGGAGACGGAAGGATGTGCTTTTCTGGAGAGTGGTGTTAACATTCGGGCGTGTCTGTTAGTTACAGTCCTCTATGCCACTGGAGGACCGCCCTGTTACGGAGGAACTGCGACAGCCCGGGACTCGGCTTTGCTCTCAGTCACTCCAAGAACAAAGCACTCCCCGGCCTTCAGCAGTCTGTTTTGCAGCCTCGCAGAGTGAGCACTGCCTCCAGCCTGTCCTTTTCCAGCACAGTCAGAATCAGCCTCTGGGTGGACGATCCATGAGCTGTCCCAGCACAGTCTCTCTTCACGGAATGGTCCCACCGGTTCTGTTTCGTCTCCTCTGATGCATTTTGTGTTCTGGGGAGTGAGAAGCAAATAGGATCCCTTTTTCTCTGAGCCATTACCTCAGAGAACGATCGTATCACTGAGAGCCCCTCTGTCTTGGAAACAGATAGTTGCATACAACATGTTTGTATAAGCAGTTCCTTATTCACGGAGTGGTTTCAATTACAACAAAAAGAGAAAGACTGTCAGAAACCATAATGAAAGTATCTCAGATTGGGGCACCAATGCCAGCATTTCAAATTTATCTGTTTTCAGATTTTCATATTTGATTCCTTCCCCACATTCTGAGGAAGTTAAGTAGAGGGAGTGAGTCCTGCGAATCCGTAGGCCACGCGCACTTTCTGGGTGTGAACGCGTCCCTTAGGGCCCCCTTTGCCTTTATTTTCCTCTGTTGATGTTTGGTTGGAGACGGTTTGGGGTTCATAAGCATATAAAGTTTTTAGCCTAGTTCAAGGAGCATGTGTTTATACATATGTGATCAACCAGATTTAATAATTTAAAGTAGTCGGCACTGAAACATTTTAATAGCATAAATCATTGCATGGAATTATATTATTTCTTGGTTTTCTTGTTAATTTTGGTTTGCCCATGAGAGAGGAACTTTTACTTCCCATTTTGTTGCTGAGTGCCCAGCACTGAGTAGAAAGCCTGGCACATAACAAGTACTCACTCAGTCTTTGTGCATATTGAGTACGGTCAGTGCAAATGTATTATCACTGTACTTGCTTGTAGCGTCACACTTAACTCCATATCCAATGTTTTTTGCTTTTTAAAAAAAAACATTTGACTTTTGCTGGAACTGCAGCATTTCACATTTGCTAACTTCTAGATTCCAAAGGGATTTTTCATAGAAGATTTCTGCTCATGGGTGTCGTTAGGCCCAGAGCACAGAGTTATTTATTTTGCCGTTGACAGGGGCGACTGTGAGCCCGCAGCCTCCCGGGCGGGCTCTGCTCGCTTGCTCACTTACCCATGCTAACTGCAGCCGCCAGTGTGTTTATTTTGGTCATGTATTTCAAAGGACCATTTCTATCCTAAAGTAAACAAACATAATGGAACAGCTGTGGCTGATAAAAACTCCCAGGCATAATCATCACCCTCTTGTACATATCCTGTGGTTTCAGATTTAATTTTAAAAATTTTCCTTAACTCTTGATTCACGATCGGTACAGCGAGCTCAATGGAGAACGTATGCCAAACTGCTTGCTCTCCTTGCCGGGCACAGAGGAGGGAGAGCGCCGTCTTCCCTCCCGCCGCGAACGCAAGGACAGGGGGCTTGAGGCAGTAGCTGGAGCGCACCGCCGGGCCAGCCGCCCGCGTGGGCCGCGGGTGGTGCTGCGCGGCCGGGCGCGCACGCGGTCGGTCCCGAGAGCCCTCTGGAGAGACGCTCTCCCGCGGCCAGGCCAGGCTCTGGGACCACACACAGCTCCTCAGGCCACTAGGGAGACGGCCCCGGCTGGACAAAGCCTGGGTAAGGGACTGCCATTTCCCTACCGCTTCCTTCAGACCCCGTGTGCTAAGCTGCTGCGGTCACGTCCCAATCTTTGGGACCCCATCCATGGACCATTGCTGGCCAAGCTCCTCTGTCCAGGGGATTCTCCAGGCAAGGATACTGGAGTGGGTTGTCATTTCCTTCTCCATCAGACTCCATAGGCAACTATAAAGTATAAATGATCAGCTTCAGAAAGTATAAATGATTTGTTTTGGTAAAAGCTGTGAGATTCCCTGAGAGTTTGTTTGTTCTGTGAATGCTGCGCTACACCTTACTTATATCTGAAAAAGCCCCCCAAACCAAGACAAAAAAATAAGCAGAAAACAATCACAGCAGAAAGCCTCCTTTCCTAAATCATCCCAACCACTGGGATTCACATCAGTCCTTCCACCGAACACTCAGGACTGATTTCCTTTAGGATGGACTGGTTGGATCTCCTTGCAGTCTAAGGGACTCTCAAGGGTCTTCTCCAGCACCACAGTTCGAAAGCAGCAATTCTTCGGCACTCAGCCTTCTCCACAGTCCAACGCTCACATCCATACATGACCACAGGAAAAAACCATAGCCTTGACTAGACGGACCTTAGTCGGCAAAGTAATGTCTCTGCTTTTTAAGATGCTGTCTAGGGTGGCCACAGCTTTCCTTCCAAGGAGCAAGCATCTTTTAATTTCATGGCTGCAGTCACCATCTGCAGTGATTTTTGAAACCCCAAAACATAAAGTCTGTCCCTGTTTCCATTGTTTCTCCATCTATTTGCCACGAGGTAAAGTGATGGGATACCCTGATCTTAGTTTTCTGAATGTTGAGTTTTAAGCCAACTTTTTCTCTCTCCTCTTTCACTTTCATCAAGAGGTTCTTTAGTTTCTCTTAGCTTTCTGCCATAAGGGTGGTGTCATCTGCATATCTGAGGTTATTGATATTTCCCCCAGCAATCTTGATTCCAGCTTGTGCTTCATCCATCCCGGCATTTTGCATGATGTACTCTGCATAGAAGTTAAATAAGCAGGGTGACAATATACAGCCTTGATGGACTTCTTTCCCAATTAAAACCAGTCTGTTGTTCCATGTCCAGTTCTAAGTGTTGCTTCTTAACCTGCATGCAGATTTCTCAGGAGGCAGGTCAGGTGGTCTGGTTTTCCCATCTCTTGAATTTTCCACAGTTTGTTGTGATCCACAAGTCAAAGGCTTTGGCATAGTCAATAAAGCAGAAGTAGATGTTTTTCTGGAACTCTCTCTTGCTTTTTCAATGATCCACTGGATGTTGGCAGTTTTATCTCTGGTTCCTCTGTCTTTTCTAAATTCAGCTTGAACGTCTGGAAGTTCGCATACTGTTGAAGCCTGGCTTGGAGAATTTTGAGCACTACTTTGCTACTGTGTGAAATGTTTCCAATTGTGCAGTAGTTTGAACATCCATTGGCATTGCCTTTCTTTGGGGTTGGAATGAAAACTGACCTTTTCCAGGCCTGTGGCCAGTGTTGAGTTTTCCAAATTTGCTGGCATATTGAGTGCAGCACTTTCACAGCATTACTGTTTAGGATTTGAAATAGTGCAACTGGAATTCCATCATCTCTGCTAGCTTTGCTCATGGTGATGCTTCCTAAGGCCCACTTGACTTCTCATTCCAGGATGTCTGGCTCTAGGTGAGTGATCACACCATCGTGATTATCTGGGTCATGAAGATCTTCTTTGTACCGTTCTTCTGTGTATTCTTGCACCTCTTCTTAATATATTCAGCTTCTGTTAGGTCCATACCATTTCTGTCTTTTATTGTGTCCATCTTTGTATGAAATGTTCCCTTGGTATCTCTAATTTTCTTGAAGAGATCTCTAGTCTTTCCCATTCTCTAGTTTTCCTTATTTCTTTGCATTGATCACTGACTGAGGAAGGCTTTCTTATGGCTCCATGCTATTCTTTGGAACTCTGCATTCAAATGGGTATATCTTTCCTTTTCTACTTTGCGTTTAGCTTCTCTTCCAATATCAAAATCCGATTGATTATATTCTTTGCAGCCAAAGATGGAGAAGCTCTATACAGTCAGCAAAAACAGGACCGGGAGCTGACTGTGGCTCGACTGTGAACTCCTTATTGCAATATTCAGACTTAAATTGAAGAACTTAGGGTAAACCACTAGACCATTCACGTATGACCTTAATCAACTCCCTTACGATTATACAGTGGAAGTGATAAATAGATTCAAGGGGTTAGATCTGATAGAGTGCCTGAAGAACTATGGATGGAGGTTCATGACAGTGATCAAGACCATCCCCAAGAAAAAGAAATGCAAAAAAAAACCCCAAAAACTTAAGCATGTGGTAATAATAAAAATTAATACAATTTAAAATGGAAATGAAATAAATCTTTGGAAAAGTAACTTCAGAAAATCCTGACGATAAATGAAGGTCACATGATTATTAATCAACTCTCTACCTCATGGATCCCCTGTTGTTTTTTACGTCCCTTTTAATGGTGGACACACGTGCGAGGCTCGTATGTCAGCTGGGAGCCTCCTGCCCTTTGCATCAACAGAGAAAGTTCCCTGCAGAAGTTGCTTCCTCCCCAACTCCAGATTCTAATGACGTTCAGAATCTTCTACAAGGCTTGTGAGCACACCTGTGGACTGGTAGCCACAGGACCCCAGCAGCTCCTGACCATGGCTGAGCTGGTGCGTCTTGGCTACTCCCACAGCCACGTGGGGGTGGAACCTGGCTCGTCCACGGGTTCCCCAGGGAGCAGAGCCAGGACCGACCTGGCAGTTCACAGCTGACTCCACACTCATCTCTTAAAATGGCTTTGCGATGGATTTTGATATCCGGCTGGCAAGTGTTCCCCACTGTTGTTTTCTTAAACCTTCCTAACTGTTCGTGAGTCTTCTGCACCAATTGTAGGAACCGTTTGAAACCCTCTGTGTGAAATCTTGATCGAATTTTGGTTAGAATTTCATCAAATTCTTGGATTAACTTCCAGGAGCGTTGGTGTCTGTATGGTTTGAATCTTATCAACAGAGGTGCCATTTTCCCCTGTTTTCTGGAGGTTAGAGCAAGCAAACTCCTTTCATGCACCCTCACAGCTCCTTTTAGACAAAGCATACTTCCTGTTGGATGCCTTCTGGGGCTTTTTCGTTTGTGTTGACGTTGTGACTGAGGGATCCTTTCCTGTTACATTTTCGAGGCGAATGCTGTGTCTCCATCTTCGACCCTGTCTCTCCAACACTCCTTCCCAGCCACACTGCACACGAGCTTGCTCTCAAACGGCGGCTCTGAGGCGAGCATCTGGGAGGAACCGCTTGATTCCCCTGGGTTTTCTGCTGATAAACATACGCTGCACAGAGTGACAGTTATTTTCCCTTCTGTTTGAACTGTCCTTCCCTGAATTCCTTTTTCTTACCTTTGTACTGCCTGCAACTTCTGTTTAAAATGCTGCCTGACAGTGAGGGTAATGAGCAGGATTTCTTTTCTTCCTGACATCAGTGAAAAACACTTCTGCGGCTTCACCATTAAGTATGGTCATCGCTTTAGATAACCGGTAGATGCTTTTGATCAAGGAGAGAAGTTTTCTTTCATTCTTAGCTTCCTAAGAGTTTTCTTTTCAGTCATGCACACGTGGTTTCAATCCATCAAAGCCCTTTTATTTGGAGAATAAAAATTAAGATTCTCCCTTCCGTTCATCTGGTACAGAGATGACACTGATCTATTTCCCACATGTTGAGTCACCCCTGGATTACTTGGATAAAAACTCCTTGCCTGTAATGTACTATTTTAAACTTTTTTTTCCCCTGTGAAACAGAATGGAAAGAAGAAAATGCATAAGACAAACATCTCCAGTTTAACAAATTGCTGTGCCCTGAGCCTCAGGGCTTCATCATCCCAGAGAAGAAGCAACTTCCCCTCAGGTGCACTCCCAGCAACAGCCCTTCCCACCCCCCAAACCAGCCACAAAGCTGGCTTTTATTGCACTGACTTCCTATTTCCTTACAGGTTTCAACCTGAATATGCCTCTCCAAACACTTAAATCTCATTGTGCCATTTTACCACCAGAGACGGTGAATCAGGACTGTCCTGGTGGCTCAGATGGTGCAGAATCTGCCTGCAAGGCGGGAGACCCGGGTTCAATCCCTCGGTCAGGAAGATTCCCCCGGAGAAGGGACTGGCAAGCTACTCTAGTATTCCTGCCTGTTAGAATCCCATGGACAGAGGAGTCTGGTGGGCTACAGTCCATGGGGTCGCAAAGAGTCAGACACGACTGAGCAGCTAACACTTTCACACTCACTAAATGGAAGTAACCATACAGTGGTCTTTCTGAGAAGCAGGCTTCTTCTCTGCTCTTCCCTTCTTGGAGGACCTTGGAGGCCGGTTGCTGCGTCTGCTGTTTGTGCTGGTTCCTGTTCCGTGGTCTTGCTTACTCACCTGCCTGGTCATCTTTCACCCTTGCTGGTGTGGTGGACAGTGCATTATTTTCTTCCCTAGAGGAAACTGAGAAGTGTGCTGTGCTTTCTTCATTCAGAGGAGTTTCATTTCTTTGAGTCACGTGCATGGCCCCTGTGAGTCACTGGCAATCTGCAGTCACTTTAGTCTGGGGATTTGAGAGGTTTTTCTGTACCATCCTGCTGA
This sequence comes from Procapra przewalskii, assembly GCA_006410515.1. Lineage (NCBI taxonomy): Eukaryota > Metazoa > Chordata > Mammalia > Artiodactyla > Bovidae > Procapra > Procapra przewalskii. The sequence continues at coordinate 1,165,723 of SJYF01000057.1, read as the reverse complement.
TTCAGAGCTGGTATGAGTGGCAGCTTACTCACGTTCACCCGACTTCTAGGAAGCGGTGTGCCGGGGCCAGGCAGCACGGGCCCATCAGAACTGATTCTGTGTGGCTTTTCCCAGTGACGTATTCAGTGAGGTCACAGTGGTAGCTTGAAACTGGCTTTCCTGGGTGTATTTACACCATAGAAACCAGCAAATGTTACAAATCAGGACTTCTTATCTTGGAGATCTAGTTGTTGAAAATTTATTTATTACCATATGAGTTCAGCTCTTTGGGGTCTCCACCTGAAATGGGGGTTGTTGCCAAGGGCAACAACCAGAACCCAGGACTCCAGTTTTTGTCCTTTAAGCCCCCAAAGCTGTTAAATGTACACACCAGCCTCTCACCCTCCTCTTCCACATCCACGTCCCTCAGTGAAGAACATCGCTAGATGTCCCATTTGGTTGTTTCCCAGTTTGATCTTGAGGAACAGAGCTGTGCAAACTCTTATGTGTAGGTTTGGGGGTGAGCACACATTTTAACGGCTCTAGGACAAACACACTGAGGTTGCAGGGCTGTAGGGTAAGTGAACGTTTCAGTGTGCAAGGAGCTGCGGGCGGTTCTCCGGAGTGACTGGACGGCACCTTTCCGCATTCCCGTCAGCAGCGTGTGAGAGCGCCGCTGCTGTGCCCCTTGTCAGGCTCTGTTAACTTACCACCTTGCTTCCTTACTTGTATATTGTCGTTCTTCAGTCACTAAGCCGTGTCCAACTCTTTGTGACCCCATGGCATGCAGCTCGCCAGGCCTCCCTGTCCATCACCATCTCCCAGAACTTACTCAAACTCATGTCCATTGAGTCGATGATGCCATCCAGCCATCTCATCTTCTATCGCCCTCTTCTCCCCTTGCCTTCAGTCTCTTCCAGCATCAGGGTCTTTGCAAAGAGATAGCTCTTGGCATCAGGTGGCCAGAGTATGGGAATTTCAGCTTCAGTATCAGTCCTTCCAATGAACATTCAGGGTTGATTTCCTTTAGGTTTGACTGGTTACTTATATATGTATACATGTATTTATTTTACTTTCATTTTAGCCGAAGTAGTAAGTGTGTTGGAGAAGGCAATGGCAACCCACTCCAGTACTCTTGCCTGGAAAATCCCAGGGACGGTGGGGCCTGGTGGGCTGCTGTCTATGGGGTTGCACAAAGTTGGACATGACTGAAGCGACTTAGCAGCAGCAGCAGTAAATGTGTAGTTATAATTTAAAGCTATATTTCCATATTTCCTCGTGATGGTGAAGACTTTTCCATGTCTTCAGTTTCCATTTATAAAGCCTCTTCAGAAAAGGGTCTGTCCAATTCTTTTGCTAGTTTTAAAAGTGGACTGTTTAACTTCTTATTGTTGAATCTGAGTGTTCTTTAAATAGGCTGGATACACATCATTGCTGGATATGTAATTTGCAAATCCTCTCTCATGTCTGTGTTTTATAGTCTTTATATTTCCATTGATCTGGAAAAATAGATACATGACATAGAAAACAGAGCTCAGAAGAAAAAAAAAACCCATTCATACAAGAAACACAGGGAGGGAAGGACTAGAAGTTTATATACCAAACCTAGGAATTGGATTGCCTTTGGGAGGGTGATGGGGATGGTGCAGGAATGGTTGAGAGGGACTGTGGCTTTTTCTGTAATGATTGAAATTTTTACAAAGAGAAAGATTTATTTAATAAGAAACACAAGAATATGTGAATACACTATGCCATCTACCTCCAAAAGGCGATCGGAGCTGAGGAGCGACTCCGCCTCCAGACACACAGGCCAGTGCCGCCCTCGCTTTGCACACCTTTCCTTACCCGGCTGGGTTCAGGAGCCTCTGACCCCGCCTCTGCAGGAACGGTTCTCCTTCGGCAAGACAGTTTGCAGTGACAGTGGATTCTGTTCTAAAACCAGTTCTGATTCTAGCTGCTCAGAGAACTGTATTCCCCCTGTCTCCTTACACACACTTGAAGTCTGGGCCTGTTTCCTGAAAGTGGCTTTAAGGAGTCTGATAAAAGTTTTAAAATCCCTTGGATTTAGTCCCAGAGGATAAGAAAGTCATATTATATAATGAAACTTATAATTTCACCATTTGGACCAGCTCATTGCTTTTCTTGAATTCAGCATCTTCATTCACAGGCATTAAAGATTTGCTGTTAAATATTAATTTGCATTAAAAATCCCCAATCCTGACTTTTTAAAATTGTTTTATGTTATCATACTTTTCTGTTTACTTTCATTTATTTCAAGTGAGAATGCCTAATAGAGGTGGCGTACAGGTTTTGTAATGTTGACAAACCCAGAAAATTGATCAAGGAGGATTCTGACCAGAGCTGGCAAGTAAAATAATAGTCAAAGAAATGATGGCACTCTCTCTCGTGTTCATGTTTAAAGATCCAGAATTGTGTATAAAAACACAACATTTTCAGGAATTTTTTACTAAAAATTCAGTAAAAGAGCTTTAGGTTTGTTTCCTTGGCTGTCCTTAGAATATTGTAAAGAGTATCTCTGACTCTGTAGTAATGGGTAAGATGCTATTTTTAAAATTAATTAATTCTTCCAGTGTTAAAAACATTTTCAAGGGCTTTCTTTTTACTTATTTTTATTGAGCTAACATTGATTTATAATTTATATGAGTCGCAGGTGTGTGACATTATATTTCTGCTTCTGTATGCCTTGCGGCATTGCTCACTGGCGAATATCTACTCTCCGCCTGCCGCCGTTCAGCTGGTCTCCTTCGCCCCCCCAGCCCCTTCCCCTCTAGTGACCACTATTCTGTTCCTACTTGTTCTTTTCTGTTTCTTTGTCCGGTGTGGCTTGTCCACGTATTCTATTTTGTTTGTAGAGCCTCTTGATGAAGGTGAAACAGGAGAGTGGAAAAGCTGGCTTAAAGCTCAAACATTCAAAACACCAAGATCCTGGCCTCCGGTCCCATCACTCCATGGGGATTAGATGGGGAAACAGTGGGAACAGTGACGGACTTTATTTTCTTGGGCTCCAAAATCACTGCAGATGGTGACTGCAGCCATGAAATTAAAAGACGCTTGCTCCTTGGAAGAAAAGTTATGACCAACCTAGACAGCATATTAAAAAGCAGAGACATTACTTTGCCATCAAATAGTCTAGTCAAGGCTATGGTTTTTCCAGTGGTCATGTATGGATGTGAGAGTTGGACTATAAAGAGAGCTGAGTGCCAAAGAATTGATGCTTTTGAACTGTGGTGTTGCAGAAGACTCTTGAGAGTCC
>SJYF01000057.1:1144181-1162436 GCA_006410515.1 Procapra przewalskii | reverse complement strand
CTTGGACTGCAAGGAGATCCAACCAGTCCATCCTAAAGAAAATCAGTCCTGAATATTCATTGGAAGGACTGATGCTGAAGCTGAAGCTCCAATACTTAGGCCACCTGATGCGAAGAGCTGACTCATTGGAAAAGACCCTGATGCTGGGAAACATTGAAAGTGGGAGGAGAAGGGGACAACAGAGGATGAGATGGTTGGATGGCATCACGGACTCAATGGACATGAGTTTGAGTGAACTCCGGGAGTTGGTGATGGACCAGGAGGCCTGGTGTGCTGCGATTCATGGGGTCGCAAAGAGTCCGACATCACTGAGTGACTGAACTAAACTGAACTGATCCTGGTTATAATGAATATGCTGTTTCTCTATGACAAAACTTATTCTTTCTGAGGAATAATTAAATGCAAAGAATTATTGAAATGACCCCTGTCTCATACTGAATAATCATGCAATGCAATTATGCACTAAATTCTGATAATTATATTTCAATTGAGCCAAAAGATTTAATTGAACTAAAATGTTATCATAGACTATCCTCAAATATGCACACATATTTTAAATTTCCTCTCATGTAATCACCAGGAGAACTTAATACTGAACTAGCAATTATTGTGTGAGCGTGCTAAGTTGCTTCAGTCGTGTCTGACTCTTTGTGATCCCTTGGACTGTAGCCCTCCAGGCTCCTCTGTCCATGGGGTTCTCCAGGCAAGAGTACTGGAGTGGATTGCCATTTGATCTGAGATGAAGCAGGGATTTGTGAATTTAGAAATTACTGAATTTTTATATAAGGAGGTGAACTTTGTAAGGTCACTTGTTAAAATATAGAGCCACCTTTATCTTTTAAGCTTTCCAAAAATGTCAAGGCAGGTCCTAAGACACAGACCTGAGAGAGGCTCACATGACACCCACAGGCCCTGTAACCACATTTCAAGGCCTGTCCCACCTGAGACTGGCCACGGCTGCAGACACACCGAAGCTGCTGGTAGCTGTGGTTTTTCATTCATAAAAATTTCATAAGTGAAAGAGTAGCTTTGGGCAGATTGATAGCAGAGGGAGAGATGAGAGCAGCTACTCATTTCATTCTAAATAATTTCCCCAGAAAATTTCCAGTGTTTCTGTAAATGTGGAACTAACTGGCTTAATTCAACATTTTCTGGGGAATTGGGTATTGAAAGTCAGAACTTCTATGATATGTTAACACCGTGTTCTGGGCTTCATTTCCTTAGGGATCTTCTTTAATGACTGTGTGTCTTAAAAGTGAGAAAAAGCCAAGTGAAAAGGAACAGGGGAGAGAAAGGGAAAAACTCCTCTCGCCGAGATCACGTGCCGTCTTGGAGACATTTTAGTCAATACACATTTCTGAAGCTTTTCATCTGCAGCTGCGCCGGGCTGAATGCTGAGCCAGTGCAATCCAAAACCTTTAGAAGATGGCGCGCCACGTGTGCGCAAAAGTGCTTCGTTATCACATCTCCGTGGGAGGTTTGATGCGAGCATGGTCCTGGGGAGGGAGGCGTGGGAGATGCTCCTGGGAGTGGACCTCCCTTTCTAGGACACTCGCAGAGTGGGCTGGGAGGGGGGCGGCGCTGACACGGGTGTGCTCCCCCAGTGTGTATGAACCCAGAAGCCGTGCTCCCGGCTTGGTACCCGGTAGGAAAGCTCTGGCACTGTGGCCCCTTGGGACACCAGGAGGGGACAGGCAGCATGATCTGTTGGCCCTGACGCAGAGGAGTCGGGGTCCCCTACCTGTCAGGAGATGAGAGGGGATACAGGGAGGACGGGGAGGGAGGAGGTGGTGCCTGGGGGTTGAGGCAGGAGGCAGCAGGAGCAGAAGGGGCCGGGACCCTGCCAGCCTCAGCCAGCTGCTCACTGCACCGTCCCCCAGGTCAGGGTGGCCGTCCTCGGGTGGGCCCAGTCAGGGGCTCTGCACCCCTTTATGCAGTGGGGACTCAGAGATGTCAGGGGGCCTAAGCAAGAAACAACCTGGGCTGAGTCCATTTCCAGCTTTTCAGAGAAAGCCAGATATCACCCCAACCAACGACGGGGGATGCCCCACAGGTCATTGGTCCACCTCCGCTTTCCCGGGCCCCTGCCTCTGCACAGGGCACCCTGGAGCCGTCCCTCTGTCCACCGTAACTCGCCCCTGTCAGCTGCCTGCCCTGAGTCTGGGCCAGACAAGCTGCTGGTGCCTGACTCCTTCGCTAGAGCCAGCTCTTGCTGGGGGGGGGAGGGGCACGAGCTGTCTTTGTCCTTGTTGGGTGGCCTTCCTGTTCTCACAGCAGGGCAAGGAGAATGAGGAAAGAAGGGAAGACCGCCTCCGCTGAGTGCTGTGTTTGCAGAGAACGCGCAGGCAGCAAGCACCTCTGAAACACTGCAACCACTCTGCCAGCCTCGTCCAGAGGAGTTCCGGGGCTCAGCTCTGGGCCTCCGAGGAGCTGGGTCACTGTCGTGCGGGAGGATGTCCTGAGGAGGGCCCACATGCAGAGCAGAGGTTCTGGGCCTGGTCCCACCCCGCCATCTCCTATCAGGCACCTTTCGGCAAAGTCATTGACCCGCTCGAGTCTCCGTCTCCACCTCTCTGAAACCGGACCCCACGCTCTTCCCTAACGGGCTGGTGGTGCCGACGGCAGGTAGGTGCTGCGGCCACAGAGGCCTCTAAGCCGCAGTTGTCTCAGTTTCCCCGGGGTGATGGAGGCGCCACATGCTGGCGCTAGCACAGGGCTTGGACACGCTGCTGCTGGGGTGCTGGTCATCTTGGAGCCTGGCCCAGAATGCTCAGAGGCCGCTCAGCCCTGACTGCACCACTGCACCCTGCCCCCGAGGGTCCTCGGCCATGGCTCCGAGGTGCGGCTGGAGCCCTGTGTCCCAGTGGGTCCCTCTGCCTCTTGCCCACCTCCCCATGGTCTTTAAGCTCCTCAAGGCGGGTGAGTACCCACCCTGTCCTGATTCCAGCCCCCAGGGCAGTGTTGGGTAGCGGGCCGGGACCTCGACATTCCGTTTCATCCCAAGTGAGCCGTCCCTGGGCTCAGACCTTGGCGCCTGCTTGCACTATCCCCAGGCCCCCAAGGTGCTGGCAGGCAGAGTCCTCAGTGGGTTAACAGAAAAGTGGAGAGGGCATATTCCCAGGGAAATGGCCCATGTTCGTGCAGCTGTTCCAAATTACTGAACTACATAGAAAATGCCTCTCCAGGTCCCCGAACCTCCCGTCTCATCCGCCACCAGGGGTCTGGCCTCGGTGGAAGGGAAGGAGAAGACTGGGCTCGCAGCCCCCCAGCCCTTCTGCTCCCCTCTGGCCCCCGCACCGCACGCGCCCCGGGGTGGGGGTGGGGGCCAAGCCGCGCGGCTCTGCCTTCTGAGCAGCGCAAGCAGAAGTGCTTTGCACACGGCTGCCAGTATTGACACGGCTGCCGGTCGCCCTGCAGGCTGGAGCGTGAGGGGCACGTGTATCAACAGTCAGGCGGGCCCTGGACTCAGACGCCGGGCAGGGGGCGCAGAGGGTGTGGAGCCCGGCCTGGGGAGTAAAGACCGTCTCCCTGTCCACACCTCCCCACACACACCCCCGGCTCTGCCCAGCCACACTCTCTCTGAAGTCTTGGCAGGTGCGAGGCCTCAGCTGGCTAAACAAGCCTGGCAGGCCCCTGGGGAGCTGCTGAATGCCACGTGGGCAGGGGGTCTCTCCCTCCCCTCTTGCCTGGCAGCTGGAAACCCACTGGCTCAGATGCTGAGAGGCCGCAGAAGACCCCAGGGCACAAGGGACATGACCCTCAGGGGCCATGCGCTGCCTGAGGCTGGGCTTGGCTGGTGGGCAGGCGCGAACGGAGCACGCCTGTCCCTGAGCCTCCTTCAGTCGGAGAGGTGAGCTCCACGTGGGTCACTCCTCCTGGGCATGGTGGGGGGTGGTGGGAGGGATGACAACTTATTTTTAAAGACTCCAGTGGAAACGGCTCCTCACAGCTGTGAAAATACTCTCCAGATCAGCCATCCTGGCCAGCGTGTAGAGGGCAGGGTTTGCTCCAGGGCCTGGGGAGGGAGGTCTGTTTTCTCCTCATCCTTGAAAGAGTCCGAGGTGGACACAACCCTAAAATGCAGAATGGCTTTTACAGCCTCCCGTGTAACGAGTAGCGGCCCGCCGGTCAGCTCCTTCCCTCTGGCAGTTTTTCTAAACGCCTAGAGCAGCCGCGTCAGCCTCGAGCCGTGAGACTCCAGCCCCGAAGCCCAGGGGAGGGGAGCCCGCTCCTTTGTTCTCTAGAGTGGCAGTGCTGACCCTGTACGTGTGTCATCAGCACACAGGACACACGTGCTGTGCCTCTGGGTCAGTGCAGCTCAGTCGCTCAGTCGTGTCCGACTCTTTGCGACCCCATGGACTGCAGCACACCAGGCCTCCCAGTCCATCACCAACTCCCGGAGTCCACCCAAACCCATGTCCACTGAGTCAGTGACGCCATCCAACCATCTCATCCTCAGTCGTCCCCTTCTCCTCCCACCTTCAACCTTTCCCAGCATCAGGGTCTTTTCCAGTGAGTCAGTTCTTCGCATCAGATGGCCAAAGTGTTGGAGTTTCAGCTTCAGCCTCAGTCCTTCCAATGAATATTCAGGACTGGTCTTCCTTAGGATGGACTGGTTGGCTCTTCTTGCTGTCCAAGGGACTCTCAAGAGTCTTCTCCAGCGCCATAGTTCAAAAGCACCAATTCTTCACGCCTCAGCTTTCTTTATAGTCCAACTCTCACATCTGTACGTGACCACTGGAAAAACCATAGCTTCTGGATACATGTCCATAAAAACCTGAAACCAAAGGCTCCCTTTGATTCCTGAAGCTTGGATGTGCTGTTTGGATCATCTGGAAGTATCCTGGCCTCAATTTTCTAGCCTAAAACGCTGAGCTCTCCTTACAGATTGCCTCATAACACCATCAGCTAGGTCCTCGGAATCATGTTTATGGAAGGTTTTTAATCCAGGCTGTATCTCCAAGGGCATTTTCTCCTTCCTGTGGTCCTACAGGAGGGGCGAGAGCAGGCTGTCTTGTCTAACACATAAAGCAGCAGAAACTCAGAGGCTTGTGGAACTGCCCAAGACCGCTCATTCCTATGCGTTGAAAGACGTCTCCCCGACGAAAGCATCTAAAGGGAACTCGTTCTCGTTCCCAGGCCTGCATGCCAGCACGGGCTCCAGCTCGACTCTGTGTGTGTATGTGAGCGCTTTAATTGGTACCCACGTAAAACAGTCCTTTCTGCTGATTTTCTTCAGCAAGTTGAAATCACAGGCTCTCTTCTGCCTCTTTCCTAGGGGGAAGGCAGTCTCACTCAGGGTGAAGATAAAGCACAAGCCACCGGGGCTAAATCTGTGCTGAAATTACGTGCTGTCTTCCCCCCTCCCTCAAAGAGGAGTCGCCTTTTGATGGCTGGGGGTTACCTGGATGCAAGTTGCAGAGCACCCTGGGGGCAGTGCTAGGAGAAGGCCTGCCCCGAGGCTGGCTGGAAAACCTAGTGAGTTCACTTGCGTGCCTTGCTCAGCTTAGTGGGGTGCTGCTCACTGCCCATGTGCTGTGAGATGGTGTGAGAGGGTTGAGAGCAGTGGGGGGCGGGAGGGCAGGGGAGGGGAGTCAGGTGCAGCTCCCTGAGTGAGACCGACGTGAACTCCTGGGTCGGGCCTGGACATGGAGAGAGGGCCAGTGGGTTGTCTCCGAGAAGTGAGACTCTGACTCTTTGGGCTCCCGTGGAGTTTGCCCTGAGCCGGCGGTGCGCTGGTAGAGGCTTAACGACAAGCTGCCTGAAAAGAAAAGGCCCTGATCAGGAGCATCTGCTGGTTGCTCTGGTGTGAATCGTCCCAGAGCGGCAAGTGTTTTGAGCTACTCAAAGCAGAGTAGCAAGGTCAGCCCTCGGGAGCCCAGGCCTCCGGGGCGATGCAGGGAGGGCATCTGAGGGGCAGGGCTGCAGTCCAGGGAGGGGAGCCCACGGGCACATCCTGCCTTGTGGGGGCCTCTTCATGGGCTCTTGGAGCAGCAGTCAGCAGGCTCCGGGACCCCGCCCGGCATGCCTGTGTGTTCCCCGCGACCAGCTTCTCTGGGTGCAGCTGTGAAGGTAGCTCTTTGGTACCAAAGAGCTTGGAAGCCTCTTGTTTGGTCTCTGGGCCAAAGCAGGACTGTCTTTTGTGAGCGATGCTCTGGGGAGGTGGTCTTGCAGCCCCCTGCCTTGCCTGGGGCCCTGGTGCTGCTGGACAGTCTGGCTCATCGCAGAACTCTCCCCATCTCTCCTTTCCTGCCTTCTGGTCTGTGTCCTACAGCTCCACCAATGCCCCCTCCGTCGCCTATGAGAAACGCCTCCGCCGCCTGACAGAGGCCCTCACATGTCCTGAGCGCTCTCTCCTAAAGCTGCTCTTCTCCAGGTTTGGCCAAGGTCCCTGCCCCGAGCTTTTCCCCGTTGGAGTCTCGGGCTGTCTGCAGAGCATCTCCCGACACGGGCGCCTGGAGACGGGGAAGGAGGCGTCACTCCGGGAACTGACCCTTCTCCCCAGACCACACCCCCGAACCGGATGTGTTCTGCTGTGGACACAGATCAACAATCTGGAAAGCGTTCAAATCCCTGCAGGTCGAGTTTTTGCAGTAAATGAGCTCCAAGAATCGCCATGGTAACGCCCAAGGACCGGTCCCCTCTCTTCCTGACACCTGCCTTGCCTGCTCTTTGTCAAGATGGACATTTTGGGCTTAATTTTCCAGGCCCTGCTATTCCTCCCCCTCTCACCTTCTCCCAGCCCTGTCTCCCTAGTCAGAGCCCCTGCCCTGAGCGTTCCCCCTGGGGCCTCCGTGGCCCCGTTCCCCGCTGTCCTCTCACTCCAGAGGCTCTTCTGCACCGTCCTCAAGGCCCCGCCCTTCAGAACCTGCTCCTTTGTCCCTCCAGGGCGCTGGCTCCATGTGGCTCCTTCCTGACTGCTGTGAGGTCACGTGGACTCCTGCCTTGCCAGGCAGGAAAGACTGGTTTGCGAGCGATGGCTCACCTTCTGGGGAGGCCAGAGGACTCGCCTCCCATCCTGAGGGATGTCCTGTCCAGGATGCCGGCCTCGGAGCCCGATGATGGGCTGTCCTTAGCCCTCCACCTCTGAGCTGTGTGTTTTTTTATTGTGAAAAAGAACACACGCGGAGAAAGCTGTGTAGAACGTCAGTGTCTGGAGTCTAGGATTATGCGGCGGGAACCACCCAGGTGGTAAGTGGGGCCACGCCCAGCCGCACAAGCACGGTGGATCACTGTCTAAACGATGAGGCCCGGGGACGCGGGAGCCGTTTCAGAGCCGTGTCAGAGGCTCCTTTTGGCCCGGCTGGTTCACGGAGCGCTGACTCAGCTTCCCCATCAGCAAACGGAGTCAGCGGCTCCATCCTCAGGTGTACTGGGCAAGTCGCTGAAGGCACAGAAACCTCTGATGTGGGCGCCAGGAGCTGGGAGTCTAGTCCTGAAACAGCAGAGAGAGGTTTCAGTGCCCTTCTCTTCATCACAGCGGCTTCCCAGGTTGGCTCAGCGGTAAAAAAGAAAAATATGCCTGCCAATCCAGGAGATGCAGGAGACACGGATTCAGTCCCTGGGTTGGGAAGATCCCCTGGAGGAGGAAACAGCAACCCACTCCAGTATTCTTGTCTGGAAAATTCCACGGAAACAGGAGCCTGGTGGGCTCCAGCCCATGGGGTTGCAAAGAGTCAGACACGACCGAGTGACTTAGCACACGTGCACACCCTCTCCATCAGAAGGCTCCTTCTCTCTGATCTCGGGGACACTTGATTTCTCCATCCTTGAAGAAATCCTGGCATCCTGAAAGAGGCCAGCCTCTGGCTTCAAGAAATCCAACCTGAATCCCCATGTTAATGAAGTGACTCATGCATGGGCTTAATGATGCCTTTGTTCCAGGAAGAACACGATTTCTACTGAGTGATAATCTATTTATGAACGATTGCATCTGATGAGACGTTATTTTATCTTCTACCAGTGCTTATACTTTAATAACATCCTGTTGTTCAGTTGCTCAGTTGTGTCCAACTCTTTGAAACCCCATGGACTGCAGCAGGCCAGGCTTCCCCGTCCATCACCATCTCCTGGAGCTTGCTCAAACTCATGTCCTTGGAGTCAGTGATGCCATCCAACCATCTCATCCTCTGTCGTCCCCTTCTCCTCCTGCCTTCAATCTTTCCCAGCATCAGGGTCTTTTCCAATGAGTTGGTTCTTCCCATCAGGTGGCCAAAGTACTGAGCTTCAGCTTCAGCATCAGTCCTTCCAATTAATATTCAGGGTTGATTTCCTTTAGGATGGACTGGTTTGATCTCCTTGCTGTCCAAGGGACTCTCAAGAGTCTTCTCCAGCATCACAATTCAAAAGCATCATTTCTTCCATGCTCAGCCTTCTTCATGGTCCAACTTTCCCATTCACACTTGACTACTGGAAAAACCACAGCTTTGACTACATGGAGCTTTGTTGGCAAAGTGATGTCTCTGCTTTTGAATACGCTGTCTGGGTTTGTCATAGCTTTCCTTCCAAGGAGCAATCACCTTTTAATTTCACGGTGTCTTAAGGAAGGACATTTAGCAGCTAGTAGAAGAAACAGGGTCTGTTTTTCTTGGCTGACTTTGAAGGAGTCGGCTGGAATCAGTTCATTTTCCCAGAATGCCCAATGCTTGGAATTGTGAAATGTATTATGCCTGCCTGACTCAAGGGCACCTAAGCTCTCGCTATTGTATACAGCAAACATCTTTTGCCCTCTTGCCGATCTGAGCATGTCTCGATGAGCTTGGCTGCTGCGTGATCCCTTCCAGCTGAAAGCGTTCAGCTCCAGAGAGGGTTGGCATTTGCATGGCAATTAGTTTGTATTCCTACACAAATTTTCATGGATTCAAGTTCTCCATAGAAAGGATGAACCAAAGGGTAAACTGAACCACAGATTAAAGGGCTCATGTCAGGCAATTCTTTGAACAGTTTCTTTATGGTTTGGAACCGTCATTATTTGTAATATTCTCTGAAAAGCCAGCAAATAATTGTTTTCCCCCTACTGATTTTGTTCTTCTCCTCTTAGCAAATATTGATTCTTTCCACCCCCCTGCCAAACTTGGTCCTGAATGGGACTGAAATTAACAGGGCTGCTTTTGTTTTAATACAATGAACAAAAACTTGTGTTTGGAAGAGTTCTTGTCCTGCCAAAACATCTGTGCCCAGCCCAGATGGCAACCCGGCTCTGGAAATAGGGTCTGCAAGTTAAACGCTTCTGCCCCGTCAGCATGCACAGCGAAATGTGCTGAATTCTTATAGGCTCTACAAAAATAGTAACTTTTGAAAACTTCTTGGCAACAGAGGACTTTTTTTTTTAACAATGTGTTAAGAATGTGGGACTTCCCCATTAGATAACTAAGTAGAGAAAAGCCCAATTTATCATCAGAAAGTCTGCTCATAAGCATTGCCTTTAACGTTTGTGTCTCTAACATATATTGTATTTATAACAGCATTGATAGGAATGATGTCATGGTGTAGGAAGGATTGATGTTTCCAGCATAGTGGTGGTAGAGTTGTTCTGACCTCTAGGATTTTTTCCATGCATTGAAAAGAAGTTATGAAGAGGGAGTGTACTTGTCAAGAATGTCAAGCGGGAGATTTTTGTAAAAGATGTAGGGGCAGTTCCAGCTTGTGTCTTGGAAATGTTTCTTTGTTATTCTCAGCATTTTCCAAACTGCCAAAGCTTTCAGCTTCTTTGATGGGATCCATAGCCTAAATATATCTGAGAAGTGGAAAGAGACACTTATGTTTTTTTTTTTTTCTTTTACCAGCAAAACTTTGTTGTGTGCCAGCTGTGTAGCTTCGGCCTTGAGTAAGTGGCAGAGGATGAAGAAAGGAGTGAACAAGCTCATCATGTGCATGCAGCTCAGTTTCCTAGACCGTGTCAGGGCCTAGAGCTGATTGAGTGATTTATTTCTGGAAGAGGCAAGGTTTGTGAGTGCTGTCCTGGCTGTGGGAGAATGGTCTGCCCTTTCTTCCCAGAAAGTAGGTGACTCCCCACTCATCGTGACAGAGTGCACGCATGGGTGTGTGCTGTGATCGTGAGAGAGTGTGCACACGCATGTGTGTGTGCTGTGATCATGAGAGTGTGCACATGCATGTGTGTGTGCTGTGATTGTGACAGAGTGCATGCACGCATGTGTGTGTGCTGTGATCATGAGAGTGTGCACATGCATGTGTGTGTGCTGTGATCATGACAGAGTGCATGCACACATGTGTGTGTGCTGTGATCATGAGAGTGTGCACACACATGTGTGTGTGCTGTGATTGTGACAGAGTGCATGCATGTGCATGTGTGTGCTGTGATTGTGACAGAGTGCACACACGCATGTGTGTGCTGTGATCATGAGAGTGTGTACACGCATGTGTGTGTGCTGTGATTGTGACAGAGTGCATGCACGCATGTGTGTGTGCTGTGATCATGAGAGAGTGCACGCACGCATGTGTGTGCTCAGATGCCCCACCCTTTGCAGCCCCCTGGACTGGAGCCTGCCCAGCTCCACCGTTCATGGGGTTTTCCAGTCAAGCATACTGGAGTGGATCGCCATTTCTTCTTCCAGATCTTTCTGACCCAGGGATCAAACCCACATCTCTTTCATCTCCTGCATTGGCAGGTGGATTCTTTACCAACTGCACAGGGTTTTGACCTTCAAATCGACGGACTATTCTCCTAGATATATTTTTGTACTTCACTCTTTTGGTTCAAAATGATATTTGTGAGTTTTATTCAAGTGTAGCTGTTGTTTGCTCATTTTTATTGCAGTAAGTATTTCAGTATATTGGATTCATAAAATTTACTTATGTATCCTGGCTTTTTGTTGTTGTTGAATTTTCCAGTGAAGCTGTCTAGATCTGGAGTTTTCTTTGAGGGAAATAATTTTCACTTATGATTCAGTTTCTTTAATGATTATAGCATGATTCCATGCTTTAAGTGCTAAATTTTTATAAATTGGCCATTTCCTCTAAATTTTCAGGCTTACTTGGAGAAATTGTTGGTTTTTTAAAACAATACCTGTACTACCTTTTTTCATATCTGATGGCCTGTAATGTGTTTCTCTTCTCGTCTTCGATGTGATCCGCTTGTGTGCTTCAAGTCTCAGTGAGCTGACACGGCGCTGTATGTGTTCAGCTGCTCAGGCGTGACTGACTCTGCGACAGCACGGGCTGTAGCCTGCCAGGCCCCTCTGTCAGTGGGATTTTCCTGGCAAGGATGCGGGAGTAGATAGCCATTCCCTTCACCCTGGGGCCTTCCTGACCCAGGGATCAAACCCTCGCCTCCTGTATTGCTGCTAAGTCGCTTCAGTCGTGTCTGACTCTTAGCGACCCCGTGGACTGCAGCCCGCCAGGCTCCTCCGTCCGTGGGATTCTCCAGGCGAGAGCGCTGGAGTGGGTCAGGCAAGAGTGCTGGAGTGGGTGCCAGCGCCTTCTCCGGTATTGCAGGGGGATTCTTCACCCGCTGGGCCAACAGGGAAGCCCTTCCGCCTTTTTTCCTTATTCCTGGTGAATCTCACAGGGTCGTGACAGGAATACCAGCTTCCTCCAAATAACCAATATGTGAATCTACTCTAATGAACATTTTCTTTTTATTTTTAATCCGTGGTCCTTTCACGATTCTTCCTTGATCTTTTCATCTCGCTTGTTTTGGTGTTCTTTCCAAATGTCCTGAGATGAATGGTTATCTCATTCATTTTTAGTGTTTTTTTCCCACCTCACAGACAATATAAGGCTATATATTTTCCTCTAAACACAGCATTATCTGCATCTCATAATTCTGTTAAGTAGTATTTGCTATTGTTCAATAGAAATAATTTCCAGTTTCCCCTGTGATGATTTCAAATCTATGGGTTATTCAGGAGCAGGTTGACTTACAGTAATATGGGGATTTTTTAGCTATCTTTCATTATGGTAGGCATGTCTCATTTTATTGCATTTCACTTTGCAGATATTGCCTTTTTTTTTTTTTTTTACAGATTGGAAGTTTGTGGCATCCCTGCTTCAAGCAAATCTATTGGTGTCATTTTTTCTAGTAGTATTTGTCACTTTGTGTATCTATGTCGCATTTTGGTAATTCTCAAATGGGGCTTCCCTGGTGGCACAGACAGTAAAGAATCTGCCTGCAGTGGAGGAGATTCAGGTTCAATCCCTGGGTTGGGAAGATTCCCTGGAGAAGGGCATGGCCACTCACTCCAGTATTCTTGCCTGGAGAATCCCTTGGACAGAGGACCCTGGCAGGTTACAGTCCATGGGGTTGCAAAGAGTCGGGCTTGACTGAGTGACTGACACACTCTCTTGGTAATTCTCAGACTGTCTCAGAACTTTCATTATTAGTTTTGTTATGATGATCTGTGATCAGTGATCTTCATGTTAACTGCTCAGTTGCTCAGTCATGTCTGACTCTTTCTGACCCCATGGACTCTGACCCACCAGGCTCCTCTGTCCATAGAATTCTCCAGGCAAGATTACTGGCGAGGGTTGCCGTTCCCTTCTCCAGGCTTCCCTATTACTACTGTAATTGTTTTGGGCACCACCAAAGGCGATGAATTTAATTGATAAACGTGTGCATCTGACTGCTGTGTGAAATGACTGCCTCCCCACCTCCCTCTCTCTCTTCAGGTCTCCCTATTCCCTGAGACACAACAATATTGAAATTAGGCCCAATTCATAATCCTAAGTGCTCAGTGAAAGGAAGAATCACATGTTTCTCACTTTAAATCAAAAGCTAGAAGTGATTAAGCTTAGTGAGGAAAGCAAGTCAAAAGCTGAGAAAGGCCAAAATCTAGGCCTCCTATGCCAAACGATTCATTGAGGTGTGAATGCAAAGAAGTTCTTGAGGGAAATTAAAAGTGCTGCCTCAGTGAACACATGGATGATGAGAAAGGAAAACAGCCTCATTGGGAGGAAGTTCTAGCGGCTGCATAGATCAGACCAGCTACAACACTTTCTGAAGCCTAAGCCAGAGCAAGACCTTAACTCCCTTCAACTCTGTGAAGGGCAAGAGAGGTGAGAAAGGTGCAGAAGAAAAGTCAAACTCACAGAAGCTGGTCCCGGAAACTGAAGGAAAGAAGGCATCTTTAAATGTAAAAGTGAAAGCGAAGCAGCAGGTTCCGGCATAGGAGCTGCAGCGAGTTCTCCAGAAGATCCAGCTGAGATATTCAGGAAGGTGGCTGTTATGCTCCGAGTCCAAGGCTCCAATTTGACTGAATGAACAAGTCAACCACGGTAATGCAAAAGCATGAAGGGGTTTTATTTCTAGCTCGAGCTAGGGCTCTCCTGCCACATCCAAGCAAAGTGGAGTGGAGCAAGAGCCCGAGCCCACATTCACAGCAGTGTTTATAGGTTTACAGGGAGTTGGCAAGGGCTGATTGGCTAATCTTTATTGGCTGCAGGGGTTTCCTGGTATTTACTAATTGGTTAACCTTTATTGGCTGCAGGGGGATGTCTTTTACATCCTGAAAAACTCAAACCAGGTTATGGGGAGTATGCTGATTGGACAAGTCCTGGCATCTGCAGGGATGACCTTGCTGGGTAATGACTCAGCTTTTCCCGTGAGGCTTATCTTAGTCCCTGAAGCCTATCATGGCATTTGTTAGGTCCCAACAGTGGCATGTGAACAACATGTCTCCAACATAGGTAAAACAGCCTTCTGTTGGAAGAAGATGCCATCTAGGACTTTCATAGTGAGGAAAAGTCAAGGCCGGGCATCAAAACTTCAAAGGACAGGTTGGCTCTCTTATGAGGGGCTAGTGCAGCCTGTGACTTTAAGGTGGAACCAATTCCCATTTATCGTTACAAAAGGCCTAGGGTCCTTAAGAATTATGCCACATTGGCTCTGCCTGAGCTCTAGAAATGGAACAGCAAAGCTTGGTTTACTGCTTACAACATGGTTTACTGAATATTTTAAGCTCACTGTTAAGACCTACTACTCAGGAAAAAAGGTTCCTTTCAAAATATTGCTGCTCATTTACAACGTACCTGGTCACCCAAGAGCTCTGATGGAGATGGGCAACAAGATTGATGTTGTTCACATGCCCGGTAGCGCAACATCCATTCTGCAGCCCGTGGGCCAAGGGGTAAGTTTGAATTTCAAGTCTTATTATTTAAGAAATACATTTTTCAAGGCTATAACTGCCATAGACAATGGTTCCTATGATGGATCCGTGCAAAACCTTCTGGAAAGGATTCATCATTCTAGATGCCATTAAGGATGTTTGCAATTCATAGGTAGACGTCAAAATACTGACATTAATAGGAGTCTGGAAGAATTTGATGCCAACCTTCATGGATGACTTTGAGGGCTCAAGACTTCAGTGGAAGAAGTAACTGTGTATGTGGTGGAAACAGCAAGGGAACTAGAATTAGAGCCTCAGTTGTGGCTGAATTGCTGCAATCTCATGATACGACTTGAACAGATAAGGAGTTGCTTCTTAGGGATGAGCAAAGAAAGTGGTTTCTTGAGATGGATCCATGCCTGGTGAAAATGGTGTGGAGTTTGTTGACATGACCACAAACATTTAGAATATTACATAGTAAATTTGGTTCTTGAATCAGCAGCAGGATCTGAGAGGAATGACTCCAACTTCTACTGTAGGTAAAATGTTGTCAAGCATCATTGCCTGCTACAGAGAAATTGTTCATAAAAGAAAGTGTCAACTGATGTACCAAACTTTATTGTCTTATTTTAAGTAATTGTCACACTGACCCCAACCTTCAGCAACCATCACCCTGATCTGTCAGCAGCTATTGACACAGAGACAAGACCCTTGTCCAGCAAAAAGATTATGATTGACTGAAGGCTCAGATGATGGCTAGCAATTTTAGCAATGGAGAATTTTTAATTAAGGTAAACATGTAAAAAACAAACACACAATGCTTTGCATACTAAATAGACTACAGTATACTGTAAACATAACTTTTATATGCTTTGAGAAAAAGATTTTCTTTTTTTTGCAGAACTGCACAACATGTGGGATCTTAGTTACCCAACCAAGGATCAGGTCAGCCTCACCTGCCTTGTAAGGTGGATTCTTAATCACTGGGCCACCAGGGAAGTCCTCTCAACTTGTTTTTCTTCCTTATCTTGTTTTCCCTCTTTCAGATTTTAGATTTCTCCTTCTCTTTAGTGAAATGCAGTATTCTTGCCAGGGGAATCCCATGGACAGGGAAGCCTGGTGGGCTACAGTCCATAGGGTCACAAAGAGTTGGACATGACTGAAGTGATTTAGCATGCACACACAATCTCACTAGAAGGGGCTTCCCAGGTGGGACTAAAAACAGAGACCCTTCCTGCCAGTGCAGGATACATGGGTTTGATCCCCGGGTTGGGAAGATCCCCTGGAGGAGGGCATGGCAATCCACTACAGTATTCCTGCCTGGAGAATCCCAGGAACAGAGGAGGCTGGTGGTCTACAGTCCATGGGGTCTCAGAGTTGGACACGATGAGCGACTTAGCATGCACACAGTCTCGTTAGAGAATCTGTTTAGTTTCAGTCCTAATATTCATTTATCAACCCTTCTATTAAATGTTCTATTTCCTTGTTTCTCTGGGGTGCCTTCTGGAGAATTCCTTCTGCTTTTCCCTCCAGTTTACTAGTTCTCTCCTCATCTGTATCAAACAACTTGTTAATTCTGTCCCTTGTATTTTTGATGTTGATTATTGTAATTTAAATTGCTTTAGGTTCTGAATCTTTTTAAAATCTGTGAAATTATATTTTCTAGTTTACTGTGTGCTACAGAGCACAGCAAGTCAAGAAGCAGCAGTTATAACCGGACATGGAACAACAGACCGGTTCCAAATCAGGGAAGAAGTACATCACTCCTGTATATTGTCACCCTGCTTATTTAATTTATACGCAGAGCACATCATGAGAAATGCTGGGCCGGAAGAAGCACAAGCTGGAACCAAGATTGCCGGGAGAAATATCAATAACCTCAGATATGCAGATGACACCACCCTATGGCAGAAAGTGAAGAGAAACTAAAAAGCCTCTTGATGAAAGTGAAAGAGGAGAGTGAAAAAGTTGGCTTAAAATTAAACATTCAGAAAACTAAGATCATGGCATCTGGTCCCATCACTTCATGGCAAATAGATGGGGAAACAATGGAAATAGTGAGAGACTTTATTTTTTTTGGCTCCAAAATCACTGCAGATGGTGACTGCAGCCATGAAATTAAAAGACACTTGCTCCTTGGAAGAAAAGCTATGACCAACCTAGTCAGCACAGTAAAAAGCAGAGGCATTGCTTTGTCGACTAAGGTCTGTCTAGTCAAAGCTTTGGAGAAGACTCTTGAGAGTCCCTTGGACTGCAAGGAGATCCAACCAGTCCATCCTAAAGGGAATCAGTCCTGAATATTCATCGGAAGGACTGATGCTGAAGTTGAAACTCCAGTACTTTGGCCACCTGCAAAGAACTGAGTCATTGGAAAAGACCCTGATGCTGGGAAAGACTGAAGGCGGGAGGAGAAGGGGACGACAGAGGGTGAGATGGTTGGATGGCATCACCAACACAATGGACATGAGTTTAAGCAAGCTCCAGGAGTTGGTGACGGACAGGGAGGCCTGGCGTGCTGTGGTTCATGGGGTTGAAGAGAGTCGGACACGACTGAACTGATAGCGCGCAAAGCTGTGTTTTGTTTCTAGTACAGGCATGTTTTAAATCTGTGATTGAAAATGGCAATGTCTGAAGATTTCAGGTCAGATTTTGCCATCTGTTATTTCTGCACGCGTCACTGACGGTGACTTGCTTTGTCGTGAGTTTGATTAATTTTTATGGGACGCTCTCCTCTGTTAAAAACTTGTGCAGATATTCTTTAAGGCCTAAGGTGAAGATGAACGCCTCTGCAAATAATGTACATCCTCTTGGGTGCAGTTTGCAGGGGAATTTATAGTACAGGAGCACTTCAACACAGATTAGAAACTTGCGGCTTTGTGAGCCGCACCGGTGCTGTGAGTGTAGGTTGCACGTTCTATGAGGGCTGGTGTGGGTGTGCTTTCTCAGGAACCATGATTTCCCATTTTGGTTAGAGCAGGAGCAATTTTCCTGCTGGGCTTCCTGTTGCTGCTGGGTTTCACCTGCAGAGGTCTAGGCCTTCGTAGACTGAACTTTGGGGCCACAGAGCAGGGCGGTCTCCGGTCACACTTCTCCGTGTGGGGAGGCTGGTCTCTGAATTCACCTTCCTCACTCACCCCACCCCCTTACTTACATGGTTTTCTTCTCATATGCTGAGTTCTCCGCCTAGTTAACGCCACATCATGTGTGTGTTACTCACCCAGTCATGCCCGACTTTGTGACCCCATGCACTGTAGCCCACCAGGCTCCTCTGCCCGTGGGATTTCCCAGGCAAGAGTACTGGAGCGGGTTGCCTCTTCCTTCTCCAGGGGGACTTCCTGAACCAGGGGTCAAAACCGTTGCCTCTTACGTCTCCTGTGCCCTGGCGGGCGGGTTCTTCACTGTCTGAGCCATCAGGGAAACCTTAAAACTGCATTAACTTCTCCTTATTTTTTTAATCAGTTTTCATTTAGATTTATGTGCACACTTATTAATTTTGTTGCTCTTTATTCCTATCTGTAGTTCTAGGTTTCTCTTTGGAATCATTTTCTTTCTTCTTGAGGAAAATGCTGGAATTTTCTTTAATGATAGATTTCTGGTGATGGATTTTCTTAGTTTTTTGCCTGAGATTGTGTAGTCACTATTTTGCATTTATTCTTAAAGGCTTTATTTCACTGAAAATGTGACCTTAGGTTGAGGGTTATTTTCTTTTAGTACCTTAAAGTCACCTTAAAGACCCTTTCTCTTCTACCTTTCACTGTTTCCTTTGGGATGTCAGTTGTCCATGTAATAGTTGCTCTTTTGCAGGTAATAATTTCCATTTCCAGTTGCTTTTAGGAGAGTTTGTTTGGTCTTTGTTATTCTGTGCTTCCACAACAAAAACAAGGCGAGGAGCTGACTGTGGCTCAGATCATGAACTCCTTATTGCCAAATTCAGACTCAAATTGAAGAAAGTAGGGAAACCGCTAGACCACTCAGGTATGACCTAAATCAAATCACTTATGATTACACAGTGGAAGGGAGAAATAGATTTAAGGGCCTAGATCTGATAGACAGAGTGCCTGATGAACTACGGAATGAGCTTTGTGACATTGTACGGGAGACAGGGATCAAGACCATCCCCAAGGAAAAGAAATGCAAAAAAGCAAAATGGCTGTCTGGGGAGGCCTTACAAATAGCTGTGAAAAGAAGAGAG
>SJYF01000057.1:1113620-1132372 GCA_006410515.1 Procapra przewalskii | reverse complement strand
AGCTT
Source organism: Procapra przewalskii (assembly GCA_006410515.1). Classification (NCBI taxonomy): domain Eukaryota; kingdom Metazoa; phylum Chordata; class Mammalia; order Artiodactyla; family Bovidae; genus Procapra; species Procapra przewalskii. The sequence goes on along the minus strand of SJYF01000057.1, from coordinate 1,132,367 downwards.
CACTGTGGCCAGTTCAACCTGGAGACAGTGTGATTATGAAGAGCCCGTTGATCATTAGTAAACACTGCCCGCTTTCAGATCCAGACGCGTTCAGATGACCTTTGCCGCAGTGAGCTCAGAAGAGGCAGGCGCTGGATCGCTGGGCCCCAGGTGGTGAGAAGTGGAGATGGAGCCCTCCATGCTTGTCTCCATGTTGCCCCGCACCCCGGACCTGTCCCCCTCCCTGGGGACCGGACCCAAAGAGCTGATCACCAACCCAGACACGCTTGCACACGTGTGCTCACAGAAGCAGGGTTCCCGTCACCGAAGCAAACGTCTGTGATTAGCGAAGAACTCAGCGTGCTGTTCCAGCCACGGGCAGGGGTGACGGGGGGCGCACGGCGCATGAGCCTCAGAAAACACAGGGCTCGGAGAGAGACGCCAGACACGGGAGGCGCGCGCGGTACGACCCTGTGCCCACGAAGTGTTGGCTCAGGCCAGTCCACGGGCGGAAGGCAGACAGCGGCTGTTTCGGGCTGGGGGAGGGGGTGGGCAGGGACTACCCAGTGGGATGCGGGTTCCTCTGGGGTGAGCGGCCTTAGGGCTGCGGGGAGGTGCTGGTTGCAGGACCTTGTGAATGCGCTAGATGCCATGGAATGCTGCATTTAAAAATGGTTAATTTGATATTCTGGGAATTTCATTTTAATCTCTAAAAATGCAGCCTAAAACCCTGATACCTTGAAGGTTTGGAAAATTGGGGGGCCTGCAGGAAATTCAGGCCCACCTGAGGTCAGGCTTGAGTGGCCGAGCTTGGGGGCTGATGGTGGGGCCCCTGGGACCTGGGTGCTGAGAAGCGGTCTTGGCTGGGGAGACGTTGGGTAGGGGGCTCTCATGGCCCTGCTGTTTCTGAGTTGCCCCCAGAGGCCCTGCAGCTTCTCCTCCCACCCTCACTGCCTCTGGGCACAGTGTTGCGTTCAGGCCCCAGACAGAACCATCCCTGCCCTCTGCGGGGCCCAGGGGGTGGGCGGTGGTGTGGAGGAGGGGAGTCCTGCCCCCTGGGGGGGTGTCTCTGCATGAGGTCCTGCCCTCCCTGCACAGGCACAGAGGCAGCTGTTGTCTCCTCTGCTGGCGACAGGGGATGGAGGAGCAAGAGAGAGCTTCTGAGCTGGGGTCGTATGGTACCACCAGCCTCTCCAGGCTCCCGAGGGACTCTCCCCCACTTCCCTCTACCCGTGAGTAAAAACAGCAGACACAGGGAACACACACACTGCAGAGTCTGCTCAGCACGTGGGATGACACCTGCCAGCGGCCCACCCAGGAACCGGCGCCGAGCTTCTCAAGGTGGAGTCCGGACCCCCAGCATTGGCGCCACCTGGCTTGTGGGGAATGCAGGTTCTCAGGCCCCAGCCCAGGCGCTCCGGGCGGGGCTGGTGCCCCGTGCTGTGGGAGGTCCCCGCCCGTCCCTGGCCGCGGCGATGCAGACCCTCTGGCTGAGTCAGCCCCCAACCCCATGCACTGGGGTCTCTACGTGGGAGCCCCTGGGTCCCGCTCTGCCCCCAGGGGAGGCTCGGGCCCCCACTCTCCAGCCCTCCTGGTCAGTGCTGCGGGGCTTCCTAGCATCATTTTCTAGGTGGGTTTTTACCCTCTGGGAAGATTCCTCTTTCCAGGGGCTGGGCCTGTTTCCCGCCTCCCTAGGGGCCCAGGCAGTGGCTCTCCCCTCGGACGGGGTGGGGAGGGCAGGTGGTCTCTGCCCTGTGGGGCACACGGCCACAGGCACCTCCCAGCCCACACCAAGTAAAGGTCGGAAGAACAGTGTAAGAGGCTGAGCTTATCATCAAGCTGCTCACCCAGCCCCCATCCACAAGGTCACTTCCGACCTTTGGTCTTTTTCTTTTAAACCTTTTTGAGCCCCTGTTGTCAAAGATAAGTTCTCTGGGAAACAGCGACTCTTGGAACAGAGCAGGAAGCTTCTGGCTGGAGGGGCAGGCAGCCTGAGCCCACTGCCGGCCCGGCCCGGAGTAGCCCAGCGTCCCCTGCTGACCTTCACATAGCGCCAGGTCGGCCCCAGTCTTGGGGGCACCCCGCCAGGCTGGCAGAGCTGACTCCGCCGCCTCCGCCGTGTTTTTCTGCTTTGTTGTTATTTCCTTTGGCTATGCCACTTGGAGCTGAATAAACCTACCGGGCAGGCGTGGATGTTCGCTGTCGTGAAAAGCGTCCGTGATGACGTTTCGATTTCCCCTGAGGAAGTCTGGCTTTGGGTCACCCCAGACCGTTCATTCTCCTCCGTAAAGACCACCAGGAAAGCCCTGCAGAGTCTTTCTTTTGCCAGGAAAGAACTCGGTCCTTCTTCTTCTACCTGTGGTCTCAGGTCTGTCCGTGCCTCGTGTTGCTTGGCTCTGCTCTCAGCGTACAGCAGGCAGTCACAAATATTTTTTTGACATGAAAGGATCTGCTTGATTTCACAAAATCTAAAAGCTAATTCCTGGAACCCCTTTGGCCATCGAGCCTGGTGTCTTATCTAAGAAAATATTGCTCCTTGAGGACTCTCTTGTTCTAGAACAAATGCTGTGGTTGGCACTCACACGCCTGTTAGTCTGTGGGCTTCACAGTCTGGGTGGGTCACCATTGTGGGTTAAACTGTATCTCCTGAAGACACAGGTCAAGTCCTAACCCCCAGTGCCTTTGCATATGACTTCTTTAGAAATAAGGTTTTTGCAGATATCAATTCACTTCAGTCGCTCAGTTGTGTCTGACTCTTTGCAACCCCATGGACTGCAGCACGCCAGGCCTCCCCATCCATCACCATCTCCCAGAGCTTGCTCAAATACATGTCCATTGAGTTGGTGATGCCATCCAGCCATCTCATCCTCTGTCATCCCCTTCTCCTCCCGCCTTTAATCTTTCCCAGCATCAGGGTCTTTTCAAATGAGTCAGGTCTTCACATCAGGTGGCCAAAGGATTGGAGTTTCAGCTTCAGCATCAGTCCTTCCAATGAACACCCAGGACTGATTTCTTTTAGAATGGACTGGCTGGATCTCCTTGCAGTCCAAGGGACTCTCAAGAGTCTTCTCCAACACCACAGTTCAAAAGCATCAGTTCTTCAGTGCTCAGCTTTCTTTATGGTCCAACTCTCACATCCACACATGACCACTGGAAAAACCATAGTCTTGACTATCAAGTTAACATGAGTTCTGTGACTGGTGTCGTCGTGAGGAGAGGGACAGACAGACACACAGGGGGGGTCACTGTGTGGTGACAAGGCAGGCCTCGGAGGGCTGTGTCTGCAGACCGTGGCCCGCCTGCAGCCCCCGGAGCCTGGAGGTGCGGGGAGGACCCTCCCCAGGGCCTTCGGAGGGCGGGAGGCCCCAGAGCTCTTGAGTTTTGGTTTCCGGCCTCCATTCAGGGAGAGAGAGACTTGTGAGGCTCAGAGCTGCCCCTGGCAGACTGGCCACAGGGCCCCGTGGGGCCACCAAGGCCTGAGAGGGGCGGACCGTGGCCCCTGCGTCTGCGGGCTGCCTGAGGCTCCAGGTTGCTCTTGGTCTTACAGGCAAGACCCTCACAGGGGTGAAAGTGAAGTCGCTCAGTCGTGTCCAACTCTTTGTGACCCCATGGACTGTAGCCCACCAGGCTCTTCCCTCCATGGGATTCTCCAAGCGAGAGTGCTGGAGTGGGGTGCCATTTCCTTCTCCAGGGGATCTTCCTGACCCAGGGATCGAACCCAGGTCTCCCGCCTTCCAGGCAGAGGCTTTAACCTCTGAGCCAAGCGTACTCCCCTTGAAGGGCTGATTTTAAACCCATATGAGAAGGTTCTCTTGCATTTCACTTGCTGTCGACAAACAGGATGTCACGGGAGCAAGTCTGTGAAGTCGGGTCGGGGACAGCAGGCAGAGCGCGGGCTGGTGAGTCGGCGCTTGGATTCACCAGACCAGCCTGGGCTCAGCCGCCTCGGAGGCCTCTGCGCTTTAGAACCACCACTCCCGCGGCCCTCTGAAGCCTGCAGCCTTGCTGTCTTTTCCATGTGAGCTCAGTGCGTCTCCCTCCTCCTGCGCTACTATGCCTCAAAAGAGAATGCCTGTGTGTCTTTTCATTGAAAGTGCCGTATAAATGTTCCCCAACGGCAGGAAAACGGCTTTCCTTCCCAGTCTCGCGTCCACCATTCCTGTCATGCTGACCTGCTTTTGGCCGTGTCAGCTCGTGCCTAGTGAGAAACGCCCTGACGGGACCCTCCTGCAGCCGGCCTGGCTCCGGCGGCCTTTCTTAGATGCCTCGGACCCCCGGCAGGGTCGCAGCTCAGCCCTCACCTTCACGCCCAAGTTCTCTGTCCCCCATCTCTGCCTGACAGTACCGGCGCTTCAGCCCCGCACCCAGGAGGTGGCCCCTTTCTCCCTTCCTGACCCCACCTCCCAGCCAGCTCCTGGCTCCAAAGGCTGTTCAGCCTCTGGCCACCCTGGCTGCCTGCGGCGCCTCCTGCACGGCGCGTTCTGGCCCCAGCACCTCTCATCCAGACACGGGACACCCTTGACTCGGCTCCCAGCCTCATGTTCCCTCTCTAGCCCATTGCTTGCTAGGAGCAAGATTGGACATTTTAGGTAATTCTTTAAAGCTATGGTAAATACACGTAACGCAGACTTCACACTCTCAGCTGCTTTAACCACAGTTCTGTGGGCCTAGGGCACATTCGCTTTGTTGAACAACCATCGCCACCATCCACCACCGAAGTTTTTATCCTCCCAGATGAAACTACCTCCACGAAATACACTCACTCCCCAGCCCCTGCCAAGCCCCATTCAGCTCTGTCTCTGTGGATCTGACTCCTCTAGGGACCTATAAATGGGACCACGCAGTATTTGTCCTCAAAGCTCATCCACGTTGTCGCAGGTGTCAGAGTCTCCTTGTTAAGGCTGAACCACACGCCCATCCTACGGGCGGACCACGTTTTGCTTCTTCATTCACCCACCGACGACACCTGGCTCGTCTCCACCTTTTGGCTGTTGTGAATAACGCTGCTGTAAACGTAGGCGTGCAAATACTTGAGCTCCTGCTTTCAATTATTCTGAGTATTTGCCCCAAAGTGGAGTTGCTGGATCACACGGTAATTCTGTTTAATCTTTGGAGGAACCGCCATGCTGTTTTCCGTAGGACGGGTCTTTAAAAAGCCAGGAACGAACGACCTCGCTCCTGGGGGGTGCACCAAGGCCCCTCCTGCCGCGCCCCCACCTCTCTGGCCTGCTCTCCTGCCCTTCCGTCCTGCTCTCCTGCTCTGTCCGCCGTCCTGTCCTCTGCAGTTAGGCCTGCCCCCTCTCACACCCACGGGTCCTGCTGCTTCTGTGCCCGCGGCTTCTGTGCCTGCGGCTGTCCGCCTCCTTCCTGGCTTTATTTCAGATTCTCCCGGCTAAGGTCAGTCCCTGGCCTGCACATCCTCCGTTGCCTTCTCTCTCTCCTGTACAACAGTGGGCTCACTTGCGAGAAGGAACACGGTCTGTGGGTCAGCTTTGTCCCCACGGCTTAGACCCCGGCACAGGCAGTTGCTGAAAGAAGGATAGAATGGCAGGACAAAAAGAACTGAGGAGATTATCTGCAATGGGGAGAATTATAATACAATGAAAATGTCTCTGCAAACAGAGGAGTGGGAATTGGGGTCTACGATTACATCACTCCAGTGTTCTTGCCTGGAGAGTCCCATGGACAGAACAGCCTGGTGGGCTACAGCTCACGGGGTCACAAAGAGTTGGACACGACTGAGTGACTGGGCACAGCAACTTAAAAATCAGTTCAATAATTGGAATAGTGACTTCAGTTCAGTCACTCAGTCATGTCCTACTCTAAACTGTTGCTTCTTGACCTGCATACAGGTTTCTCAGAAGGCAAGTAAGGTGGTCTGGTATTCCCATCTCCTGAAGAATTTTCCACAGTTTGTTGTGATCCACACAGTCAAAGGCTTCGGCATAGTCAATAAAGCAGAAGTAGATGCTTTTCTGGAACTCTCTTGTTGCTTCTATGATCCAGGGGATATTGGCAATTTGATCTCTGGTTCATCTGTCTTTTCTAAATCCGGCTTGAACATCTGGAAGTTCATGGTTCACGTATTGCTGAAGCCTGGCTTGGGGAATTTTGAGCATTACTTTGCTAGGTAGTTTGAACATTCTTTGTCATTGCCCTTCTTTGCGGTTGGAATGAAAACTGACCTTTTCCAGTCCTGTGGCCACTGCTGAGTTTCCCAAACTTGCTGGCGTATTGAGTGCTGCACTTTCACAGCATCCTCTCTTAGGATTTGAAGTAGCTCAACTGGAATTCCATCACTTCCACTAGCTTTGTTCATAGTGATGCTTCCTAAGGCCCACTTGAGTTCACATTCCAGGATGTCTGGCTCTAGGTGAGTGATCACACCATCGTGATTATCTTGGTCAAGAAGATCTTTTTTGTACAGTTCTTCTGTGTATTCTTGCCGCCTCTTCTTAATATCTTCTGTTTCTGTTAGGTTCATACCATTTCTGTCCTTCATTATGCCCATCTTTGCATGAAATGTTCCCTTAGCAGCTCTAATTTTCCTGAAGCGATCTCTAGTCTTTCCCATTCTATTATTCTCCTCCATTTCTTTGCATGGACCGCTGAGGAAGGCTCTCTCATGGCTCCCTGCTATTCTTTGGACTCTGCGTTCAGATGGGTCTATCTTCCCTTTGCTCCTTTGACTTTCACTTCTCTTCTCTTCTCAGCTATTTGTAAGGCTTCCTCAGACAAGCATTTTGCCTTTTACCATTTGTTTTTCTTGGGGATGGTCTTGAACACTGCCTTCTGTATAATGTCACAAACCTCCATCCATTGTTCTTCAGGCACTCTGTCTATCAGATCTAATCCCTTGAATCTATTTGTCCGTGGAATTCCCCAGGCCAGAATACTCAAGTGCATAGGCTTTTCCTTCTCCAGGGGATCTTCCCAGCCCAGGGATGGAACCCAGGTCTCCTGACTGCAGGCGGATCCTTTACCAGCAGCTAGGCCACAAGGGCAGCCTGGAATAATGACTTAGTGATTCCAATTGCTGGACGCCATGATCTTCGTTTTCTGAATGTTGAGTTTTAAGCCAACTTTTTCACTCTTCTCTTTCACTTTCATCAAGAGACTCTTTAGTTCTCCTTCACTTTCTACCATAATGGTGGTGCCATCTGCATATCTCAGGTTATTGATATTTCTCCTGGCAATCTTGATTCCAGCACAATCAAGATCATGGCATCCAGTCCCATCAGTTCATGGCAAATAGATGGGGAAACAGTGGAAACAGTGGCATACTTTATTTTGGGGGGCTCCAAAATCACTGCAGATGGTGACTGCAGCCATGAAATTAAAAGATGCTTACTCCTTGGAATAAAAGTTATGACAAGTTTAGACAGCATATTAAAAAGCAGAGACATTAGTTTGTCAACAAAAGTTCATCTAGTCAAGGCTATGGTTTTTCCAGTAGTCATATATGGATGTGAGAGTTGGACTATAAAGAAAGCTGAGCACTGAAGAATTGATGCTTTTGAACTATGGTGTTGGAGAAGACTCTTGAGAGTCCCTTGGACTGCAAGGAGATCCAACCAGTTCATCCTAAAGGAGATCAGTCCTGAATATTCATTGGAAGGACTGATGTTGAAGCCGAAACTCCAATATTTTGGCCACCTGATGCAAGGAACTGACTCATTGGAAAAGACCCTGATGCTGGGAAAGATTGAAGGGAGGAGAAGGGGATGACAGAGGATGAAATGGTTGCATGGCATCACCAACTTGATGGACATGAATTTGAGTAAACTTGCGAGTTGGTGATGGACAGGGAGGCCTGGTGTGCTGCAGTCCATGGGGTCTCAAAGAGTAGGACATGACTGAGAGACTGAACTGACTAACTGATTCCAATTGCCTCCAGGAAGCCTGTGTCAGACAGCTGGGGTTTTATCAGAGGGGAGGATTTGGACCAAAGGTCCCCACATGAAGTATTGTCCGGCCATGAAGAGAGGACAGTCTTCTGACCCACCAGTGTGGTTGGCTGAAGCTTTGCATATAAATCTTGGGAGGGATTTTTTTCTTTGACTTCTTGATTGAGTGGGGAAACCCTTAAAGCCACTGATAACCAATATCCCTGACTAACAGTGATGTAAAAATTCTCTGTGCAGTACTAGCAAGCTGAATCCAGCAGCACATTAATAGGATCACATACTATGGCCAAGTGGGATTTATCCCTGGGATGCAAGGATGGTTCAACATATGTAAATCAAGCACTGTGATGCATCACATTTACAGAATGAAAGATAAAAACCACGTGACCATCCCAGCAGATGCAGAAAAATAATTTGACAAGATTCAACATTCCTTTATGAAACATAATCTCAACAAAGTTGATATAGAAGGAGTCTATCACAACACAAGATGGCTTACACTTGAAAAGCCCACAAGTAACATCATAATCAATGGGGGAAAATAAAAGCTCTTCTTCTAAGATCTGGTACAAGGAAAGGATGCCCACTCTCACCTCTTCTATTCAGCATAGGACTGCTGGAAATTCTAGCCACAGCAATTAGGCAAGAAAAAGAAATGAAAGAACTCCAAACCAGAAAAGAAGCCTTAAAATTATCTCTATTTTCAGATAGCATGATCACACGTGTAGAAAACTCCGAAGACTGTTAGAACTCAAGCAACTTTTAGAACTAATAAATCAATTTAGTGAAGTTGTAGGATACAAAAATCAACATACAGAAATCAATGACATTTTTATACATAAACAGTGAACTACCTCAAAGGGAAATTAAGAAAATAATCTCTTTGATCGTAGCAACAAAAAGTAAAATACTTCGGGATAAACTTAACCAAAGAGGTGAAAGACTTGTAGAGTGGAAATTTTAAAACACTGATGAAGGAAATTCGAGACAAGATTAAGGGGAAGATATTCTGTATTCATGGGTTAGAAGAATCAGTGTTAAAGGTCCATACGACTCAAAGGGACCTTCAGAATCAGTGTTGCCTCTATCAAAATCCTAATGGCATCCTTGTACAGAAACAGAAAAAGCAATCCTAAAATCCATATGGAACCACAGAAGACCCAGGTCAGAAAAGGTAATCTTTTGAAAGAAGAACATAGATAGGGGTATACTTTCCGGTTTCAAAATATATTACAAAGTGACGATAATCAAAACAGGCTGGTGCTTGCATAGAAACAGCCATGTGGACTAATGGGCCGGGATAGAGGCCCACGCACACACGGTCATTTCATTGTCAGCTCTGGAGAGGGAAACGGCAGCCCCTCCAGTGATCTTGCCTGGAGAGTCCCAGGCACGGGGGAGCCTGGTGGGCTGTCTCTGGGGTCGCCCAGAGTCGGACACGACTGAAGCGGCTCAGCGGCAGCAGCAGCATCTTCGGCAAGGTGCCAAGGACACACACTGGGGAAAGCAGAGTCTCTTCATAAACTATGTTGAGAAAACTGTATTTTCACATGTAGAAGAATGAAATTGAGCCCTTATCTCACACCCTGTACAAAAATCAACTCAAATTGAGTTCAAGACATAAGCATAAAACCCCAAACTATAAAACTACTAGAAGAAAACACAGTAGAAAAACTTCATAACATTGGTCTTGGCGATGATTCTTTTTTTTGGGGGGGGTATGATCCCCCAAACACAGACAAAACAAAATAAACAAGTGGGATTGCATCAAACCCAACACTTCTGCACAGCAAAGGAATCAATCAACTGAGTGAAAGGGCAACCTATGATGAGAGAAAATATTTGCCAACCATATATACGATAAGAGATTAATTTTCAAAAGTTATAAGGGACTCATATAATTCAATAGCAAAAGACAAATACTTGACAAGTCCTTTGTCCTTGTCCTTCAGACTTTCCTCTGAAGAAGACATACAAGGGGCCAACAGGTATATGAACAGACGTTCAACATCACTGATCATCAGGGAAGTGCAAAACAAAGCCACAAGAAAATATCACCTTGTACCTGTTAGGACAGCTATTATCATAAGAGATCACAAGTGCTGGTGAGATTGTGGAGAAAAGGGAGCCCCTGTGCACAGCTGGTGGGAATGTAAATTAGTGCAAGCACTGTGGAAAACCACACGGAGGATTCTCAAAACACTCGGAAGAGAGAGCTGCTATATGACCATGGGATCTAGCAATTCCACTTCCAGGGTTTCATGCAAAGAATGAAATCAAGGTCTTAGGGACGTGTCCACTCCCATGCTCACTGAAGCCTTATTCACAAAAGCGAGGATGTGGAAGCCGTCTAAATGTCCGCTGAAAGATGAGGGGACGAGAAAATTGGAAAGCGTTTGTGTGTGTGTGTGTACATAGTTACATACATATACGTAAAGAAGGAGAGTCTGCACTTTGTGGCAACACGGATGGCACGTGGAGGACATTGTGATAAGGGAGATGAACCAGACACAGAAGGGCAAGCCCTGCCTGAAGCCACTTACTTGTGGCCCCAGAGAGGAGAAGGGCGGCTGCCAGGGCCTGGGAGGGGGCAGCTGGGCGGCGTGCCTCCACAGGCGAAGTTTCAGTCACGCAGGATGGGTGTGGCGAGCCTGTGTGCAGCCTGGTGACCATCGGCAACACCACCGTACTGGGTGCTTGGAATTCGCGGAGTGGATGTGCGTTCACACTATGGGGGGAAAAAAGACAAGAAATGGCTCAGCATTAGTGGCCGGGGCATACAGTGGATTACTGTGACACTGAATGGTTTACCCTGGAAGCAAACAGAGGCCATTCTGCCGTTTTTGAGACAGCACCCAAAGAATACATTTTGGACTCTCTTGTTGACCATGGTGGCTAGTCCATTTCTTCTAAGGGATTCTCGCCCACAGTAGCAGATATAATGGTCATCTGAGTTAAAGTTTCCCATTCCTTTCCATTTTAGTTCCTAAAATGTCTATGTTCACTCTTGCCATCTCCTGTTTAACCACTTCCAACTTACTTTGATTCATGGTCATAACATTCCAGGGTCCTATGCAGTATTGCTCTTTGCACCATCGGACCTTGCTTTCACCACCAGCCACATCCACAGCCGGGCATTGTTTCTGCTTTGGCTCAGCCTCTTCATTCCTTCTGGTGCTATTTCTTAGCTGTTCTCTGGAAGCATACTGGACACCTACTGACCTGGGGGGTTCATCTTTCAGTGTCATATCTTTTTGCCTTTGCAAAATGCTATTTTATTTGTCAGTTATACTTCAATGAAGCTAAAAAATGGTACCAATATGCTAAACTATTATAAATATATCTTTGAATCAGTTATGTTTCTGTACTCTGGGGACATGAGGTCTCCTGACCTGCCATATCAGTCTGGGGTTTTCAGTGGGTCAGTGTTAGTAAAATGCACACTTACGGTGATTACATGAACTTTGTCCCGTTGATATAAAATACCTAACATGTGAGCCAAGTTGTTGCTATGGTGAATATATGTAAGGTTATAAGTCAGTCTATTTCCCTGATGGTCTCGGTGTTGGTAGACATTAAAAATAACTAAGGATTGCTATTTAGAGCCCCCTTTTCATAGGCATGAGTCATTTTCTTAGCAACCGTAATAATGCGCAAGCTTGTCATTGGATGCACCATTTAATGAATGCTGGGTGGCCTTTGCAGGGCAAGCCTGGGTGCCGTATCAGCGATGGTTTTGGTCTGATGCCACCACAAGCATTTCCAGAGGGAGAGTTGGCTGTGGGCGTCCTTGTTTATCACCAGGGCAGGAAAAAGTCATTAAATATAAAAATGCTAACCCTGACTCTACTGTATAGCACAGGGAACATGACTCAGTACTCTGTAATGCCCTGTATGGGAAAAGAATCTAAAAAGAGTGGAGGATGTGTGTGTATATGTGTATATATATCTGGGCCTCCCAGCTGACGCAGTGGTAAAAAATCCACCTGCCCAGCAGGAGATGTGGGTCTGATCCCTGGATCAGAAAGATCCCCTGAAGAAGGGCATGGCAACCTACTCCAGTATTCTTGTCTGGAGAATCCCACGAACAGAGGAGCCTGGTGTAGCCATACTTCAATAGAAATTTTTTGAAAAAGGATCTTTCTGGCATGATTTTACACCTGTCATGCATTCACTATAAAAAATTCTAAATAAGAAAACTGCAATTTGGGTTTCGTGAATTCCTCACTTTGGGGCACTGTTCTGACAGGGCCAAGGTCTGCGGATGTCAAGGCCGATGCTCAGAGGGAGCCTATGCGGCCAGGAGACACACTGGTGTCCACTTCCCGCGGCCTCTGAGCTGCTGGAGGTGACCCCTTCACTCTGGTGGAGGCCACAGGCATTCAGGCCAGCCACCCTTGGTGGAGTCTGCCCAGTGGGGCTCTGGGTGCATGGCCAAAGATCAAGGCCAGCATCAGCTTTCTTCTCTGTCCAGAACTTTCCGCTGTGGTTGTTTTGTCCTGAGAAACCCACAGTTCCCGAATGGCAGCGTGTGCCCGAGACCCTTCTCCAAGGAGGGTTTTAGCTGGTTGCCCTGGGGCCCCTGGAGGGGCAGATGAACAATAATATTGAGGAGTTAGCCTTCGGTTACGTTGCTGCGTGCTGTGCTAAGTCCCTCCATTCGTGTCTGACTCTTTGCAACCCCATGGACTGTAGCCCCCCCAGGCCCCTCGGTCCACGGGATTCTCCAGGTAGGAATGCTGGAGTAGGTTGCCCTGCCCTCCTCCAGGGATCTTACCCCACCCAGGGATCGAACCCACGTCTCTTACGTCTCCTGCATTGGCAGGCAGGGTCTTTACCACTAGCGCCACCTGAGAAGCCCATCATTCATGTTAGAACAGCTATTAGATGAAAACACAGCTTTCTCGGTCACGAGCAGCAGTCACACCCATTGTGCACTCAGCGTGTGTCGGGAACAGCGCTTGCAGTCTCGGTGTAGGGTACACAATCTGTCTACCGTGGGGATCGGCAAGGAAGTATGTATGAAGGAGGGAATGTGCGCATCAAGGAAGAAAGTATGAATAAGCAAAGAGAGAGAATGTTCTGGATTAAGGAAACAGTTTTTCCTGAAAAGAGAAGGAAAAAGCAGTAAGTTGGAGCTTACAACCAGCAGCTCTTATCTCAGTGTTTCTGACGAGGAGAGCTAGGAGGATGGGAGCGGTTTATGGGGAGGAAAAGCAGGCGTGTCTGCTCAGGACCAGAGTCTGGACCTAAGGGTGCCTCGCTGGACTGTCGTTGCCATCAGCATGCAAGTCAGGAGAACCAGGCTGACGGTGCCAGCGCTTCAGTGAGCGAACGAGAAGACGGACTTGGGCCAAGGCTCAGAACAAGAAGGAATGAAAGCACGTTTAAACGAGGGGGCAGGATTCTGGGGCCCTGAGACTGGAGCCTGGAAAGCTCGAGTGCAAACAGCAGCAGCTCCTTCAGAAGCAGCAGGACACACGGAAATCAGGGCGCCATCGCCGAAGGACCTTTCTGGAAATGCAGCAAGGTTGGGAAAAGCAGAGTCACGCGATCTCTAGGACACTGAATCAGCAGCCACAGGTGTGACGAGGCGCTCCCTTGTTCAGCGTCAGAGAGACTCAGCCGGAGGCCACGTGTGATGAGCTGGCCCCTGGGGGTTTCCCAGCCCAGCACCGCCCCCCACCACCGACAGGACATTCGTGGAGAGAAAGACTGAGCCCAGCAGAAGATCTGCCTGGTGAGGGAAGAGCCAAAGAGGGTGGGATGCTGTGTGTCGAAAAGGATGGTCTGTTGCCAGGGTCCTTCCAAGTGCCCCTCAGATCCCCTTCCCTCTAAGAGCACCCCAAACTCCTGGATGGGGTGCTGCCACTGATGAGGTGATGGGCAGTGATGCCAGCTTCCCTGGGCGAGTGAACAGAACCCCAAACTCCCGGATGCGATGGTGCTCCAGGGAGCACCATTGCCCCGGGGCCGGGAGAGCTTTCTCAGGGAGACTGTTTCCCTGAAAATCAGGCTGAGATAGCTTTTTATGATCCTTAGAATCTGCATCTGCAGTGCCCAGAATGCTTCGTGCCCTCACCAGCAGAGTTACAAGCAGGGTTTACTTTCTACATTCAAGCAAAAGAATACAGAGACCCTGGAAGAGGGCAGGGAAGGCAGGATGGGGCCCACTGAAGGCCAGTGCCAAAGTGGGGCCCCTGCCCCAGGTGAGGGGCCTGAGAAGCAGGGAAGGAGCGGAAAGTCGCCAAGGCCCCACTGGCTGACTCTCCCTGGGCCTGACCTGGCCCTCCCCAACCCAGCTTGGACAGGTCCCTCTGGCAGGACTGGCCTGGGTTCGTGGGGCTCCTCTGCTGGATGGACCTGAAATCTGCCTGATGCCATACAGGAGTTGTCCACAGAGCGGTGGACAGAGGAGTCTCGACAAGTCAGAGGGAGAGAAGTGGAGCTTGGCCCACGTGGGGCAGAGGGTCCCCCACAGAGGCAGCCCCACGCTGGTCATGGTGCAGGGCCTCCACTGGGGTAAGCCAGGACACTGGGGTGTCTGGGGACTCAGCCCCCCCGAGGTGGGCCTGCAGGCCTAGGGTGGGGGCACGTCCTCTAAGTCTGGAGGGGGTGCTGAGACTCTCTCCCTGTCTTCCTGTCTCTACCGGTACCCAGAAAGTTGCTGGAACCTGTTTCCCAAATGAGAGAACGCACTGGAAGATTTATTTTCTGCAAAAAGACATAAAACAAATAGGAAATATTATTTCAGAGAGCTGGAGCTGGGTAATTATTTATGAATGTATTACCGACCATATGGTTTCCCACGCTGGTTTGAGGGGGGTAATGATTTTTATAATTACCTGTGTTTAGAAATACCTTCATGCAAAGAAGTAAATATGCCTCCTACTGAGAACAGAAACAGTCTCTCCTCTTCCATAATTAGTGAGCATTTCTTTAGCTAAAGCCTGAAATTACTTTTGGTTTCTCGGGGCAATGGGGGACCGAGGCCTGGGGCCAGGACCCAGCCTGTGGCCCTCCCCTCTCTCCCAGGCATCTTCCATAGACCGCCTGCTGGTCTGACTGAGGTGACTAGGGCTTGGGGGGTGGGGGTCAGGCCCAGGCCTGCCCTCGGGGCTCAGGACCCCTGCCCTGTCCGCGTGCGACTCTGCGGCCCCTCCCATCCAGCCATCTGCGGCAGGCCTTCTCCTGTGTCCAGAGCCGCCTTCTATGGCACGTGGCCTGTCACGTCCCATCTGGAGCCCCTGGCCCCCGTGGTCCACAGCGGCAGTCCCTCACTGCTCGTGGTGCGAGATGTGGGCAGAGAAGGGCACAGAGTTGAGCTGATGGCAAGTGCAGGGCGATTTGGAAGCTCTTTGATTCTTGGATGATGTCTTTCTTACTTTCCTTCTTGGATGATGTCTTTTCTACTTTGAGGGGGTGAAGTGTTTTCTCTAATGGATTGATGGGCATTTATGATTTAAATACCGTCATTTCTTGTCTCTTCCCCAAAGTCAGTTTTCTGAGTTAGCAATATGCGTGCATGTGTGTGTGCGTGTTGAGGGGGCAGCAATGGGGGAGAGGAAGTTGGGAAGACACCTAGGCCTGCAGTTGGCTGGACTTGAGCTTGGGACCACGGGCGATTCACTGGACCCCTGACTCCGTAGGCGCTGCCGGACACCAGCTGTGCAGAGCAGCAGCGGGGACCCCGTGTGGCTGGGCGGGCCTCTCAGCTGCCTCGTGTCCCCATCGCCTTGCCGTAAGGCAGGGTGATGGCAGCGCCGGCCTCCTGGGGGGGAGATGCGCTCGTGTCTGTAAGAGGCCTGGCCTTGATGCATGCTGTGTGCATGCATGCGTGTGCATGCACACCTGCATATGTCTGTGGGAGCTGGGCTGCGGGTGAGAAGGGAGTGGCTGCTTGGCTTGGGAGTCAGGCCCGGGGTGTTTGGGGGAGCTGGAGGGGAGGAGGAGGGGAATGGGTGCTCTTGGGGCCCCGTGGCTCCAGGCTCCAGGCTGCGCTTCTGCTGTCTCCTGCACGTCCAGGACACGCAGCCATTTTCTGTGGCCCCAAAGAATGCCTCAGGCTTTGGATGCTGCCTACTGGTAAGCCACGTGCCCAGCAGCGCTGGAAACGTTTCTGCAGGACTTCCGGAGACACCTCCCTCTGGGTGACATGCATTTTGCAGGGACGGCTTGTGCAGACCTGTGAGTGGCTGGTTGGCCCCCCCTTTGGCCACAACGCCCCGTCATAAGCAGTAAGGATGCGTGTTTGCTCCGGTTCTGACCCAGAAGCTCATGAGTTGTAGGTAGAACGTCACCCACGGGGCGGGTAACAGCCCAAGGTGAGTGAGGGGAGGGGGACCAGGGTGGCCGTGCTGTGTCCTGTGCCCGGGAAGCAGTGCCAGGTTAGCGAGACCAGGGGTTCCCAGCTGCTCCCTTCCACTGAGGGAGCTCTGCTGCGGGGTTTCCCTCGCTGACACACGGGAGCATCTACTGAGCGCTTACTGTGTGCCGAGCGTGCGTGAGGGACAGTACAGGGTCATTTCCGTCAGCGCCCGGGCTCTGGGAGGGGCAGTGAGTGTGAATGTCGTGTTTGCACACACGTAAGGACCCCTGCTCCTCACTGTGGCACGGGGCCCATCCGTTCTCGGGGCTGTGGGAGCGAGGCATCCGTCTGGAGCCCCAGGTCATGGGGCCGCTCCTTCTGAGCCAAGGCCAGTTAATGGAGGAACTCTGGCCCACCCTCACCGCTGAAGGAGCATCTGCTCGACCAGGCCCTTTCCAAGACCCTGTGGAGTGACAGGCATCTGTCAGCTTCAGAAGATCCAGAACGTCCCCCACTTGGCTCCTCCCTGCGAGGGACTTGCTGCTTCCTGCTGGAATCGGACAAACACAAATAACCCCACTCTAATGAGATAAGAACACAGATGGCTTCGAGCGAGGTTCAGGGTTAGGCATAATGAAGGCAGCAGATGGGAAATTCAAGTGAAAATTCAGTAAAATTTTAATTGAAAGATGATGTATTTCCACCCTAAGATCTTTTTGAGATGAGCTTGAATTTGATGCCCCTGGCCCCTTCCCCAGCAAACAGGCGACCCCGAATCGAGCCTCCTCCCAGCCGTGTGCATGCCTCCCCCCGCCCCCTCGCCCTCCAGCCTGGAGAGCTTGGCCCTGTCACTGTTCCCCGTCCCAGTGCCAGAAAGAGGCACACATATCCCTCTGAGTGTGGGCAGAGCAGGGGAATTGGAGGATGGACGCCTGGTGCAGTGGGGGCAGGACCCATTAATCGGTGCCCCCTCAGGCTCCCGGGAGGCCCCAGACGTTCCGGGTCTCAGTCTGTCTTCCTCCTGCGTGTGCTGGGCTGTCCCTCTCTGCCATCATCTTGAGGATCAGCCACCACCACTGCCGGGAAGCTCTCTGCACCCTGGTTGGGGAGATCCCTGAGGTCCTTGTCCTGGGGACATCCTTGTGGCTTTAGGAGACTCTAGACTGGCGACTCAGGGGACAGGGGAGCAGTGAGGGGCCTGTTCTCCTGGGGCCTGGTCCTGTAGGCCCAGCTTACTGCGGAGGGCAAGTGGAACTGCCCCGTGGGGTTTGGCTGCTGACGTGTGGCCCTTTCTGCACAGGCTGTGTCTGGGAGCTCACAGGGCATCCACTCCCCCATGCCCACTTTTGCTCCTCTGTCCCCCCTGCAAGCCACTGTCCATCTGTCCTTAGGAACTCTGCGTGTTGCGGTCGTTTTGCACAGCATGAAAAAAGACATGCTGTGGTCAAGCAATTAATCAACTTATCAATTGTTCAGTCCATCCAAATATCTGTCCACCCATCCATCTCTCCACCCATCCATCCACTCACCCAAACTTTCTCCAACAAAGACTAAATTTATACCCTGAAGAAAGTGGTAGGATGGTCAACCGTGAACTCTCTCATAGCATCTTAAAATACAATTGTAGGATTTTTTTTAAGATCAACGGTCACCATGAAAATATTAGTTGCCTTTTATTGGATATATATTGTGGGTCTCCATTATACTGAAATATTATGTATTTTTTTCATGCATTAATGATTGGCACAGCAAGATTTTTTTCCTGGGTCAGCTTTCTCCTCTGCTCCACCACCTGCTGGAGAAGAAAATCCCAATCAGAGCACAACTTTGAATAGCATGTTTGAGGAGGGTTAGCTGACTTTGTAAAGGTAGTCTTTGCTCTTTCAATGCTTTGGCCCTGGTGGTTCCACCATAGTTTTTTTGAGAGGTGATGCTGAGACGTCCCTTTTGAGGCTCTTTCCCTGCAAAGCACATGAGGGGTCCTGGTTGGAGGTGAGGGATCGTCCAGTTCAACTTAAATGAGTCTTTTTATTATTTAATTGCTTATTGATTGCTTTGTAACACATCACCCAAATATAGTGGCTCTGAACAACAAGACACTTGTTTCTGTGGGTCGGGAACCTGAGCTCTCCTAGCTCTTGAGGCCGGAAGTTTTCAGTCAAGGGGTTGGCAGGGCTGTGTCCCTCCAGAGGTGCAGGGGAGGGCCCTTCCAGCTGCCAGGGCCGGGGAGCCTGGGCTTGCAGCCACGCCACTCTGCTCTCCTGCTGCATGGGGCCTTTTCTGCTTCTCATTGTGTCTCCTCTTCCTTTTCCTCAAAAGAATCCATCACTGGGTTTAGGGCCCACCTGAGTCAGCTGGGGCTTCCCTGGTGACTCAGAGGGTGAGGAATCTGCCTGTAATGCGGGAGACTGGGGTTTGATCCTTGGGTCAGGAAGATCCCCTGGAGAAGGGAATGGCAACCTACTCCAGTATTCTGACCTGGAGAATCCCATGGACAGAGGAGCCTGGTGGGCTACAGTCCGTGGGGTCACAGAGAGCCGGACACGACTGAGT
>SJYF01000057.1:1096122-1112601 GCA_006410515.1 Procapra przewalskii | reverse complement strand
TTCATGGGGTCGCAAAGAGTCGGACACGACTGAGGGACTGAACTGAACTGAACTGAGATACCTGCTGAGCGTTGAGCCCTCCTCTTCAGGAACCGACCACCGAAGTTTGTTTATCCATATATCTTCACGTGACTCAGAACAGTTTGCAGGATGAATAGGCTTCACCTCGTTTCCGTTAGGTTCGTTCCTAGGTGTGTGCTGCTTTTCAGTAATAGGAATTTGTTTTAACTTTGAGAACTAATAGTTGCTAATATACAGGAATGACCAAGAATATATAATATATGTATGTATATATCAGAACAGTGAATATATATCAGAATAGTGGATATATATCAGAATAGTGAATATATATCAGAATATATATATATATGTGTGTGTGTGTGTGTGTGTGTGTGTGTTAGTTTCTTAGTTGGCATACGTGTTGGTTTTGAGACTTTTTCAGTTCACTCTTTGGGTTTTGGGGGTTGAGAATGATGTTGCCAGTTCTTCGCGACAGTGACCTAGATCTGTCTTCATCGCTCTTTGCCTCCTGAACGGGAGCGCTGACTCCGCCGTGAGGAATTATTTCTTAAAACCTGTGTCCTGTGTGTAGCCATGCTGGTAATAAACATTTAGCTTTAGACCCACGGTTACTTGGTTACCGTGCTTCCTAGCAGAACCTTTATTCAGTGACTTTCCATGCTCAAGCTGTAAGTTGTGATTGCCCTTTGAATATGTTTGCGTAAGCCTCTGGAAAAGTCTGTGTGGAAGAAGGGTTCCCTGGTGTATACTTGGAGAAATCCTGCCCATACGAGAATGTCCTTCTGTCGGCTGAGAACGGCCCTGGCAGAATCCCACACAGGAGGCCTGCGGTCCCGTCCTTACGTCCACATTGTCTGTCTTGACTTCCAAGGCTCCATTTTATCGCCTGCATCTTCTGCCCTGCAGCTTCCTTAACACAAGCCTCTTTTCCTCTTTATAGTTTCATCCTGCAGAACCCTTTCCCACTGGGTTCATCCATGTGGTGACGTGTCTGGGGGACCCAGGAGTCTGTCTTTGCCAACTGCCTCTCCTGTAACTCAGAGACGAGGCCTCGTGGGGTGATACTGAGCACCGTCCATCTAACTAAACCTCGCTGCTCTTTCAGAGACAGATTGGCCGTGGACCAGTCCTTTTTCTCTCATTCGACACATTCGTAACTCTGTCTTCTTAGCAGAAAAGTCCCAGAGCACAGGGCATTTGTTTCTGTGCGATGCGGCTTCCCCAGCTTCAAAATTCTTCCCACTGACTCTGTGAGCTAAACACCTGTTCTTCCTATGCCGTTTACTTGAAAGTCACCAAGGGAAGGGTTACATTTGTTTTTAAAAGGTTTTATTTTTTAGAGCATTTTTAGGTTTACAGCAAAATTGCACAGAAGGTACAGTGGGTTCTCAAGGGTCCCCCTTCCCTCATAGCTTCTATTATCAACCACGTGCCCTGGTGCATGTTCATTTGTTTCAACCGATGCACCAACATTGGCAGATGATTATTAACTATTGATACAGTTCCTAGCGGTCTTTGGGGTTCACTCTGTGCTGTAAAGCTCGGGGTGCTGACAGCGGCAGGCTGCTGCAGGCCCATCACAGAGCCACACAGAATAGCTGCCCCTTCCTAAACGCCCGGGGCCACCCACTCATCCTCTGGCCCTGCCCTGGACCCTGGTGGCCACCCACCCTTTTCTGCCCCTCTAGTTTTGCCTGGCTTGTTTGTTTTCTAAGATGGGAGGATGGTTTGTGTGCACAGGATGAGGGGAGACAGCTGTGAGAAGAGAGCTTGGAGGTGTCAGGAGACGGAGCGTGCTTGGAGGGCGAGCCCCCGGGGAAGCCAGGAGCCGAGCGCGAGGCCAGGCAAAGAGGAGTCTGCTTCAGGGGAGGGGAGAAAGCCTTCACCCCACAGACAGGACGCTTCGGGAAGGCAGGGGTGCCCTGGAGCAGCCTGCAGGTGTGGGATTGTCTTGTGGGGGGTAGGGGAGGGCGAGCAAGGGAAGATAAGGAACGTGGAGACGGCAGGCTGGGCAGCAAGGGGCACAGACGACAAGTGGAAACCACCATTGTAAGTGACTAAAACCCACTGAAATGGAAGCCAGGTTGGCACAGCTTGTATGACAGGAGGAAAGGGGAGAGGGTCAAGGGTGCAGGTGGCCGACGGGAGACGAGGGCTGTGAGGGGCGGCGAGGAGCCAGAAAGGACCTGCTCTGCAGCGCGGCCTCCACTTCTGAGGGCTCTGGGGTCCCTAACCCCAGTCACACCTGGACAGCCCGGGGGAGTCAGGTGCCAGTCCCGGCTCAGGGAGAGGGGAATCGGTGCCTTCTCCTCTCAGCTGGAGACTCCAAAGAACCAGGACTCAAGTGGACGGCTCCCCCCTCGTGCTTTCTCCCCTGAAATATGTGCTCGGAACAAATGTCTCTTTGCAAAACATCTCTTTCCAGAGAATTCTTTAATTCTCTCTCTCTCTCTTTTTTGTCAGTAACATTTTGTGTTTTCATAAAAGCCATATTCCATCCATGTTACCCTGTAGCGCTCTTTCAGAGCCAGATCTATTTTTTAAAAAGCATTTGGCACTCTGAAGTGTTACATGTGGCTTGGTGAAAACAGCAATATGCAGAGATTCAAAAGATGTCAGTCCATGTTAGGTACAAAACGTGATCAGCCTTAGCTAACATCCAGTATAAACAGGCGTTCAGCAGGAGAGACCCCATCACCCACGGCCCTGAGGAGTGAAGTCCTCTGTGCTTCTGAACGGCAACTTCTCAGAAAGAGTGAGGAAGTAAGGCCCTCTCCCAGGCGTGTGCTGCAGTAGGAACGGCTGCTCAGGGCAGCCAGTCAGGCGCTCAGGCAGGACTCTCTGAATGCATTCTTGCACCTGCCGGGACACGCCAGCCAGCCGAGGCACATCTGCCTCCTCGTGGATGGTGCCACCTCAAAGTCATGAGCCTTGGTGGCCTGGCCCACTGCCTGGCTAAGCCCTCTGTGACCTGACTTAATCTTTGCAGCAGTCCCAGTAGAGAGAAATGTGGCTGCCACCGTCTGCAGGTGGGTAAATGGGTTCCTGGAGAACAGGGCTGAGCCGCACCCAGGCTTTCCTCCCAGAGTCCTTGCGTGTCCACTCAGCCACACATGGCCGCCACCGTCACGGAAAGGAGGACTTGGGTCACCGTCATGGTTGCCACCTGGCCCAGGGGGGCATTAGACCCACGCACCTGCCAGGCTTTCGGGTCCAGGTCACTCAGCGTTGTTTTGGGAGTAGCCTATTATAGGCTTGTTGGAAGCCTGTGAGTGACAAGGAAGAGTCTGTCCTTCTAGGGAAATACCACTGCTGTTCTGGCCATCGTGCACTGTTAACCATCAGGACAGTGCTGAAACGGCCTCAGAGAGTAACAGCCTCCAACCAGTACACAGTGCTTCTGAATGCCAGCCAGCCAGGGACAGCTAACCCTTCTGAAAGCAAGACAATCAGCTACATACCACTCTTCCAAATGCCAGCTGACCACTGACCGTGCTGCCTGTCTGAAAGCCAGCCAATCAGAGACAGGCTTGCCCTTCTGGATGCCAGCCAATCAGTGACAACCCACTCTTCTGAAAGCCAGCCAATCAGTGACAACCCGCCCTTCTGAAAGCCAGCCAATCAGTGACAACCCCGCCCTTCTGAAAGCCAGCCAATTGGCTACATACCACTCTTCTGAAAGCCAGCTCATCAGTGATAGCCCCATGGTTATAAAAGCCAGCCCCCAAAGATAGTCTCACTTTGGTGACTGAGATGCCCCAGTTGAAGGTCACTCTGTCCCTAAGCACTGTGGGACAGGCTCTTTGCGAGGGGGCGGGGATACTGCCTACTCTTCCTGGCTTCACTCGGGTGTTGGTGCCATGCTGAGGCCCCACTTACGAAATTCCTCCCCACCAGGGAGCGGGTCAGGCTGTGTGGGGGAGCCTAGTACTCAAGTGGGGACCAGCCCTCAGGTGAGGCCTAACGCTCAGGTGGGGACGAGGCCAGTGGCCAGAGTGGGGGTGTGCTGGAGGGCTGAGGGCAGCGGGGGCTAGCAGCTCCACCCAACACGGACAGCCGTGGACACCAGCTGCCCGCCCTCTCTCCTAGTGGCCGGGGCTGCAGGGACAGCCCCTGTGTCCTGGTGCCCTTGGATTCTCAGAAGGAGAGGCTGGATCTTGTTAGGGCACCTGCTGGACAAGGAAAGCCAGCAGGTCAGGCCCTCTTGTTCTATGGACTATGGCCAAGGGGGTCAGCGCAGACAAGGGGACACTCTGCACTAACAACCGACAAGGCAACTGACCCCCAGCCTCTATGCACAGACATCCCAGTGTTTCCAGTTTGTGAGGTGTCTTCACTGCCGACTCTAAATGATCCAGCAGCATCAGAGACCTGAGCCTGGCACGCAGCCAGGAGAGGACCCCGAGGGTGGAGGCCGCACTGTTCTGTCTGGAAGCCCCAGTGATGGACCGGGGTCTGGCTGCGATGGGCGTCCAGGAAGCCGCCAAGCCCCCAGCATTCCAGCTGAGCCCCAGGACCTGCCCCGCCCTTAGACCTCGGGTGTGTCCTGGACTGACCTCTACACTGGGGGCCTCCACACGTCTGCCGCGCTCCCCACGTCTGACGTCCGACCTTTCTGTCCTCAGCCGCCTGCTCCCAGCACCCTCTTCCTGCCCCTCACAGGGGCCCTGTCACCACCTGTCCTGCCTGTGTCCTGAGTCCATGGTGAGGGTCCACCAGGCAGAGGGTGCAGGCCCCTCCCCAGCTGGCGACCAGCTGCACAAACACCCAGTGTCGCTAAGACCATCCTGGACGTCCACGGATGTCCCTGCTGGGACCGGGGAGGGCGGCAGAGGGTCCTGGAAGAGGGCAGGCCTGGGAAGTGGCCGAGTCTGAAGAGGGGAACCCAGCTGTTCTGGCCCGGCCCCTCCAGGTCCCCAGCTGGTAGTCCTCTTGCGGCATAAACGTATTTGATGCTGGGGCTCTCAGCGGTGAGCCTGCCTGCACAGGGCTCCGCTGCCGCAGCCCGTCACTGGCTACTGATGGTTGAGCCTTAAAAATGAAAACTTCCTGGCAGTCCAGGGATTAAGATTCTGTGCTTCCAGTGCGGAGAGCGTGGGTTCGATCCCTGGTCAGGGAATTAGATCCCACGCGCTGCACGTAGCCAAAAAAGCAGAGCAGAAAAGAAGACTTGAGGGCAGCCTAAACGGGCAGCCAGGTCGCCGTCGCTGATGCACTCAGGGCTGAGTCGGTTCTGCGTGTCTGTGAAACCTGTGATTCACGAGGCCCCCGCTGGGTTCTGGATAAGATTACAAAGTAGTTTAGAGCAAGGTCTGAGGAAATATAAACTCCTGGCTGTGGCTGATGGTTTAGCTGTGTGTTGCTCTGTGTGCACCTTGAAGGGGACACTGGAGCTAAGTGGAGGGCGGACCCGAGGGGCTCTGAGCGTCGGGGCCCAGAGGCTGGACCGTGGGGAGCAGAAGGGGGGCCTGGCCAGCTGGCCACTGGAAGGGTGGCACGTGGGAGCCTGGGAGGGGCAGGCCCCTGCTCGGCCCTGTCTGAGTGGGCAGCAGGATGCGCCACAGCCTGAGTCCATGGGAACCACACTGGGCTGCTCGTTAGTCTTCTCTGCGTCTTGCGGGTCAGGTTGAGCTGCCACTGTTGGTGTGAAAGCCAGTGGCTTGGGCCCTTCGTCCGCCTCTGCGGGCCGAGTCTGGGACCCACAGCTTGGGGTTTAAAGGAAGGATCCCGAGTCTCTGGCTCGAGGACTTGGGACTCCGAGAAATGGCGAGCGGCTTGGTGTGCCGTCGTGGTGTTAATTTCTATGGCACCGGTTTACTTACTAGGAATCTGGTGGGAGTTAGTGCAGCTGAAACTGGGACAAGTGGCGGCAGTCGGGTCTAGAGCCCTCAGCTCTGCTGGGAGTTCAGGGCAGCGAGATAGCCTGGTGGTCGCCCAGTTTCCTCCCCTTGGGCACAGGCATGGGACTCAGTTTCCACGTCTGAAGCATGAGGTTATTGGGATTGAGACGCTTGAATCTGTCCCAGCAGCAGAAGTCTCCTTCCCTGAGTCGTTGGCAAAACAGGACTGTGAACCGGCAGGGGTTGGCCGGGAGCCATGATCGGCATGAAGGTTCTGGAACAGCACTGGATTCGGTTGCATAAAGGCACAAAGCCGGGCAAGGCCAACACGTCTCTGGAATGTTCCAGTGTGGGGGGCAGACAGAGGGGCCGGGGTGGCTGCGCTCGCCCGTGTGGCCCAGCGGGGACTGGCCGCCTGCTCTTCTTTCTCGCATCCCCCTCCGAGTTCTTGTCTCCGACTTGCTAGCAGTTGGCTCTGGACCGGCCAGCTGTCTATGACGAGGAGTCGGGTATGGCCCCGTGGAGACGAAGAGAGAATGACAGGCGCTGGGTCCCAGCCAGGAAACTGGCCTTTTCAGCTTCATCTGAATTTGCCAGAAAGTGCTCCCCTTCTCACCCCAAGCTTCTCACTAAGATGCTGAAAACCTGATGCCCTAATGTAGTGGATTGCAATCATTCTAAATTAGGCAAACAAGCACATTTCAGAGTTTTTCCCCCATCTGTCTAACTTACAGTTTCTGCTGCTTGTAACGAGTCCTTTCTTTAACACAGATGCCTGGACCAAGAGGACTTTGCTATTGAATCTCTGCTCTTCCATTGTCTGGAGCCGAGGCCTGTCCTGTCCCCTCCCGGGGCTGGGGCCTTAGCTTTGCGGGAAGATGCTGGCTGACTCTGACCCAGGCTGCTAGGCTGTGGGGTCCTGCTGTGTTTCCAAGGTGCTCTGCCCAGAAACTCCATGAGTCACATGGTGGGCAGACTGGTGGAGGGAGGAAGGGGCAGTGGGTGGATCCAAGGCCTGCTGTCTCTGCTCCTGAAGTCCCCACGCCGCAGGTTTCAGGGATGTTCGCAGGTGACGCGGCAGCTCACACACAGCTTGTCATCCCCAAAGGGCAGCTTGGTGAGGGGCCCCCTCGTCTCTCCCGGGGGGTCAGGGACCAGGTCGCTTGCTCTGGGTCAGTGCTGGGAGGTGGCGGGATGACCCCGGGAAGCCCTGGACCCCATGATCAGGTTGACCCCTGAAGCCCACAGAAGCTCACACTTCTTGTCTATTCTCTGCCCGAGGAGCTGGCCGTCCCTCCTTTCAGTCTGCTGGTGTAGAGATGGCTCCTGTGGGACCCGTGGGAGTCACCACCCAGGAAGAGGAGAAAAGCTGGCGGTGGGTGCGGGGAGGAGCTGGGCCACGGGTCCTTCCTGCAACTCCCCCTTCCGTGTACATATACTGCACACACACACATACATACATTGTCATTGAGTCACTAAGCCGTGACTCTTTGCCACAGGCTGTGACTCCACGGACTGTAGCCCACCAGGCTCCTCTGTCCTGGGGTTCTCCAGGTAAGCACTGGTGTGGGTTGCCATGTCCTTCTCCAGGGGAGCTTCCCAATTCAGGGATCAAACTGGCATCTCCTGTGTCTCCGACACTGACAGGCAGATCCTTTACCACTGAGCCACCAAGGAAGCCCGTGTATTCTATCATACACACAGATATAAGAAGCTGTGTAGTCTACGATGCATGGTAGCTTACAGGATACTCATCACAAGGTCTTAGCTTGCGTGGCTGTGGCGGCCACGTCTCCGCACCAGCAGTCCGCAGGCTGAGCAGCCTGGCGAGCCAGTGGCCTAAGCTCCAGTCTAAAGGCTAAAGGTCCAAGACCCTGGACCAGCTGGTGCTTCAGCTCGAGTCCAGAGGCGGGACACACTGGCTGCCCAGCGGGCAGCCAGGCAGGCAGGCGTCAGTCTCTCTTATCTGGGGAGCCCCAGCCTTTTTCTCTGTTTAGGCCGTCTGCTGGTTGGGTGAGGTCTGCCAGACCGGGGAGGGCAACCTGCCTTCCTGTCTGCCGGTGTAAATGTCCCCCCAAGCCCTCACGGAGACCCCAGAGTCACGGCTAGTCTTCTCTCTGGGTGCCCGTGGCCCGGCGGCGCTGACATGTACGGGTACCGCTCCCTGCTCCCTCCTTACCCAGCCCGGCCGGTCCCCTGGCTGCACCTCGGTCTGGAGCTGGGGAGGGGGTCAGGGGTGGCGGACTCACGGCACGTCAGGCTGGAGTGGCCCAGGTGTGCACAGATCTGTCCTGGGGAGGACCATGTCTACTCGCCCAGTGACCGGGGGAGCCGGCCCAGCCCGAGGGGCTCGGACCTACCACACCCACGGCTGCCTGGCACCACAGGCTGGATTTCTTTCCAAAATCTCTGTTGAGACACAAGAGCCTCAAAACTTGGAGGGCTCTCTGTGTCTCAGAAGCTTAGGTTCCTCATTAGGCCAGCCCTGCCAGTCCTCAGAGACAGAAATGAATCTGATTCTCCCAGAAAATCGCCTTCTGGGAGAATTCCCCCAGCCCAGGCGCTTTGATTTCCTCCCAGCTCCCTGATCTGTGTCACTTAGGAAGCAGCTCCTGACGATATCCACGATGTGCCGACGCACAGCATTTGGAGGGCTGCTGTTTAAAAACAGGATTTACCACGTGGTGAAGACTCTGTGAACAACCTCGCACGCAGTTACGCCCCATAAGCAGGTCTGGTCTTTGTCGGGGTGCTGAACACCTGTACCTGAAAGCACAGATTTGGTGACGTTTCACACACACACGCGCACACACTCACAGCAGCCTCGGCGGCTTGTTCTCAGAAGGTGTCTAAGCCGCATTTTAAATATTTACCCTACATCGTGCAAACAATAGAATGAGTGTCACCAGCGACACAGTGGCCTTCTGTCTTTCCTTTTTGAAACAAAGCTGTCATTCTTGAGAAGCTGCCGCGGGTAGAAACCCCACTCCTGGTGGCCTGTGAGGCTGAAAAATGCAGTTGCGGACAAGGAGGGTCTCCGGGAGTCCACGAGAGCTGCCACGAGGCTCAGGTACTCAGCACCTTAGGCTGGCAAACCAGCCACGCTCAGGGCAGAGCCCACCAACTTGGAAACAGAAGCAGAAGTGTCGGCCTTCCGTGAGGAACAGGCTCACTTCCTTGCTGCGTTTTAGTGGAAACCGCCTGTTCTGCTCTTGCTTCTTGAGACAGCAAGAAGACCATCCATCCGCCAACACTGACCCCAGCTGCCCACAGGGACCAGTTGTCCTGGGAGGCCCACGCCTGTGATGTGCTCTTCCTGCCTTGGGCTGATTTCTGGGGTGTAAACGCTTCTGGGTGGCTGATTTCCAGCCGTCGAGGTGAGGCCCTCACCGTGGACGTGGGAAGAGATGGGGTTTCCCGTGTCTGCTGGTGGTGGGGGCCGCCCCAGCAAGCCGCTGCCCCTCTGGCTGTAGAAAGACAGACCTCGCTTCTCCCAGGAGAAGCCTGCCACCTGGCCACCTGAAGTTTGAGAGGGCTTCCGTGAGTGTGTGTGACACAGAGGGACAGAGAGAGGAAGGGAGTCACTTGTGAGGGGCCGGGCTTGCCTCCCTGGGGAGCGGAGGCAGGGGCTTTGTGTCCACGCCTGTCCTGCCCCATGAGTGGCCCTTCCCAGGGCACCCGTCTGCACAGACCAGCTTACACAGGCCGGGGAGCACCTGGTGGCCGTCATTCCCGGGGGGATGCCGCCTGCGGGCTGGACCCGGACCCCTTAGCTCTTGTGTGGGAAGGGGCTTCTGTGTTCTCTTTGTCGGTCCACGGGGAGACCAGCAGCTCCCCAGCCTCCCCCCGTAACATGATGCGTCTCCAAGCCGAGGTTGCTGGCGTCGCTGGGAGCTAGGAGCCAGCCACGGAAGGAAGCAGCCCTGACGATGTCTTGGGCTCAAGCCTCCAGCCTTGAGAGCCGTGAGCTTCGATTCCCGTTGTTCTAAGCCCCCCACTTGTGCCCACTGGTTACGGCCCCAGGAGGTGAAGGCGGCTCCGATACGGGCTCCACCCTGAGGGCCTTGGGCGTCCGTTACCGACCCACGGAGCGCAGTGAGGACCCCGGGGGGCTGGGATGGCGGCCAGCGGCGACGCTGGCACGGGGGCTGGGGTGGCATCTGGCCCGGCCACGTGTGCACAGGCGGGGAGGCTGCACCTCCAGGTCCCAGAGCCCAGGAGCCCCAGGAGGGGTGGGGTGGGCGGCCTGAAGGCCCTGAAGGGAAGCTGCCAGGAGCAGAGAGACCCATGACTCCCAGAAGAGGAGGCAGCTGGGGACAGCTGCAGCTTCTCGAAGGAGACGGGGTTCCGGGCGAGGCCCCCGGGCGCTGGCTCCTGGTCTGCTGCCCTCGTCGCTGCTCAGCCTGAGAGTGCAGGGTGGGATGGAGAGCGGGGAAGGAGGAGGCTCCCCTCCTCCCGGCCTCCGTCTCCTCCAGCAGGGAGGCGAGCCGGCACCAGGCTGAGCCTCAGGCCCGTGACTGTGGGCAGACGAGCCGGCTCAGACAGGGCCGCACACAGGGGGGCGGCAGGGTCTGCCCCGGCAGCCCACCTCACCGCCAGCCCAGCCCCAGGCTCCGCGAGGACCCTGCTGGCCTGCCGCTCAGGACGGCAGCACCCTGCTGGATCTGGCTTCACTCCCGCCCCTCGACACACGGAGACGCTCTTCAGAATGAGTCTGATCGAAACTCTCAGGACCTGCCGCAGAGACAAGGGGATCCTGGGCCAGACCCACATGGCTGGCTGGCTGGGATGTGCTGCACGCCTGGCAGGCTCTCTGCCGCTGCCGCCCCCCACATGCCCTGCCTTTATAATTTCCAGTTGCCAGCGACTGACATGATGACACTGGGTAATCTGGTCATTTTCTCCAAACTTCAAACCCGCGTCTTTATCAGCAGGTGCTAAATTGCCCCTCCAGCTGCTGAATGTAACAATTAACTCCATTAACATCGCAACAGCTGTAATTTTTGAGGAAATGAAAAACATTAATAACTGCTACCAAAAGCTAAAAAACAAAGCCAAACAGAAAACACAGCATCCGCCCAAGGCTGAAATTGCCAGCACGGGATAAAAGGGTCCTGGGGTTCAGACAGGCCTGTAGACCCCTGGGGGGCGGGGAGGGGCTCGCCCCACCTTCAGGGTGGTGACTCCCCACCCCCCTCCCCAAGGGAGTGGGTGCAGAGCCAGGGGTCAGGACAAGTCCTTCCAGAGGACCTCAGGCCCCCAGGACGCCAGCCGGGTCTGAGAAACGGAAGTAGACACTGTGAGAGGAAGCCCCACTGGGCGCACTTCCTAACGCACTGGGGACGGAGTCGTGTGTGGGGCAGAGCGCCAGCAGTTCTGTCTGACCCTTCCTGTGTGCACCACGGGCATACTTGTGTGTGCAGGTACACGTGTGCAACCCTGCGTGCATGTGCATACACACGCTCGCCCTGTGTGTGCACCCAGGCTCACATGTCCACATGACACACGTGTGTACACACAAGCACTTACATACGTGCAGGTAGCCTGAGCACCCCATGTGCACACACATGCCATCACATGATACACACACACATCCTCACGTGTATGTGTGCGTGGTGCACACAGCTTATTGCCCTTAGACTCAGCCACCGAGGCGCTTACCCTGGACTCTGCGCTGTGGTGAGGACCCGTCAGGAACACACACGTACTGCATGCTCACACGCTCACACTCGGGATATGAGAGCACGCTCAGCCACGAGGCCCCAGAGGAATGCCCTCGTCCTGGGAACAGGAAGGGGGGCCGTGTCCTGCGTGTGGTCTGCATGCTGCTGACGGTGGGGTGGGCAGACACGCGGGCCAGGAGGGTCAGGCGGTGAAAGTACTTCAGCAAAAGAAGACAAATTAAAGGGGCCAAGCTTCCTTCTAGGACAGTGTGAGTGCAGGTGGTTCCTGCACGACAAAATTTCATTTCCAAGTAGTGATTTAACTGCCAGAAAATTAAATAATAGTCAACTTTGTGGAAATAACTCTGATGTAAAATTTCAAAACTTATCATAGGTTACATCTGCCATTCATTTTAATAAATCATTTTAAATTTAGATTCATCCTTGAAAAATGCATGTGGCTTTACCTTTAATTTATATATTTGCTTAAAATGTTGGATAAAACACTCAGACGTGTGCATACGTCCATGTGTGTTTGTTAATGGGCACATGAGCACGCATGACATGTATAGACACATGCACACGTGCTCACAGGGCATGGCACAGAGGCATGCGTACCATCCCTGCGCTGGACGACTGGCCTGGGGAATGCTGGGAGGGGTTGGGGGCAGGAGGAGAAGGGGGCGACCAAGGCTGAGATGGCTGGATGGCATCACTGACTTGATGGATGCAAGTCTGAGAGAACTCTAGGAGTTGGTGAGGGACAGGGAGGCCTGGCGTGCTGCGATTCATGGGGTCGCAAAGAGTCGGACACGACTGAACAACTGAACTGAACTGAACTGAACTGAACTGAGCCGGGCAGGTGGGGAGCAGGGAAGGGGTAGGGCGAAGGCTGGGCGGGTGGTGGAGCTAGGGTGGGAACTGGAAAGCGCCCGCCAGCAGTGATGCTTCCAAGCAGTCAGGGGGTGGCTGGGGAGCGAGGGCAGGGGGCCCGGGATGGGGCTGTGCTGTGGCGACACCCCTCCATTCAGAACCCTTGGGTGGAGATGTGGCTGCCGTATGGGGTGGGGGGCCAGCCCCCCAGAGGGGCAGCCCTGCACCTGCCCTCTTTGGATCTCTCTGTGGGCCCCGCGCTCGGGTTGTGGCTAAGGGTCAGCCGTCGCCCGCCTGGCTTCCTGCTCCTCCCGGAGAGGCAGATGTTCTCCAGGAATAAACTCGCACTCCAGGCTTCGTGCGGAATCTCCTGATCGTGGTGCTTAGAAGAGCAGTGTCTCGTCGGGGCTAAATCAGTCCACTTCTAAATTAACATTTTTCGGGAAAAAGAATCTTGGCTCGTGCCAACTCGCAGATTCTATAAGCTTCTGTTTAATCGTATACTAAATTTAAAGAGGATTTAATTAGCAAATCATTTCTTTATTTACATTGTGTTTCTCTTGAAATGAGATTTGAAACGAATTCTATTTTTGTGCCAGGGCATGGTGTTAAGTATGATTCCGAGCAGTGATAACGGGGAAACCGTGCTGCGCGGCACCTCTCTTCCAGGGACATGTGTGTGGTGTGTGTGTATGTGTGAGAAACTGTCTTCTTTCCTGAATGGAATCGCAGAGGCCCCTGCCCAGCCTCACCTGTGCCTGCTTCTCTGTGCTCCTCCCTCTGCCTGGCTCCTCCGTCGTCTGCACCCCCAGCCCCCACCAGGACACTTTCTGGTTCCCTGAGGATGCCCACTGCAGCGCCCCGGCCCTCCCATCGAGGCCTCGCCTGGGCTGACGGTGGGTGGGGCCTCTCTCTGGCCTCCCAGGCTGCCGTGGGTACTTGTCGTCTTGGCCAACCAGCCACCGGGGTCCATCTCACTCTCTGGCCATCTCTCTGTGGGGGCTCTTCCCAGGGGTCAGTGTGATTGGGCCTTGAGTTTCTTAGCACCTCTAGGAGCCAGACGTCAGACACCCAGCCCCCTGATTTCAGCTGGGGGTCTTCGTCTGCCACGCTCCCTGCAGGAGTGGACAAGGGCAGCGTGTGTCTGTGTGTCCCTGAGGGTGCGTGCACACGTGTGGGAGTGTATGCTGCACTCAAGGGTGCGTGCCCGGGTCCAGTGGGGCCCTGCTCTGAGAGCAGCTGAGCGGCTGTGACCACACCTCCTTGCTCTGGCTGACCTACCCCTGGGGCTGCAGACATCCCTTTCCTCTTTGTTTTAATGTTCTCCACGCTGGGGACCATCTTCCTCTCTGGGCAGCTTCCCAGGGAGGGTGCAGGGAGCAGAGGTCGTCCTGGACCTTGAGGCCAGAGGTCTCACAGCTCTCTGACGTGCTGTTCATTTTTTCCCCAAGCTTCTTTCGGTGTTTCTTTTTGGTCGGTTCCTATTGCTGTGTTTCAGGTTCACTGATATGTTCCTCTGCAGCGTCTAATCTGCTGTTAACCACACCCAGAGTATTTTTCATCTTAGGCTTTGTGATTTGTTTTAATCTCTAAAAGTTCACTGGTTATTCCTTCAGTTGTTATCTTTCCTCGAGCTTGTTGAGCAGTTATAATAACTCTATTGTTGTCCCCAGCTGCTGGTAGCTAATTGGAATATTTGTGCCATTTTCTGGATTGGTCTCAGATGATTTTTCTCCTCACTATGGGTCACGTTTTCCTGCTTCCTTGTGCATCTGGGAGTTTCTGATTGGATGCTGGACATTGTGCATCTCGCCTTTTGGGTGCTGGGTGTATCTGTATTCTGAGGGACATTCCTGGCCTTGTGGAAAGCCGCAGTGGGGTTTCCTGGCAGCACTTGGAGCTTTTGTGTCTTGTTGGCGGACTTGAGCAGTGCTCAGCGCAGTGTTGCCCCTGTCCTGAGACAGCGCTGTCTGAGCGTGCACCCGACACCCCGTGGACGGTGAGGGTTCCTCGCTGTCGGCGGGGATGGGCGCCTCCCATCTGCGAGTGGGTGTCATGCACTCTGCCCTCTAATCCTTCCAGGTGGCTCTTGCTCCAATTTTGGGCAGTTCCCTCACACGAGTGCGCTTACGGGTCTTCCCCTAATACTTGAGGGGACTCTGAAGACCTCCAGAGCTGTTTGCGCTTGTAGATGGCCCCTCCAGTGCGCTGACATGAGCCTGGAGGCTTATTCCTGCCTGGCATTCCCTCAGCATCTAAATCAAGGGCACCCACCAGGCTGTGACTGTGTCTCTGCGACTCTGTGTCCAAGCCAGCCACAGGCTTCTCCTCACTTGCCCCCCATCCCATGACCACTGTCCTTTTTGCCTGATGTCCAGGGTCTTGAGAACTGTGGTTGCTATGGTTTACCTGTTTGTTTTTTAGTTGCTTCAGGACAGAAGCTGAAGTCCCACTTGGGCTTATTCTGAAGGCCACAGAAGCCGCAGAGGTGAGTGGTCCAAGCCTTCCTCCCAAGGCTGTGCTGCCAGATGCCGATAGGATGTGTTCTTCCTCCACAGAGCAGACCCGGGGGTTGGGATGTCCTGCCCAGAGTGGGCATCTTCATGGCTGGGTTCAGTGGGGACTAGTACTTGTGGGGTGGATGTCAGGGCCTCAACACGTGAATCTGGGGGCACACAGAGTTGGTCTCCTTCTCCTGTGAGCTCTGAGGGGTTGGAGGGGCTGCCCGGTGAGAAGGATCCTGAGACTTCTCGGATCTTCGAGGGAAGAGCCTGCCATGGAGGTGGGGGCGGTGGCGGGGGCTGTGTTGAGTAGGGGCCCACATAGCACCCTCCTCCTGGAGAACTTCGGTGCCTCTAGGGTACCTGTTGGTGACCGGGGATGAGCGTGTGGTAGCCCCTGAGGCCGTGTGCAGCCTGGGTCCCCTGCAGGCACAGGGGTGGAGCCTGGCCTACTGGACGCATGCTGAGGCTGACCCCCGGGGTGGGGGAGGAGCTGGAGCAGGCAGGCACGGGGCCAAGCTGTGATGGAAGCGGGGCAGCCTCAGGAGCCCCCAGGGGCCGCGGGGAAGAACGGCTGGGCTGGGACGGCCCAGGCGCCAGGGTCTTTCCCTCCACTGCTGGGCACTGTTGGTCGCAGGAAGGCCAGGCGCCAGTGAGAAGGTCACTGAAGCTGAGGCCACCCTGGGGTGGCTGGCAGTGGATGGTGATGTGCCTTGTAGCTCTGCCTTAGATGGGTACCTGGGCAGCACGCCCAGGGCCATTGCAGAGGGCAGAGAGAGTTCCGCCCACAGAGGTGAGGTGCGGGGCTGTTGAACCAGTGCAGGGATGTGTGGCCGTGACGTGTGGTGTGAGCTTCTGCGGGGGATAGGCTGGGACCGGTTTGGGCCAGGAGGTCCCCAGCGAGGGAGAGTCCCCACAAAATCCCTATGGGGGGGTTGGTCAGAGGTTCTGGAGGGGATGGGCTCTGGGATCCAGGAAGACATGGTGCATTTGTTCCCGGAGGACGATGGAGCCGAGGCCAGCACTGCTGCCCTGGAGTCTCACAGCTCCTCCCTGCACCCTCATCTCCTCCTCTCAGCAGTCAGGGTTTATGCAGACCCAGCCCCCGCAGGAGCAATGGGAGCCCAGCGAGACTGCCAGCCCCAGTGTCTGCCCGCCTATGTCTCCACGTCTAAGTCTTCTCCTGCCCATAGTGGGCATCTCCACGGCTGGGTTCAGTGGGGACCAGTACTTGTAGGGTGGGTGTTAGGGCCTCAACAAGTGAGTCTGGGGGCACACAGAGTTGGTCTCCTTCTCCTGTGAGCTCTGAGGGGTTGGAGGGGCTGCCCGGTGAGAACGATCCTGAGACTTCTCAGATCTTCAGAGGAAGAGCCTGCCATGGAGGTGGGGGCAGCCTGCATTAAGGGGCTATGTCCCATCACTTCTCGGCAAAGAGAAGGGGAAAACGTGAAAGCAGAGGATGAGATGGTTGGATGGCATCACCAACTCCAGGGACATGAGTTTGAGCAAACTCTGGGAGATAGTTAAGAAGAGGGAAGCCTGGCATGCTGCAGTCCATGGGGTCACAGAGTCAGACACGAC
>SJYF01000057.1:1078237-1095509 GCA_006410515.1 Procapra przewalskii | reverse complement strand
TGTGCACACACATGCACGCACACATGCACACACACACAGAGGTCTGAAATCTTCATGCATGTTGACTGTTGCTGTTCAGTCACTCAGTCATGTGCGACTCTGCGACCCCATGGACTGCAGCACGCCAGGCTTCCCTGTCCTTCACCATCACCCAGAGTTTACTCAGGTTCATGTCGTTTGAGTTGGTGGTGCCATCCAACCATCTCATCCTCTGCCACCCTACATGTCAATGCAGCAGCCTTAAGGCAGAAGTACTTCTCTCAGGACCTCAGCATTTTCCATGTGACCAGACATCTGGGCACCGTGGCCTGGCCAAGCCAATGCACAGGATCCGCTGTCACAGGGGTGGCTGAGTTTGGACAGTGACCCTGCCCTCTGGCAGAGCAGTTTCCCCAGGAGGCTGGAGAGGGTGTGTGTGTGTGTGTGTGTGTGTGTGTGTGTTGGGGGTCTGCAGGAAGATGGGGTTACCAGCCAAGGGGATCTCTGTACGTTGGTGTTCCTGGGCCCTCGGGGAAGGGTCTACTGACCCCCTTCTCTGATGCTGTGCCCTTGGTGTCTGGGGTGCAAACGTCCTGCTTCCAGGCTGGCTGGACCCTGGGGGACCCCAGGCAGGCTGCCTCCTTGCCTTCCCACCCCAGGACGCTGGGCCCCGGTGGCACCAGCCCCATCATTGAGAGGGCAGAGCAGGAAGCAGCTGATTCTGGAAACTTCCTCTTGACTCTTCTTCATGGCCCGGTGCCAAGCGCCCTGCCTCCACCCATCCTGTTCTGCTGACTCTGGGCTCGGACAGGGCTCGGGCAGCCCTGTCATCCTAGTCCTGAGAACCTTGTGAAGCCCAGGACTCCTGATTCACATTCAGGGCAGTGGGTGGACGCCTTGAAATCTGAGAACGTGTTACTTCAGCTCTTAAAACTGCTGCGGATTAATGAGATTCCCTCCATCCCTCCATCTTTGGAATGAGGCTCCCAGAGCTGGATGGACTCGCTGGCTTCCAGGCAACTGGCTGGTTCTAGTGCTGAGGCTGCTGGGGGTTGGGGGGGTGGCAACACCCTCCGTGGGGCTGCTGCCACGTGGAGCACCTGTCCCAAGACTCCTGAGCCCTGGACGCAGACCCCTGAGCCCTGGATGCAGACCCCTGAGCCCTGGATGCAGACCCCTGAGCAGATACACGGGGCTCTATGGAGAAGTTGGGTGATGAACTTAGCAGTGGCAGGCGCCCCTCCTCGCCCTGGGATGCTCACCGGTCTGGGAGCAGTTTCTTTGCTCAGCATGAGGCGGAGGGAGACACCCCGAGGTGTGGGGTCAGAGCCCACCAAGAGTGAGTTTGGAGGATGCATCCCCCCAGCAACCCCAGGCCACGGAGCTGGCTCTTCTGAGCAGCTTCTTCCCATGACTGCTGGGAGAGCAGGGGGGATGTTAGCGTCCTGCAGAGGACCAGCTCCTTTCGCATCTGGCCTCAAGTGCTACCTGGGATGGGGGGTGGGATTCCTGGGACACCATTTCAATTGTGCTAAGTCATTTCAATCATGTCCAACTCTTTGCGACCCCATAGACTGTAGCCCACTAGGCTCCTTTGTCCTTGGAGATTCTCCAGGCAAGAATACTGGAGTGGGCTGCCACGCCCTCCTCCAGGGGATCTTCCCAGCCTAGGGGTGGAATCCGAGTCTCAGGTCCCCTGCGCTGGCAGGCGGGTTCTTTGCCACTGTGCCGCCTGGGAAGCCCATTTTAATTGCTGCTGCTCTTATCCATTCTCAGGTACCCAGTTACCTGCTGAAGGGTGTTGGATTATCCTCGGTTTACCCCCAAGCTTACCTTGGTGACGCACAGATTGGAGCTGCCTGGCATGCAGCCTGGCGGCAGAGGCGGGAGCCTCTAGGGCAGGTGAGGATGGGGCTGGCTCTTGGCTAGCCATGCCCCCCGATCCAGAAGGTGAAAATCAGGAAGTACCAAGAATGGGCTCACGTGGTCAGAAAACCACAGGCCCTTCTGTTTCCCTGCCGGCCTTCCATTTGTAACCATCTGCAAAACTACTCAGAAGACAGTGTCGGGGGTTTATGTCTTGCTGCCCAGGATCTGACATCTTCTAAGGGAATAATCAGGGCTCATCTGGGTGGGAGGAGGGATCGATTCCACGTGCCGCACACTGCCCGTCTTGTTGTCAAGAGGAAAGATCTACGGTGGTTTTATTTAAGATGCTGCTCCCTGTAGCCCCCGGAGATGGGCTCTCATCTATGTTATGCTAAATCTTTAATAGCTTTTGACTGTGATATATGCTGGGAGGATTCTTATCAGGATGGGCCCCAGGTCCTTCTTTCTCCTCTTAGGGGAGAAGGCAGAAAGAATGATTCGCTGGCTTTTATGTGCAGAGATGGGCTTGCCGGTGCTGGAGGTGGAGGCCAGGAGGCAGACTGGCGCGGCTCAGAGAGGCTGAACTCTCCTGCAGGGGCCGTGCACTCGAGAGTCCGGACGTGACACCCTGTCTGGGCTCCAGACCCCAGACCCACTGCTGAGAGGTGGACCAGCCGCCTGGAAAGGCCCGGAGGTGCTGCTCGGGCTGCAGGAAGGTTCTGCATCCTTCTTGAATGACCCTGAAAGAAGTGAGGAGCAAGGAGACAAGGGAAAAAATGAAACTGTGGATGGGGGCCACCCCTCTACATTCAGGTTCACCTCCCACCAGCTCTTGCTTGTGAACCCTGAGCCACGAGGTTGGGGCCCAGGGGAGTCAGAGGAAGCTTCAAGACGACCCGGGCTGGAGTGGGCATCTCTGCTGCCGGGGGGAGCAGCCCCGCGGGTCCCACCCTTCAAGCTGGACATTCACGCCTGAGGATGGAAGCCCTGCTCTTCCTCCCTCTTCACTGGGGATGCCGTGGCCAGGCCTCCTCCGTCATTGTCACCGCACACACACAACCCCCCATCTGAATGGTTTCCTGCCTGCTCCCTGCCCCAGGGGTCACTGTGCCCTTTGCAAGTCCAGAGTCACCTGGGCCAGCACTTTGTCTCATGTCAAAGGGGAAGAGAGGCCTCCAAATTCCAGGGCTCGATTCCCTGTGGACAAGCACAGAGGCCGGGGGGTCAGGGAGCTGGGGGCGGGGATGAGGGGAAGGGGGCTCCAGCCAGCCACCCCGCACCGGCGCTGCCTCTGTGGTCCACAGCCGCAGCTGGGGCTGGCTCTGTGAGGGAAAGAGTGTCCCTGAGTCTCTGTGTCCTGGAGCCTCCACCCCCGAGCACTGCCAGGCCTGGCTGGCTCCTGGTGGTCCTGTGACAGGGTGCCCTGCGGGCAGATCTGGTCTGCTGTTTAGAATTGTGTGTATGGTGTGGCTTCCCAGGCAGCTCTGTGATAAAGAGCCTGCTTGCCAGTGCAGCAGAGCAGGAGATACGGTTCCATCCCTGGGGTGAGAAGGTCCCCTGGAGGAGGAAAGGGCGACCCGCTCTTGAGCTTCCCTGGTGGCTCAGTGGGTAAAGAAACTGGCTGCAGTGCAGGGGATCCTGGTTCAATTCCTGTGTCAGGAAGATCCCCTGGAGAAGGGATAGGCTACCCACTCCAGTATTCTTGGGCTTCCCTTGTGACTCAGCTGGTAAAAAACCTGCCTGCAATGCGGGAGACCGGTGTTTGATCCTTGGGTCAGGAAGATCCCCTGGAGAAGGGAAAGTCTACCCACT
Organism: Procapra przewalskii; assembly: GCA_006410515.1. Taxonomy (NCBI): domain Eukaryota; kingdom Metazoa; phylum Chordata; class Mammalia; order Artiodactyla; family Bovidae; genus Procapra; species Procapra przewalskii. The sequence goes on along the minus strand of SJYF01000057.1, from coordinate 1,091,849 downwards.
CCAGAATTCTAGCCTGGAAAATCCCATGAACTGTATGGTCCACAGGATCACAAAGAGTCAGACACGGCTGAATGACTTTCTTTTCACTTGCTCTGCAGTCCTCTTGCCTGGAGAATCCCATGGACAGAGGAGCCTGGCGGGCTGCAGTCCGTGTGGTCAGAGAGTCGGACACAGCTGAGCGCTCCTGCAAGGGGTGTGGCACGGCACTCTGATACGTCCGCACGCTGTGAAATCATTGCCCGGCCACGCTAATGAACTCGTCCTCCTCCCCACGTGGTTACCTTCTGTGTGTGGTGACATAGCCGGGACCTCGTCTCGGGAAATTTCCAGTACACGGGCTGTGTTATAACTGGGTCACCACTCCACATGTGAGATCTCTGGGACTCACCCATGCACGCCACAGAGGCTTGGTGCCTTTGACCAGTGCACAGCTGGCGTGAGCGTGAACTAGTGCAGCCGTGTTGGAAGACAGGAGGGGAAGGCGGAGAAAACCAGAACTGCCATACCGTCCGGCTGTCCCAGTTTTGGGTATTTATCAGAGAGAAGTAAAATCATTTCCTGAAGGCTCATTTTTGAATCAATTTTGAAGAGACGTCTACATCCCAATACTCACTGTAGAATTGTTCACAATAGCCAGGGCGTGGATGCTACCGGGGTCCGTCGGTGGACCCCAGGATGAAGAGGTGCTGTGCATACACGATGGAATATTGTTCAGCCTGGAACAAGACAAAGCGGGAAGTCCTGCTGTTTTCAACATCGTGGATAAACTTGGGGGACATTCCGCAAGTTGCTCAGTCGTGTCCCACTATGGACTATAGAGTCCACGGAATTCTCCAGGCCAGAATACTGGAGTGGGTAGCCTTTCTCTTCTCCAGGGGATCTTCCCAACCCAGGGATCGAACCCAGGCCTCCCGCATTGCAGGTGGGTTCTTTACCAGCTGAGCCACCAGGGAAGCCCAAGAATATTGGAGCGGGTAGCCTATTCCTTCTCCAGCGGATCTTCCTGACCCAGGAATCAGACCAGGGTCGCCTGCATTGCAGGCGGATTCTTTACCAACTGAGCTAGCAGGGAGGCCTAAGTGAGATAAGCCAGATACAGAAAGAAACGTTGCATGATCTCACTTACATATGGAATCTAAAACAAGCTAAACTCAGAACCGGAGGGTAGAACGGTGGTTGCCAGAGGCAGGGAGGTGAGGGATGGGGACGCGGGGAGAAGTCGATCTGTTTTGAGCAATCTGGAGTTCGTAAGCTGCTTTAGGTCATTTTGTGAACGAAGCTGGGGGAGCCGTACCAGCCAAGTGTCAGGCAAGAAGTAGAAGTGCCCGAGAGCTCACCTGAGTCCAGCATACCCGGCCACCCCTCCCCTGAAACATGGTCTCAGGGGCTGGAGGGCTCGGAGGGGTGTGAAGCCCCCGCCTGAGCCCCTCTGGGTGGGCAGCCCCCTGGGAGGTGGTGGAGCTGCTCGAGCCTGGAGAGACCGTCCTGTGGGCCGAGCCCAGGGCTCTGGTGCCCCGCTCTATTCAAGGTACTTTATGAGAAGCTGTCGGGGGCCCCCGAGGAAAGGGACCCCGCCCCCTGAGCCGCACCCTGTGGGGAGGGGGGTACCGATAGTGAGGGACGGCACCAGGAAGGCAGGGACACCCAGTAAGCAGGCCACCTGCTTGGGCCCAGGGTCAGCCCCGGGCACTTTGGACACAGGGGTCTGCCCACTCTCCAGGGGTTTAGCCGGGCCCCCGACTCAGCCCTCAGGCTGCCTCCCCTGGGCGGGGGTGCTGTGTGTGCGGGGCCCACCCAAGCACTGTGGCGGGGGTGCTGTGTGTGTGGGGCCCACCCAGACACTGCGGCGGGGACGTGAGTGGATGTGGCCCAGGGCCCGCACGGGTCTGGGGGTCGCCTGCACTGCCTCTTGAGGAATCTGCGCTGGAGGGAGCCCATCCCTTCCCTCTGCTCCTGGCTCCCCTGCACCCTGCCTGGGGTCCCGTGCCCCTCGCGGTGTCTTGTTTGTGGGACCGTGAGCCCCTAGAGCAGGGCTGTGACCTCCCCTCTTCCCAAGTCAGGGGGAGCCCTCGCACCAACAGCTGGCCCACCTCACAGAACACCGCCCCCCTCCCACTCAGAAGTCATCTGGGCCCTCACTGAGGGGCATTGCCTGTGAGCTGGGGGACGCAGGCCTCAAGATGAGCACCCAGCAGGCTCCCAACTCCCATCACTCAGCACCCCAGAGCTCAGAAGACAGAGCCGGGGGGGGTGACTCCAAAATGGGCTGCTCCTAAGTGGAGTAAGACAAGTCAGAAGGGGTGCTTTAATGCACTATTTTCTGCCCAGTGAAGCAGAAAAGCACTCTGGCTCCCACATCTTAGGGGCTCAGAACTCTAGTCTGCCAGCCTCAAGGGGAAAGACGCAGCCTCTGTGGTTCTCAGTGGGGGCTCCACAGCCCCCCCACGGCCCGAGGCCTCTTGTGTTGCTGCCCAGGCTCCGAGGAGGCTCCGAGGCAGCGGGAGTGGGTAGGCGAGGTGGCCCCTTAAGCAGGCAGCACGCCATTCCCTCACTACAGGACTTATCAGTGCTCTGAGGAGTTAATGCGCCCGGGGATTCTCCCAGAAAGGGTGGAGCTTATAGGTTTCAGGAAGTAATTTCTCCACAGAAACATCCTCAGGAAATGCTCTGTGGCGTGTGCTCTGTGGGACCCAGTTTGGGAAAAGCTGCCCTACTGGCTGGTCTGTAAACAGCTGCCGAGACAGAGCACGGCGTCCCAGTAGGACACGGTGCGTGAGCAGGAGCAGGGCTTCCGGGGGTTCTGGGCCGCAGCCCCGCATCTTGTGGGCTCCTCCCCGTCCTGTTTGCCCCCACTCTTCACTCCCCCCCTCAAGCTTGCATTTAACGCCTTCCCCTTCTTCCCTAGTGACCCCGAGTCTTCCTAAAATCATCGCCCTCCACCCGCTTCTCTGATGGACACCCAGAGACCAGAGCCCCAGCGCACTGCTCAGGGTGCCGGGCACGTCGGCGCTTTGTAGTCGTGGCACCACATGAATGTCTGTGCTCTGCCTGCCCGCCTGCTGGCCTGTCAGCAGGGCCCTCAGTGTCACTGACCACACACCCGGCAGGCTGGCGGGCCAGCTCTGAGGTGGGTAGAGCACAGAGCTGTACCTGGGGCAACCCATGCACCAGGCCCACGGCCCAGACCCAGCCACCCTCCAGGGCTCAGCATGCCAGGTGAGCAGTGTGGACCCCCCAGGGGACACCAGGGAGGGGGGCAGCAGCAGACAGGGCTGAGATGGGGGTGGGCATGCATCAGAACCCTGGCTGTGCCCACTGCCACCCCCACGCCAGCCTGGGGCCACAGGCATGTCGTTCTGCCCATCTTGTAGCTCAGAGAGGCCATGCCACCCTCAGCCCTGGCTCTGGCACCCCTGCGGCTCATCTCGGCCTGGCTGGCTGGGTGTGCGTGTGGGCACTGGCCCCTCGGCAATTCCTTGGTGGGAGGAACAGGGTCCTGGGAAAGGCCGGAAGCTCCCTCTTTGCTCGTGGCTGCTTGCTGACCTCTGCCCAGCTCCTGCAGCAATGGGTAAGTAAATCATCTTGTCGCGGTGATTTAAACTGTACACAAGCAGGATGGAAAACTCTGGTTGATGTGTTTGACCGGGAGGGTCTCCTCAGAGGTGACCCCGACCGTCAGGGAAGCTGGGCCAGGAGGCACCAGGTCTAGTGGCCCGGGGGACACGCCCCTCCCCACCGTTTATGCCCTCAGGGCCTGCAAAGCAGTGGCCTTGCATCTCAGCTCACCCTGGTGGCCAGGCACTGCCACCCTGCCTCTCCTTGTCCTCGCCACCCCAGGCCACGGGAGCGGGACCTGCTTGGTCCCCTGGGTGCTGGCCTTGGGTAGGTCGCTGTGAGCTGTGCCAAGCTAACCACCCACAAGCCCCTGGGCCTGAAACAGGAGCCGCAGTCAAGAACCTGGTGTTGGCCCTGGGGGTCTTGCTCCCTCTGTCTCTCTCTTCTCACCTTGGGGATCTGACTCCAAGCCAGGCTGCTTGGGGGGGGGGGCGTGTGAGGGCAAGGTGGCTGCCAGGGGGCAAGGCCAGGCCAGTGCTGCTCCACCCCACCCTCCTGCTTCGGGTTGCTGAGACCCGAAGGTGTGGGAGCCATCTGGCTTCCGGGAGCTCATGTGTGCCAGGGGCTCACGTGTGCCAGGGGCACGGGCTTTGGTCTCAGGTCCCCCGTTGCTGCCTGGGTGACCCTGGGGAGGTGGCTCCGTGTCAGTGGAGCCGTCTCCTCCCCATAAGCTGGAGAAGCCAGCGGGGGTGCTTGAGCGGAGGAACTGGTGCAGACCTGGCGGGCAGGAGGGGCTGGTAAACGCTGCTTCTGTGAAAGCAGGTGGACCCCGCCCAGGAAGTCCTCCCGAGGCCGCTCTGGAGCCCTTCCTCCCTGCTGTTCAGACTGCCCTCTGCGTCAGCAGGTGGCACAGGGCCAGCCAGCCCTCCAGGGTGATGAGCACGGGGCAGGTGAGAGCAGCCCGAGTCCTGTTTCTAAGACCCCAGGTGGGGCTCAGGTGCAGCCCATCCCGACCCGAGGGCGCCCGGGGGCAGACGAGGTGCAGACCCACCTGGGGAGACGTGAGAGGGATGGGGCGGGCGTGCCGCTGGCGCAGCACCTTGGGAAGCAGAGGCCTCTGAAAACAGACAAAGGCCTCTGAAAACAGACATGGGCCCCTGCCTCCCGCTGGGGGGGCTGCCCCAGGCAGCCCACCCGTGCCACTGGCAGGGAGGTGTCCTCGGTGCCCTCCTTCCTCCCATCCTCCTAAATCCATCAGAGCAGGTGCTCCCTGGAAACCTCTCGAGGAAGAGCTAGAGAGGGTGGAGCAGGGGACGGGATGGGCCCCCGGACCGGTGCCCACCTGCAGCCTCAGATGTGACCTGACTTGCAAGCAAGTTCTTTGCAAACCTAATTATTAATGGTTAAGGGCCTTGGATAAATTGTTTTAGGTTTAGGTGGGTCTTAAAGCCAAGGACCAGTGTCCTCATAGGAGGAGGAGGGGACACGGGAGAGGGGCCCTGTGAAGACGGAGGCAATGACTGGGGGGATGTGGCCACAGCCAAGGAACCACCAGCAGCTGGAAGAGGCAGGAAGGACCCTCCCCTGAAGCCTTGGGAGAGAGAATGAATGCGGGACTGGACTTCTGGACTCCAGGAGGGTGAGAGAATAACCTCCTGGTGTTTCCAGGCATTCAGTTGCTGATGACCCGTTACCGTCGCCCCAGGACCCTCACAGAGGGGAGTCCGCATAGAGGGTGAGGGGGGTAGATAGGAAGAGGCCAGGCCAGGGCAGATAGGATGGCGCAGTTGTAAATGTGGATCCCGCTCAGCAGATGTGCCCGCTGACGCGGGTCAGAGAGCAAGGCCCCGCTGCAGAGCCGGGATCTCAAGGCGGATCACTGCTAGAGTGCAAGCCACCAGGGAGATAAGCCCAAGAGAGGGTTAAAAGACACCAGTGCTGAAAAGGAGAGCAGCAGGGTGGAGGGGCCACCGTGGGGATGCCCTCGGTGCTGTAAGCAAAGGTCGACAGAGAGGAAGAGAAGGTGCCAGCTCTGCGGGCAGAGCGAGAGGGGCCAGGGAGGAGTTGCTCTCTGCTCATCAAGACACAGTCACGCGGCATCTGGCTGAGAGGGAGGGGCACGGGCTGTGTGGCCTCGGGCAGGTTACTTGCCCTCTCTGTGCCTAGACTCCCATCCGTAAAGGGATAAAGTAACTGTCCTTCCGGCTTCTTGCAAGGAGTAAATAAAATACATGCCTAGGGAGCTCAGAACAGTTTCTGATGAATGGAAACAGTCAATGTCAGCTCTTTGTTATGAAAATAGAAACAGAAGTCAAAGATATGCCAGAAGAAAATTCCCCAGGCTGCAGAAAGACGGTGCATGAAGGCCTGAAATGCACATCCCCGGTGGAAGAGAAGCGCGCGGAAACACAAAAACGAGCTTGGCTGTGTCTGCACTACGCAATGCCACAGAGCTGTAGAGAGGAAACCAAGCGCCCACACTGACTGGGAGACACCTGCAAAAGATGCGGCGATGGGCTGAATCCGTGGCAGAGGAAGTGCAGCAGTGTGGCCAGCTCCTCTCAGCCCTTGTCCTCCTGTCTCCTGCTGGGCAGACACTGGGACACCCCCAAGAAGGGGGGCTGGGAGCAGGGAGCAAAAAGCCTCGTTTCCGCAGCACCCGGTGGCCCGGGATCGCCTCGTGCGATACTTGAGACTCTGGAAGGGCGTGGGGGGCGAGCATTACAGAAAGGCCGAGGCAGCTCCGGAGCTCTCAGGGTGGCTGAGGCTGACTTGGGTCCCTCTGTGCCTGCTCCCTGTACCAACCCACCAGGAGGCCCAGAGTTCCCTGGGGCCCAGTACTGGGCGGGTTGGGGCACCCAGGGGCCAGGGCTGACTCTGTAGCCAGGCAACACTGATGACTTCCAAGCTGGTGGATGACACCGAGAAAAACAAATGCCCCATCCGATCCCATCTCGGCATCTTTGACAGAAAACATCTTCCGTTGCCAGGCAACAGCTGGGTGCCTGCACAGTTAGAAGGCAGAGCCAGCCCGGCTCCCTCCCTGGACGCTGGCTTCCCATGCCCTCCCGTGCCCCTCCTGAGTCACTGACCTGGGTGGCCGAGTGTGGCCGTGTCCCTGGGCCTCTGCCAAACATGCAGAGGCTGTCGGCAGAGTGACTGTCCCCTCCCACAACTCCACTCTCATCACAGCTCCTCCATCAGCGGCCCCTTGGGAGGTGTGCCCTGAATTATGCATTTCTTATTGACCTTTCCAAACCACTTTGCCTTTCTTTGCATTTCGTGTGATGCCATCACTTGTTGATGGGAAGATGCCCTTCAGGGCGCAGGGGCAGGGGTCAGAGGGGCGCTGAGGAGCCGTCAGTCCGCTGCCTGTTACTGACGATGTTTTCTTAACAAGAGAACTTTCTGTGTGTGCCCGTGTGTGGATGTATGTGTGCACACAGTACGCATGTGTGCGTGTGTGCGTGGAGACTGGATCTGTAAAGCAGACCCAGGAGGAGCTGGGCTGGCTGAGCCTGGGGAGGGCCTCCTGCCTGCCCTCTGACCCCCGCTCCCCTGTGGCCCTGGGAGACAGTTGGAGATNNNNTCTCTTCGTTTCACGGATGGAGAAGCTGGCCCCAGATGGGGAAGTTCAGGGTCCTAGCACTCAGCTGTGTGGGCAGTCAGGAGTCCAGTGTGTCCTGGGGGGACCTGGGGAGGATTCAAGGTTCTTTTGGGGGAGAAAGACTCACCCTGACATGAGGACTCTCCCCAAAGACCAGGCCAAGCCCTTCTGGGAAGAGCTGCCCGTTTGTGTCTGGAGAGCAAGGGGCTCCCTTCCCTCCCCACGGCAGGTGCGGAGCAACAGCAGAGGTGGGCTGGCGTGGCCTGGCGATCAGGAACAGTGAGGCTGAGCTGACGTGGCAGCATTGACTGTGGAGGAGTCAGAAGTTTCCTTCACTGTTTCTCCCTCCCGCAGAGTTGGAGAGGGCTCAGGTCAGAGTGCCTGGCGACTCGGAAGCTGGGCGCTGTGTCCTGGCAATGTGCCCCAGCACCTCTGCACGAGCTGTGCCCTGCCTCTCCGGGGTGCCCTTCTCCTGTCCCTCCTGGGGAGCTAGCTCAGGTCCTCCAAAGTGAAAGTGAAAGGCACTCTGTTGTGTCTGACTTTTTGTGACCCAATGGACCAATGGAATTCTCCAGGCCAGAATACTGGAGTGGGTAGCCTTTCCCTTCTCCAGGGGATTTTCCCAGCCCAGGGATTGAGCCCAGGTCTCCCACGTTGCAGGCAGATTCTTTACCAGCTGAGCCACAAGGGAAGCCCAAGGATTCTGCCGTGGGTAGCCTATCCCTTCTCCAGCAGATCTTCCTGACCCAGGAGTTGAACCGGGGTCTCCCACAATGCAGGCGGCTTCTTCACCAGCTGAGCCACCAGGGGAGCCTGAGTCCTCCGGGGCCTGACTCAACCCTCCCCCGTATCTTTCTCGGCTCCCCTGGGCAGCCCCATGCCATGCAGCACGTCTCTGTCCCCCAGCACTTCTTGAACCGGCTACTGCTCTGCGAGGATGCTTTCCCATGTGCACACAACTGTTTGGAGAATCTGGGTACAGAGAATGGCTATTGCCTCTACACGCTGTGGTGGTTGTTCAGTTGCCCAGCTGGGTCCAACCCTGCGAGCCCGTGGATTTCCCTGCCCTTCACCACCTCCCAGAATTTGCTCAGACTCTTGTCCATTGAGTTGATGATGCCGTCCAACCACCTTATCCTCTGTCTCTCCTTTCTCCTCCTGCCCTTATGTTTTTAAACACTGGATCCTGAAAACAGTTTCCTGGGTGAGCTGGGAGGGTCCAGGGGAGGCGTGGCGGGTGGGTGCACAATCTTCAGCAGCTTCAGGGCACCAGCAAGTTGAGGCCTCCCGCCTGCAGGAGGTCTTGCCGGGGCTCTGCGAGAGAGCTCAGAGGAGCCCTGCGTGGGGCAGGGGCGGGCGCTGCAGCACGGTTGCTCGGGTCCTGCTTCCCCTGAACGCTCTGCCCTCTGGTCATGAGGAGGTGTTTCCAGGTCCCCGCTCTGACCATGACACATGGCTCCCCTCTGGAACACACGTCTCCCTCCACCCCAATCCCACCCACCTTCGGGCTCCCCACTGAGCTGCCCCTTCTCTAGGGGCCTCTCCCCAGACTACGTGCACCCGGCCCCATCCTGCCTGTGGCTCCCAGTCGTGGTGGCCCAAACCCACTGACTGTGGCAGCCAGCAGCCCACACCGGACATCCGGACACAGGGCCTGGAGGGTGAGGCGCCCATTAGTGTTCCCCTCTGGACAGGCAGACCAGCACATCCGCGGATGACGCTTTGCTCCTGTCCAGGGCTTGACTGTCTTCCTGTAGCCCCCTTCCTGCGCCCATCCAGGCCAGCCCCTCCCCTGTGCCCCTGGGTTCAGGCCAGCCTGTTGAAGCGCAGGTGCCCAGGCCCTGCTTCGGGGCTTCTGTGGCCTGGCAGGGACCCCTGGGCAGTGATGTGGCCACTGCTCTGAAGAGAGTAGCTCCCCTGCCGGTCCTGGCCCTCAGGCAGCCCCATCACAGCCTGTGGTGGACCCTGCCTGTGCATCCTTGGACTGGAGCCCATGTGCCTCCAGATGGGGCCCTGGTGTGCTCTGGTCGAATGGATGCAGTGTGCACCAGGTTAGCGAGACTTTAAGTCACAGGGATGGTTTGATGACCCTGACGTGATTTCCATTTCTCACCCCAAGGCTGCTCCAGGCTCTTCCTTTTTCAAATAATCCTCTAAGTGACCCCTTCTGAACACCCGTGAGCCTTCCTGAGCACGCGCTCAGGCCTCACGCTCCCACCCAGCTCCCTGAGTCAGCATCTTAAGCCCACCCTCACCCCTGTGTGTTCAGTCACTCAGTTGGGTCCGACTCTGCGACCCCAGAGACTGTAGCCCACCAGGCTCTTCTGTCCACAGGATTTCCTAGGCAAGGATACTGGAGTGGGATTGCCATTTCCTTCTCCAACCCTTGACCCTAAGCTCTGGCTTTCAGGGCAGTCTTGGGGGGGCACCTGGAGCAAAAGTTGGGGTGCAGAGAGGAAGTCAGGTTCTCCTGGAGAGGTTTCTATGGAGAGGAGACATGCGAGCCAGGGGGGTTCAACTTATTGCAGAAAGCTGCATGGGAGCATAGCCTCTCCTTGCAAGTCATGGCCATTAGGAGGCAGCCTGCAGGCTGGGTTAGGATAGGCTCATGTCCCGCCAGGCCTGGCAGCCAAAGGAGAGGGCTGTGCCCATGCCTTTTCATATTCTATGGCCTGGTGAAGCTGACCTGCCCCTTTTCTGTCTGAATGAGGTGCTCTTAAGAGGGAGATGTCAGCGGGTGAGGACCAAAAAGGGGTCGGTGTGGGAAGGACCAGAAGGAAGCCCTGAGTGGTGACGTCATTAGCAGTGTCTGTTTGGCTGACACGTGTTGAGTGCACACAGGTCTGTCTTTATCTCCGAGGTAAGTTGCTATCACCTCTGTTTCAAAGATGTGGACGCTGGGACTCAGTCGGGTTGTGTAATTTGCACAACCTGTAAGAAGCAGAGTCAGAACTTGAGCCCAGGCAGGCCGATCTTAGAGCCTGGTAACTGCCATGCAGCTGCTGGGGTGATGGTTCCAGAATCAGAAGGAATCTGGTACAAGGAGGAAAGCGGACCTCGTGAGGAGGGTCAGAGCAGGGCGAAGCATCTCACAGCTGGGAAAGTGCTGTGGCCAGCTCCCTCGTTTCAGCTACAGTGAAGAGGGGACTCTTGCTGGGTCACCTGGCGGTGGTGGCCACGCCTGGCCGGCACCTGGTTCTCTGGAGCTCCACACGGGCCCCACGAGGGCCCCACACAGCGAGATCCCAGCTCCACAGCCCGGGCTGCTTGGTGTCTGTTTGCTCATGAAAACTGAAGAGTAAGCAGCCCCTGAGATGTAATTAACTTCTCCTGGAGTAATTAAAAACGTGAACTATCCCAAACGGTCGTGGTTTCCTCACTTGGGGCTTGCGCTCAGCGTGGCAAGCGGTTCCAGGGACGGTTCCCTGGCAGACACCTGCAAGGAGCCGGAGGAGCATTCATCCAGGCCAGACCTGTGTCCACTTCTGCTCCAGGTCATCAGAGGACTCCACCATCCCAAACCAGACTGCACACCCTGTCCAGCTTTTGTGGACTCGGCAATGGGACCCAAGAGGGCATTTCTGGAGGATTTCCTAAAGGAGCCATCCAGCCAGGTGGAAACGCTGCCGAGCTCCTTTGAGAACTTAGCAGTCAACACTTGGGGGTGTGGTAGGCTGGATGTGGGGGTGGGGCCGGGAGTCTCTCTGACGTCACACAGATTTCTTTGCGAACCCCACTCTACCTGGGGTTCTCAAAAGCAAGGGCACAGATGACTTCATCCATGTTGTGGATTGCACGGTGGCTCCCCACGAAAGACGTGACTACATTGTAATCCCCGGAACCTATAAATTTTGTCTTCTTTGGAAAAGGGTCTTCTCAGAAGTACTTAAGGATCTTGAGATGAGAGCGTCTTCAAGTATCCTGCTAAGACCTCAATCCAAGGACACCTGACCTTGTAGGGGAAAGAGGAGGTTTGGACAGAAGAGGAAAGACAGAGACGTAAGTAGGGGGCTGTGGACCACAGGGCAGAGCGCGAAGCCACGTGGCTGTAGACTCTCCTCTGGATGCCCGAGGGGAGTGTGACCTTCCTGGATTTCCGATTTCTGGCCTCCAGAATGGTGAGGTGATAAACTTCTGTTGTTTTAAGCCAACAGGTTTGTGGGGATTTGTTGTAGCAGCTGCGGGAAGCTAATGCAATCCGCAGGCTGGATGGTTATAAATATTGCTTCCGGTGTTTCTCTGCTTCTGAAGTTATAGCATGCTTACTGTCCTTTTGAAAACTTTTATCTTGAGACAATTGTAGGTTCACACGCAGTTTCAGGAGACAATGCAGAAAGCCCCCCTGCTTTCCCCTAAAGGTGACGTCCTGGGTGACTAGGCTATAGCGTCATGACCGCCCCACTGGCAAAACACCCAGCGATGCACGCTCACCATTGTTTCGTACCCATCAGCCCCATGAGTGCATTTCGTTTGATGAATTTCATCACGCGTGTAAGTTCCTGAATCCCCCAGCGCAGTGAGACACGGGGCAGCCTCCCCATTCCTCCTGCTCCCTAAACTCCATCACTACTACTCTGCTGTCTCTGTAACCTCATCATTGCAAGCAGGTTGAATACTAAGTCACCTTTTGAGGCTGGCTTTCCCCCTCATCATGATTCCCCTTGACCCCTCCCTGTGGCTGAGGGTACCAGGAATGTGTTGCCTTTCACTCCCAAGAAGTGTTCCATGGGGGTGTGGACCACTACTTTCTTTGGGTTTTTTTTGGTGATATTTGGGACAATTAGGCTTTATCTTATTTTGGGAGGGGCGCTGATTGTTTATCCACTCACCCGTTGAAGGGCATGTGGGTTGTTTCCGGGGGTTGGCTATCGTGAGGAAACTGTCATGAACACTACAGGATTTGGTGTGAATATCTGTCATTTCTCTGGGGTAAATGCCCAGCAGTAGAGGTGCTGGGTTACCTGGTGGTGGCGCGTTTACTTTGGTAAGAAACCACGTCCTCTCCCGTAGCTGCACGTTCTGAGTCCCCACCAGCAACACACGAGCTTCCTCTGCGTCCTCACCCACACTGGGGGTCATTCTCACTCTAGTCATTCAGGCAGATACTTGGGGAGTGAAGCCTCTCTGTAGCTGGAATATAACTCGCTTTTGCAGAATGGCTCTTCCCTGTTAGGCTGCCGGCCTTTTGGCGGGAGGAGCTGTGGGTGGCTCGCTTTCCTGGCCATGGCAGCCGCTGCATCCAGCTCAGATTATCCAATGCTTGTGTTCAACGTCAGCGTTTAAAGGTTCAACAGGGCAGTGCTGGAGGAGCCCGCAGGCCCCTCGGGCTCACTATAGGGTCTGTGTCCTGAGGATGTGCCCTGAGCCATTGCCACCAGCAGCTGTGAAGCACGTGACAGCAGGTAAGGCTGCGAGACCTGGGGTGGGAGGGGCAGACAGGTGCCAGGTGCCCTGGGAACTATCTCAGCTTGTCCTCACAGGGGAGGCACAGATTGGCTTACGCAGTTGAGCAGCTTTCAGTGAAATTAACGAGAAAAAATTCAGCTTCAGAGGCTAAAACACGGGTGGTCACCCTGGGGGACCAGAGCACAGGGCAGGGCTGGCTGGACCCCCAAGCCTGTGCGCAGGGGCCGTGTCCTTGCTCCAGACTTCATCCCGGGACTCTCCTGACTGTTCACCTCAAGGGTGGATTTTCAGTCCACCATGTGTCAGCTCTTCTTTATGGACAAGTTTTAGGGCCACTCATTTCCTGAAAATTTAAGCTGCATCTATACGTTTTGATATGTAGCCTTTAAATAATTTTTCAGCTCAACCTAGACAGCAGATTAAAAAGCAGAGACGTTGCTTTGCCAACAACGGTCCATCTAGTCAAGGCTATGGTTTTTCCAGTGCTCATATATGGATGCGAGAGTTGGACTGTGAAGAAAGCTGAGTGCCAAAGAATTGATGCTTTTGAACTGTGGTGTTGGAGAAGACTCTTGAGAGACTGCAAGGAGATCCAATCAGTCCATTCTAAAGGAGATCGGTCCTGTGTGTTCTTTGGAAGGAATGATGCTAAAGCTGAAACTCCAGTACTTTGGCCACCTCATGCGAAGAGTTGACTCATTGGAAAAGACCCTGATGCTGGGAGGGATTGGGGGCAGGAGGAGAAGGATGAAGAGGATGAAGAGATGAAGAGGATGAAATGGTTGGATGGCATCACCGACTCGATGGCTATGAATTTGAACAGGCTCCAGGAGTTGGTGATGGACAGGGAGGCCTGGCGTGCTGCAGTGCATGTGGTCGCAAGGAGAGACTGAACTGAATTGAACTAAAGAATTTTCCAATAAAATAGTTTTTTTAAAGTTTAATCTACATGTCTTGAATTATTTAGAAATGTGCTGATAAATTTCCAAAAAGTACATTGCTTTTATAATAGATTTCTAACTTAATTGAATTATGGTCAGAGAA
>SJYF01000057.1:1059701-1075152 GCA_006410515.1 Procapra przewalskii | reverse complement strand
TCCGAGTGGGGAACACAAGGGTCTGGCAGGGCCAGACGTTTCCTCCCCGCTTTCCTCGCGGCAGGCCTGCTCTGCCATGTGTCCAGTGGGAATTCTTTTCATTATCTTCCCTCTCAACTTAATTAATCCACGTTCCGTAATGAACCTTGAAATTCCTATTAAACACATCATTACTGATCAGCGCAGGGCTGGTGGGGGCTGGCAGGGGCTTCTTACAGCCGCGCAGGGTGTTTGGCTGTGCAGGGCTGTCTTGTCTGAACCAGGCCCCTGGGGCTGGGTGGGGCTCGGGAGTGGTCCTGGCACCCCACCCCTTCCTGGGAAAGTCAAGAGTGACCCGTGGGGTTGTTGCCCCCTGGGTGTGACGCTCACCAGCCTTGCCCACAGGGCCGGCGACTCCACCTGGCCGAGGCCTCCTGCTGGGCTTGGTGGGATGGGGTGGGTCAGGATCCCGCCTCCATCTCAGGAAGATGCTGTCTCACGACTGGTCTGGGTGACGTGACAATCAGAGACAAACAGTGAGGGTGGACCCCCAGAGCGACCCCTCTGAGACTCGGTTTGGGGGGCTGGTAGGACAAATTTGCATTTACACGTCTCCCTGCTCTTTCCCTGGAGAAGGAAATGGCAACCTGCTCCAGCATTCTTGCCTGGAAATTCCCAGGGATGGAAGAGCCTGGTGGGCTACAATCCATGGGGTCACAAGAGTCGGATACAACTGAGCGAGTTCACTTCACTTCCACTCTTCCCCACGAGGCCGCCCACTGACACTGTGGGATTTCCACAGACAGGATTTCCTAAGCCTGGGTCTTGCCTCACCCTGGACGGAGCAGGTGGGCATCAAGTTAGACTCCTCTGTGCAGTTCTGGGCCCCTGCTCAGCCCTGCCCACCTCCTGCCTGGGCCCAGGTCCCAGCTGTGACCTACAGTGCCAAGAACAGCTGCTCCTCAAGGCCCATCCACCACTTCCCGCGTCTTCCCTGGATCACGCCTCCCGACCTCGAGAGAGACCAGCTCATCCCCTTCTCCTTCCCACAGTGTGTGAGCCCCAGGTTCGATCCCTGGGTCAGGAAGATCCCCTGGAGGAGGGCATGGCTACCCGCTCCAGTGTTCTTGCCTGGAGAATCCCATGGACAGAGGAGCCTGTCGGGATACGGTCCATGGGGTCACAAAGAGTCAGACACGACTGAGCTGCTGTTTCAGTTTCAAGTACAGCTGTGACCACAGCCCTCGAGGTGCCCGGGGCCCTCTCACCCTTGGCCTGCGGGCTCCTCTTGTATTCTCTCTCCGCCCTCCTCCCACTCCCCTCCATCAGTTTCCTCTCGCAGAAGAAGTGGAAGCTTCCAGAGGCTCCTTCATGCTCCCTTCCTGACCTGGGGCGTCCTGCCCACTGCCCTCTCGTCACAGGGTCCCTCAGCCTCTGCCTCTGTGGTCCTCCTAGGTGTGGCTGCCTCCTGGCTCATAAGGTCATGCCCGTCTGCACACACACTGTCCTGCTCTCTCCTGGGGAAAGCGCCCTCAGCCTACCTTGTCCTGTGGCCCCATCCTGCCTCCCCTTCCACACCCAGCCCTGCTCAGCGGGGCCTCTGTCCCATCCCCGCAGCAGTGGTTCTGCCCGGGGATGAAAGCCAGAGTCCTTCCCGCCTGTGCTGGCTGCTAGGGCTCATCCCCCAGGGTCTGCACTGAGGCCTGCCCTTTGCCGTCCTGCGTATTAGCTACCCCTCAGCAGCCCCTGTGGTTTTGAGACAGCCTTCTCATCTCGAAATCTTCAACTGAACCATCTCTGCAGAGCGCCTTTGCCTTCTGGGGTCACATGTTCGCAGGCCCCAGGGGTTCGGATGTGGGCCTCCGGGGGGGCACCACTCTGCTGACCGTAGAGCCAGGGCAGGAGAGACAGACCGGCATGTGCGCGGTGCTGGAAAGCCGGTGTGAGGACCGCCTCTGCGGTGGAGCGGGCGTGAGCTTCGTGTCAGGGTGGGTCCCCTGCTTCCCGCGGCTGTCCCTCGCTGAAAAGAGCTATCTTCCTCTCTCCAGGCCTCCGCTTCCCTTCACCACGGACCACAGGCGCTGGTTCTGGATGGGGCGGTGGCCGCTGGGGATTTTAACCCTCTTTCCCACCCTTCAGAGGAGCCCCCCTGCCCTCACAAGACCCCCGTTCCTGCCAGCGCACTGAGTCAACACCACAGTCCTCAGTGGAGAGGGGAGCGGCGCTGACTCCCTTCTGCGCAGCTTCGCACTACGGGGGCACTGTGGGCCAGAAGTCACCGGGCACTCCAAGCTGTCACCGTCTTCCCTCTCTGATCGTCTCAGGACATGGGCTGGTCTCTCTGGGTCTCTAGCTGATCAGCTGGGAAGGGGTCTTCGCTACCTGAGAGGTTAAAATGCACCCCCTGTAGCCACAGAGAGCAAAGGCCAATCAATCCAGGGCCCAGCCACCATGGATGGAGGGCCACTGGCCGCGGGATCCGACAGCCACTGCTTTGCAAGGTGACGCTGAAGAAAAGTGGTGGTTTTATGCACGTCAGTGAGTGAGGACTCTGAGCAGGTGTGCAGGCAATGTTTTAAGGAGAACCCCTCTCTGGAAGGGAAGGGAATTTGTTACAACTGAAAAAGAGTTTCAAAACATTCTTGCATGTGTGTCAGCCTACCCCTTGCGCTTTCTTCAAAAGGGTGGATGAGAGGACCCCAGGAGACAGCAGGACCCTGGCACCGTCCTGGGTAAACCAGCTAGCTCATTTAAACGCCTGAATGCTGTAGTTTGATCTGTCTCAGTGAACACACACACACACACACACACACACACACACGCACACCCACACACGCACACACAAGCACACACACGTGCACACACACAAGCACACACACGTGCACACACACATGCACACACCACGCACACACACAGAGTCATGCACGCGTGCATACCCACACACGTGCACACACACACAAGCACACACACGCACATGCACACACGCGCGTGTGTATGCACACACAAGCGCACACACACACACACACTTGCAGGCAGGGTGTTTCCCACCAACTTGCAAACACCTTCATAGATCAGGAGACTGATAAAGTCTTCAAGTCCAAAGTCCTATGTTCTGAATTAGATCTGGACGACGAGTGTCCACGGGCTCTTCTGGAAGCTGGAGCCGAGGGAACATCTCCTCTTTGGAAGGGTGTTCAGGCCTCTGCCCGCCTCGGACGCAGCCTCCGTTTGTGTCTCAGGAAGTCATCACAGCTCTAGAGGAAAGCCAAGCTCCAGGGCTGCTGACTGACATGTGCAGGCGGTCAGGGGCGCCTCCTCATTGGACGGTTCCCTTCTGCTGTGTGTCTGGAGAACAGGAAAGCCAGGGTTTCTCTGTATGTGGGGTGGAGCGGGTCACGGCTGGCCTCTGTGAGCGCCAAGATGCTCCGGCTCCACAGCCTGTGGCTCTCGCCACGCTCGTCGTGTCAAACAGTGGAGCGCAGACTTCAGCATGGTGTCCATGGACGTGAGGGCCGTGCGCCCAGGGTCACAGACACAGGCAGCAGGGGAGATGCGATCCAGCTTGCCTTCACTTTCTAACAAGGGAGCACACAGGCCTCCCATGGGCTGGAAAGTTCCTCGTGTGTTTCATATTGAAACTTTATGTTGGCTAAGCTGCAGATGTATGTGGATATTTTAGCGAGAGCTCAGTTCAGCCGCTCAGTCGTGTCAGACTCTTTGTGACCCCATGGATTGCAGCACGCCAGGCCTCCCTGTCCATCACCAGCTCCCGGAGTTCACTCAAACTCATGCCCATCGAGTCGGTGATGCCATCCAACCATCTCATGCTCTCTTGTCCCCTTCTCCTGCCTTCAATCTTTGCCAGCATCAGGGTCTTTTCCAATGAGTCAGCTCTTTGCAGCATGTGACCAAAGTATTGGAGTTTCAGCTTCAACATCAGTCCTTCCAACGCATATTCAGGACTGATCTCCTTCAGGATGGACTGGTTGGATATCTTGCAGTTCAAGGGACTCTCAAGATTCTTCTCCAACACCACAGTTCAAAAGCATCGGTTCTTCAGCTTTCAGCTTTCTTTATAGTCCAACTCTCACATCCATACATGACTGCTGGAAAAACCATAGCTTTGACTAGACAGACCTTTGTTGGCAAAGTAATGTCTCTGCTTCTGAATATGCTGTCCAGGTTGGTCATAGCTTTTCTTCCAAGGAGCAAGTGTCAGTGATTCTGGAGCCCAGAAAAATAAAGTCTCTCACTGTTTCCATTGTTTCCCCATCTGTTTGCCATGAAGTGATGGGACCAGATGCCATGATCTTTGTTTTTTTGAATGTCGAGTTTTAAGCCAACTTTTTCACTCTCTTCTTCCACTTTCATCAAGAGGCGCTTTAGATCTTCACTTTCTGCCATAATAATTAATATGCTTGGAGGAGCTGTTAACTTTATGTACATTACC
The DNA here is from genome assembly GCA_006410515.1 of Procapra przewalskii. Lineage (NCBI taxonomy): Eukaryota > Metazoa > Chordata > Mammalia > Artiodactyla > Bovidae > Procapra > Procapra przewalskii. The sequence continues at coordinate 1,070,723 of SJYF01000057.1, read as the reverse complement.
TAGAATTTTGAAATAAATAGATAGAAAACTAGATTGACCGTTATTATGAACATGTTGGTAGAGAGTGAGCTGTCTAGATAACTTTGGAAAAGGCATCAGGTCATTTCCAAATAAACATTTCAGTAATAAGACCAGGCGGAATAATGGGCAGTCGATCCAATTACAATTCTAGTCCTAGTAGGTTTGGGGGGGAAGAATGCTATCTTTTATAAAATTAAACAAAAAAATAACCTTTGCAAACTGTAACTGCTTTGCAGTGTCTTGAGAAAAGCTAATGGTATTCTTTGCATTTTATGAGGCTGAATTAAAAACAAGACATCAATTTCACCTCCTTGGATCTTGAGGAAGAAAACCCAAAGTCATCTCTATCAACTTTGGTCATGAAGCCTCTGTGGTCCAGACATTCCGATTATGAGGAGTTGGGAGGGGGGCCTAGAGCAGGAGGTGCCCAGAGACGAGCTGTGTGTGTCTCCAGGGGAGGGGAGCGTGGGCTCTGGGTCGCGCGTGTGCCTTGGAACCACAGCTGCAGTCCAGTTGCTCAGAAAGCTGTTTCTGTGCAGCCAGCTCTGCAGGGCAGGACCACTGATTCTGTTGGTTCACCAACGTCCCGAAGCATCCAGAGCAGTGCCAGGTCCACAGCGGATTTCCGGTAAACATCTGTGGCACGAGTAGAATTACTTTTGTACCACGCCAAGCTCTGCAAATACTCCAATTATATTGAGTTTTCAACTACCACCAGAAACACTTCAGGCTTCCCAGGTCAGCCGGTGTCCCAGGGTTTCCTCTGCTCAGTGTGGGTCCACGTTCCTGGCCAGCCAGCCTCGGGCTCGCATGGGTGCTCCGGGCACCTCTGGTTCTGGGGATGCATCCTCCAGTTCAGAGAGGCATCTGCATGGCGTTAGGATCCTCGGGCACTTTCCCTTCTAGGACTCCACCTCCGTGTATGGCACCCAGGCAGGGGACTTGTGATTTCTGGGCGGGAGTTTGGGGCCTCTGAGTGAGAAGGGCTGGGCTCCCCTCCTGCCAGAGCCACCCCGCTGGGGCTTGGGGCAGAGCCCCTCAGACTCTGCCGTGCCGTCCTGCTGGGACCATCTTTTCCTAGAGAAATGGCGTGCCTCCTCTTCCCTCCCTCCTCCCTCCATCTTCCTCTTCCTCCCACCAGTCTCCCTGGGAGCCCAGGCTGTCCCGGGCCTCATGCTCAGTGCTGGGACCATGAGCATCAGATGTGAGCTCCTGAGGCTCCTGCCCACGTGGACGCCCAGCTGGAAGGTGAGAGCCGCGTGCCGGTACGGAATTTCCAGGCAGTGCAGTGAGAGCTCCCTGGAGCCAGGTGACGCACGGGGAGGCTCTCCTCTGTGCAGGGTTACGGGGCTCTGGCTGGGCCTGCAAGCTGAGAGGAGGGTCTTTGGGCAGGGAAGAAGCAGCCAGGAAGGTGTGGCTGTGGGATCCTCTCTGTGCCGGGGGATGGGGCGAGCTGGTGAGGGGCGATGGAAGGACAGAGAGGGCACCTGTGCCAGCCTGCAGCCCCGTAAGAGAGGGGACCACACGGTACCTCATCTCTCCCACCTCCTTTGGGTTCCGTGCTTGGCCTGGATGGGCAAAGTCGCTGGTTGGGAGTTTGTGTGAGTAGGTTTCCAGGTCTGACATCTTGCCCAACCCGGGGCCTGGCCTGGGCAGGGCCTCTGGGGCCAGGGCCGTGCTGCTCCTCTCCTCAGGAACTTAAAGTCCGCAGCCTGAACTCCCAACCTGAGCCCACACTGGGTCCCACCCACCGACCGCCCCAGCATGTGGATGCTGCGAGCCTGGCAGTGCTCTGCTGCGAAGCCTCACATGGAGATGCTGGTTACAGGACGACATTCCACGGTGTCCCCCAACACTTGGAGGCAGCCCCGTATCTCGGGCAACCCTTGGGGCACAGGCCTTTCCAGAAGAAGGCCCGCCCCGTCAGTGACGCCCCGCAGATGTCAGGCCTTTGTGCCCTCGTGGGCTCCAGACCTCCTTTGTCATCCTTCCTGAGCTCAGGCAGGTTTAGGACACTTTCCAGATGACTGTGTCATGCGGCGTATGACTGGTGAGGCAGCTGCCACCCCAGCCAGGGGAGGAGCTGGGCACTTCTGTCTGTGCCCACAGCTGGCGTGACCTGAGGCTACCTTGTGACGGTCGGGCTCCAAAACCTACCTAGCTATTTACAAAGGCTGGATCGGCTTCCTCGGCGAGTGCCAGTGGACACTTGCCAGATTGTGTAACAGGTTGTGCCCCCAGGACACCCACGCCCTGGCCGTCTTTCTCACGAAGCTGGTGCGAGGTCCTTTGAAGGACACCCTGAAAAAATAAATAAGTTCTTGGAGACCTTTTAAAGGAAGGCAAGCATAACAGCTAAATGCAATATGAGATCTTGGAACAGAAAAAGGACATTTGTTGGCAAACAGATGAAGTCCAAAGACAGCCCATGGTTTAGCTAGCCCTACGGCACTAACTTTGGTTTCTCAGTTCTGCTCATTGCGTCCTGAGGGATGGAAGATGCTGACTTTAGGGGGAGCTGGGTGAATCATGTGTAGGCACGCTCTCTGCTGTTTTTGTGAATTTTAAAGAAGTTTTAATTATTTCAAAGTAGACTTACAAAAAAATCATGTTACCGACTCGAGATTTCTATAGACTTTACAAGTTGCAAACCCCGGGGAATCCCACGCCCTCTCTTGTCTCTGCCTTGCCCTACTGACCCCCGAAGCTTGGACACAGTGTCGCCTGGTGAACACCCTAGGAGCAGCTCCTGCCCCCAGCAAAGCTCTTTGGGCTCAGAAATTCTGAACAGGGGTGGCTCGGCTAAAGCAGAGGGTGATGAGGAATCTGCAGTGAATGTGGGTCTGTGGACGTGGCTCTGTGATCGGTCCTGATGTGAGATGCATGCACTGGGGTCTGAGGGGGTGCAGGGGCGGAGCAGGAGTGGGCACTGGAGAATCCCTGCCCCCGGGGGAAGCAGCAGGTGGTGGTGGAGGCTCCTCTGAGCAGGTGGTGCAGGACCGGGTCCTGAAACAGGCAGGCGCCCCCAAGGCAGGGGGTGACATCTCAGAACTGACGCAGCTGGAACGTCCGGGGCTGAGCCCCAGGGGTAGGTTTGAGTGAGAGGGGGGCTGCGCAAAGATGGAGAATGAAACAGCAGGAACGACACGTGCAGTTTTTCGTAGCGGAACCACCCATCGAAAGGTAGAGTGGTGCCTTTAGCTGAGCCATTCCTGTGCAGAGTTTCTGAGCCCACAGATCTTTGCTGGGGGTGGGGGTCCCTTGTCAGGGCTGGAGTGATGAGCTGCAGGGTGGAGACCCTGGCCAGGGACAGGCGGATGGGCAGATCCGCAGGGAAGAAAGCCCAGAAGCAAACCCAGGGTCCTCAATCACTGCCTCCATGATTACGGGGATGTTTCAAGTCCGTGGCACAAGAACTGATTGGCCATTCGGTTACTGCTTGGGCCTCTGGAGAAAGATGAGGTTAGAGTCTTTACAGCTTGTTCCGGGTGCGTTAATATGCTAAGTCTAAACAGTTAGCATTCCCATACTCTCAGGAGCATAGACGTCAACAGAGGCAAAACCCACGGCACAGACAAGCAGCTTTAGCAACATGAGGCCCTCCTTGCATCCACGATGCGGGCCAGGGTGGGCACCCCCACGTGCAGGGTCTGATTCAAGATGAGTAGGCAGGACGTTTACTCACGGGAGCTCTGGGGACCACAGAGGAAGGGAAGGTGAGGGCAGGTCTGGGGCCCAGCCGAGCCCAGAGAGAGGCCTGGAGCAGGCGGCCCTTCAGAGGCGCCCTGAGCTGGGGTGGGGGCTGGGCGCCAAGTCCCTGCATCCACTGGCCACCACAGGAGCCAGGATGGGGGCACCGGAGCTTGGCACCGCCCTCGACACTGCACTCAGCAGACAGTCCAGGCTCTGGGGCAATAGGTTCGAAATGCTCCAGAGAAGGAGATGAGCCTTTGGTAAGAAGAGTTTGCAAAACATGTGACAAGTGCCTGAGAGAGACTGGCCATCCCGACAGAAGGCCGGGCAGCAGACGCGAGCAGGAAGGTCATCAGGGAAGCAGGACAGACGCACAAGGAGATGAGGACATGTGTGGGCTCGCACGCTGCAGAAGAGTTGTGACTTGCTATTTCTTAAGGAAGGACCAAATTAAAGCCTGACATGAGGTGTTGCTGTGCTCAGCTGCTCAGTCGTGTCTGGTTTGCTGCGACCCCATGGACTGTAGCCCACCAGGCTCCTCTGTCCCTGGGATTTCCCAGGCAAGGAGACTGGAGGGGGTTGCCATGCCCTCCTCCACGGCATCTTCCTGACCCAGGGACTGGACCCGAGTCTCCTGCCGGATTCTTTACCGCTGAGCCACTGGAGAAGCCGCCGGAGGTGGCATTAGGGGGTGATGGTTAGCAGTCTAGTAGTTCGTAAGTTGGCACAGCTTTTCTAGAAAGCCATTTGGTCAGATGCACACAGTATTTTAGGCATCTCCATGGGTGTGGACTCGGCCTCCTTTCTGAAAGAAAACACCCTTTCCTTCCCGTGTAGACTGTGTGTGTGTGTGTGTGTGTGTGTGTGTGTGTCTGCTGCTGGGCCCCACTCCGGACACCGGGCATGTTTGTCCCTGGCCAGTATCAAACTTTCTCAATCACTGCAGCATAGGCCTTGTTCCTCTGTTGAGATTAGCTGGGACTGATGGCAGTTTTTGAGTCTGCCTGTGAATTTCTGCAGGTTATCTGTTGGGATTTCAGCTGGACTCCACTGAATTTGCAGATTGATTTGAGAACTGCCCTCACCAGGGCAAAGCTTTCCATTATTTGGGACTTTAAAAATTTCTCTCAACACCACTTTTTAGATTTCTGTGAGGAGTCTTTTGTACCTTTTTTGTTAGAACATTTTCAATTTCTCTTGATAATGTTTTGTAGATTTCTGCTAAAGTTTATGTGCCTCTTTTGTTAAATTTATTCCCAGATAACCACTGTCTTCTATAAATTTCTTTTTCTGTGTGCTGCCTATATGGAAATACACTTTATTTTTAAGCCCTGACTTTAGAACAGGTAAGTTTTTCAAATGCACTGATTAATTATAATAGTGTGTCATTAAATTATTAGATTTGCAAGTATGGGAATGTTTTAAATTTTTATGAGGCCAAATTATTTAATATTTTTCTTAATGGTTTCTGGCTTCCGAGTTAGGCTCAGAAAACCCTTTCATAACCCAACATTCCAAAAAAACCCGCCTCCTCTTTCTGACGGTGTCTTTTTATGGTTTAAGGATGCATATACGGTGCATCAAACTTGCCCTCTTTCTCAAATGGGTTTTGGCAACTTTAATGTGTTTTGTTTCTGTCTGCCTAAATTCTAGAGTTATTTTGATAGTGTGAGAAAGTCCTTTTGGAATCTTTTGTAGAGATGGCAGCTGATCTTATTTAAGAATTATTGCCATTTTTATGACATTTGAGTTGACTATCTGGTGCCTCTGCAAATACATTTGTGTGCATCCAGGTGTTCAGTTCATTTATCTTATACTCAGCTGTGGTTTTGAGAAGAGTGAGCAGTTGGATACAGGAAGCCATGCAAGACGCTGATACGCACCAATGCCGGCTGGCGGGCTCCCGGGAATTCTTCACACAGTCTTCTCTGCTCTCCTGTGCCTTTGAAAATATCCGTGAAAATAAAAAAAAAAAGTATCTATCTACCTACTGACCGAGGCGTTTGGTTCGTCGATCCTGCACTGGTTTCTTTTAAAGGCCACTTTATTTATTTATTGCATCTGGGGTGGCTGCTCTGCATGTGCGTTGGTTTGCACCGTCTTTATAAACCGTGAGCAGCAAAGCAAAGGTTGAATGTAGCTCTCTGCTCATTGATTCGTATAAATGGAACACGGCCCCCAAGTGTGCTTCAATAATTCATTGTTTTATAAACATGGAAATTCATTCGGTGTGTCTCCAGGAGAACACTGCTCCCCAGTGGGCAGCAACCCCTGGGAATCGGGGTGCAGCTCTGGCTCCTGGGGTTGGGGCGCAGAGCAGACAAAGCGCCCTCCCGCCTCCCCTCCATGCATCCCCGATCGTGCCCTTCTCAGGGAGGCCTCAGAGCTGCTTCTCGTGGAAGCCTTGTTCAGACCCTGAGATGGACTGGCCGATGCCCAGACTGGGAGGCCCGCCTCCCCGGTGGCCGAGGGGCATCTGACATGGCAACTTTAGCAGGGCCAGCTGTGAAGCTGCACAGGGCCCAGGGGCATCCGGACGTCCCTGGACCCATGTGCCTCCCACGGGAGTTGGTGTCCCCAGAGCAACAGAGCGACAGGCTTGAGAGCTCTCAGTTGCTCTGGTTCTTCCCCTTGCTGTGTGGTCTCAGGCAAGCATCTTAAACCTCAGAACTCCTGGGCCTTCAGACAGAAAATTTCTATGATAGTATCTGCCTTTGGAGCACTTGTGAGATGATACATAGACAGTAGGTTTGTGGAGAGTTTGTGCAGAGAATGCAAAGGGGGATATTCCACATTCATTTAATTTTGATATTTAGTGTTCCAGATACCACTGGCCACAAGGGCTTGGAGAATGGTGACCAGGTGACCTCCTTGCCCTGAAATAGAGGAGCCGGGGGCCCCTGGTCAAAGCCTGTATCTCTTCTCCTCCATTAATTAGGAGGGAGGTCGTAGGGAAAGATACCTTTCTTACTACGGACACCACTTCTCTTAATAAAACTAGCACCAGGTGTGCGTGTGGGAGAGCTTCTGGGCTGGAGGTTTGTCTGGACCCCGTGGCCTAACTTTGCTCCTCCAGGTGGGACCTGCCTCTTGTTTCGGCGCCCAGTGCCACCCTCCCCACCTCAAGGCCCTGTGTCACGTCCCGGGTCTACCACCAGGTCAGGCTGCAGTGGCCCAATTTTCCCAACATATTTCTAAATTTGCTTTACTGACAATATTGTCTTACTGAGACGTATACAATTTCCTTGTCACTTTTCAGATATTTATGCTTTCACTGGGCTTCCTTGCTGGCTCAGTGGTAAAGAATCTGCCTGCAACGTAGGAAATGCTGGTTCGGTCACTGGGTCGGGAAGATCTCCTGGAGAAGGAAATGGTAACCCACTCCGCTATTCTTGCCTGGAGAATCCCACAAGCAGAGAGACCTGGTGAGCTACAGTCCATGGGCTACAAAAGGCTCAGACATGACTCAGTGACTGACGACAACAGCAAATGCTTCCATTAAGAATTCAGAATCAGAAATTTAAGTTACAGAACCTTGGGAAATGACTTGGGTTTAAAAAATATTGATCCCTTGCCTGTTATAGTTGTTACACATGTTTTCTCCTGGTCTGTCATTTTAACTTTGACTCTTTGGAAATTACAAAGATTCCTGAGGCCAAATCTGTCAATGTTTCATTCTAAGAATTTTGAGTTTCATATGCTGATTATGAGACTTCTCAGACGGCACTAGAGGTAAAGAACCCACCTGCTAATGCAAGAGCCATGGGTTCAATCCCTGGGTTGGGAAGATCCTCCGGAGGAGGAAATAGAAACCCCCTCCAATAATCTTGACTGGAGAATCCCATGGGCACAAGAGCTTGGTGGGCTTCAGTCCGTAGGGTCACAAAGGGTCGGACACGACTGAGTGAGCACACACACCCCCATCATGAAGACCTTCCTTGCCCCTGGGTTATAAACATTTACCTTCCCACGTTTTATTCTGCTAATAGCTAGAAGTATTCAGATGTTTTATTTGTCAAGAATTAATTTTTAAATTTTTGAATATGATAGGAATAATCTGGTTTTCAAATGAGAAACCCATTTTTCCAATTCTATTTTTTTTTAAGTTTCAATCAGTGCAGTTTATCTTTCTATTTTGGTTGCACTGGGTCTTCCCTGCCATGCATGAGCTTCCTCTAGTTGCGGTGAGCGGGGCCTGCTCTGTTGCGGTGTGGGGGCTTCTCCCTGCGCTGGCTTCTCTGGTTGTGGAGCGTGGGTTCTGGGCACACAGGCTTCAGCGGTTGCAGCCTGTGGGTTGTAGAGTGCAGGCTTCATTGCTTCAAGGCATCTGGTCTTCCCAGCCCAGGGATCGAATCCATTTCCCCCGCCTTGGTAGGCATATTCTTATCCACTGTACACCCAGGAAAGTCCATAAGTCTTTTTTTTTTTTTAATTGAAGTATAGTTGATTTACAATGTTGTGTCCAATTTGATTTTAATGAACAGTGTCTATACTGAATTGAATTGTGGCCTACATTATATATATATCATGATGAAATAAATGGCCATTCTAGAGTAGCTTTTGAACTGTCTACCCATTGTGTATTGATCTGTTGAACTACTGATCTGTGTATTTCTGTGCCAGCATCTAATTCTTTTGATTAGTAGTGCTCTGTACTTTGATTTGTTGGCAACAGGGAAATTCTCTCATGATGGTCTTAATTTTCATAAATTTCTTGGCAATATTTATATTTTTATGACCCACTCCAGTACTCTTGCCTGGAAAATCCCATGGACGGAGGAGCCTGGTGGGCTGCTGTCTATGGGATCGCAGAGTCGGACAAGACTGACGCGACTTAGCTGTAGCAACAGAATTTTAGAATCAACCTTTCAAATAGAAGTTTTCCTCGTGTTATTTACTCAAGTTGGGGTGACTGTAACTTTTAGCCTGGGACGCTTCATATCTTTATTTAGAACATTTTCACATCCAGAAACAAGATGGGTCTTTATTTAAAAGGGCCTCCTGGTATGTGCTCCAGGCAAGTTTTATAATCTTCTTTGTGAGGAGATTATACTTGTGCATGTTTCTTATTAAATGTGTTGCCAGATATTTCACAACTTTTCTTTCAAATACTAACCCGATTTCTCTTCTGTTGCATCTTATGTTTGTCAGTGGGGCACCTCGGGCGTTTTGCCTTGCGGACCCCAGGTCAGGGGAGCAAGAAGAAGGCAGTGGCCTGGGGCATGCAGGCCCATGGTGGGGAGGAGGGGGGCAGTGGGGTGTGGGTGTGCTCCTGCTTGCCCCCACCCCTGGATCTCTGCAGCCCCAGACACGCTGGCCCTGACTGCTCACACCTGCTGGCCTGCTCCGTATTTGTCTGCCAGGGCTGCTGTGTAACAGAGACCACACAGTGGGCGGTTTAAACCAGAGGCATTTTTCGTCTCACAGTCCTGGAGACTGGCCTGGAGACTGGAAGTCCAAGACCAAAGTGTGAGCAGGGCTGGTCCCCTGAGGCCTCTCAGTGGCTCGTGGATGGCGGTCTCCTCCCTGTGACCTCTTGGGGTCGTCCCTCTGCCTGTCCCTCTGTCCTGACCTCCTCTTCTTGTGAGGACCCCTGCTGTGAGGGATTAGGGCTGGCCTCTCCGCAGGCCCCACCCGGATGCAGTCTGAGGCACCAGTCACAGTGTTCCATACAAACCTGGGAGAACAGAACAGCCCATGAACTGAAGGCTTCTTAGTGACTCCCTGAATTGTCTCTGTGTAACTGCAGCCATGAAATTAGAAGACGGTTGCTTCTTGGCAAGAAAGCTACGACAAGCCTAGACAGAGTGTTGAAAAGCAGAGACATCACTTTGCCGACACCGACCTGAACAGTCAAGGCTGCGGTCTTTCCAGCAGTCATGCATGGATGTGACAGTTGGACCACAAACAAGGCTGAGCACTGAAGAATTGATGCTTTCAAAGTGTGGTGCTGGAGAAGACTCTTGACAGACTCTAGGTCAGTCCCTAAGCTGTGTCTGACTCTCTTGAGAGACTTGACTCATATATTTTGGACTCATATATTTTGACTGCAAGGAGATCAAACCAGTCAATCCTAAAGGAAATCAACCCTGAATATTCATTGGAAGGTCTGATGCTGAAGCTGAAGCTCCAATACTTTGGCCACCCAAGGCAAACAGTAAAATCACTGGAAAAGACCCGGATGATGGGAAAGATTGGAGGCAGAAGAAGACAGTGACAGAGGATGAGGCAGCTGGACGGTATCACTGATCCAGTGGACATGAACTTGGGCAAACTCCAGGAGGTAGTGAGGGACAGGGAAGCCTGGTGTGGCGCCATCCATGGGGTCGCAAAGAGTCAGAGATGACTTGGTGACTGAACAACAAAAACAGCTAATATTCTCTGCAAATAACGGTCATTCTCTTTTCTGATACTCTGCTAAGAAACAGGTGGCTGTTGTCTTTTCTGAGGGTGTCATCCAGGCCTAGGGAAAGTAGTGTCATTCTTTAGGGGAGTAAACCCCCTTATTGACACACTATTTACTGAGCAGTGCCGGGACTTGGAGAAATTACGCTTGAGCGCACAGATTTTTCCTCAGTAGAGATGCAGATGACTCCTGATGCTTTGCTGTTACTCAGTCCCTAAGCTGTGTCTGACTCTGTGACCCCACGGACTGCAGCACGCCAGGCCTCCCTGTTCATCACCGACTCCCAGAGTTTACTCAAACTCGTGTCCTTCGAGTTGGTGATGCCATCCAACCATCTCATCCTCTGTCATCCCCCCTCTTCCTCCCTTCAGTTTTTCCCAGGATCAGGGTCTTTTCCAGTGGGTCGGCTCTTCACGTCAGGTGGCAAAAGCGAAAGCTCCGGGGCCCACGGTGCAGCCGCCCTGTAGGACGCGAGCCCGTTTTCCCTCTTGCCTAGCAGCCTCGCTCAGCAGCCTTGGTCCCTTGCTTGTAAACGTCCAGGTCCCACAGTGCTCTTTTCCAGCTTGGCCGCCCCTGGGTCTGTCAGTAATGACGTGAATGAACCTTTGACATGCTCACTGCTTGCTGGTAAATCACCATCTGACAGGCGCTACACGCACACTGTGTTTAAGGCCGGCTGAGGAGTGTTGACTTGTCTCTGAAATTATAGCTCTGCTGGTCTCTGGAAGGATCCCCGTGAAGCATCACGTCACTCCGGCCCGTAAGCTAGGACACGTGCCCCCTGCCCGTCCAGCCCAGGGGGGCCGTGCGCCCCTCCCGGCAAGCCCCTGCCTGTTCCCGCACGGTGAGGGAAACTCAGCCTGGGAACCTGAAGCCCGTGCCCCGAGCTGAGTGAATTCTGT
>SJYF01000057.1:1027478-1038575 GCA_006410515.1 Procapra przewalskii | reverse complement strand
GGCCCCCTGACCCGATGGGGAGGGGCGCTCGGGGCGGGGCTGTGTGGCGCTAGAGGCAAGAAGAGGGCGGATGGGCCGCCTTTGTGGGGAGAGCAGGCGCCCAGCCCTGGCGAGTCTGGAGCAAGCAGGGAGGAGTGCGCTGGTGCTCTGGGCAGTGGGCAGCCTGCAGGGCTTCGTGGCCATCAGTGGTCTCCCTGGATGCCCAGCAGGAGGGAGAGGAGGGATGTGGGGGTGAGTCAGGGGGTCCCTGCAGAAGCCCTAGATAGACAGGGGCCTGCTGGGGTCATGGTAGTGGCAGGGGATGGATTGGGGTGCTGGCAGCTCCTGACCCTGGGCCAGGTGTGGGGGCTTCAGACCTCCTTGAGTCCAGCAAACCCACCCTCGGTGCAGAGGCAGCAGGACACCGCAGCCACGTCTGCCCGGCTACCCCTGCAACTTGGGCAGGGGAAGGGTGACTGTGTCAAGAAACATGTACGCGGGTCGAGGACTCACGCTTGTGTGGAGTTGGGTGGCTTCTCGGGGGTACAGCCTGGTGCGGACGCTCCGCACGCAGCCACGCGACGCTTCCCATGGCTGGAAATGACCAGACAAAAGCTCGGCTCTCCCGGGAAGCGCACGTGTCCTCCTTGCGGCTTCTGTCGCTGCTTCGCTTGGAGCCACCCACAGCCGCTGCTCCGTGAATGGTGTAGAAGGCTCTGTTGAGCGGCAAGGCACGGAGTGTTCATGGTCATTGGTACACAGGCTGGGGGGCTCGTCTTGAGAAGCTGGTGAGTGGGGGTCAGTGGGGAAGGGATGGGGTGTGCTGGCATCCCAGCTCAGGCTCCCTGGCCTCCTGGTCCTGAAGCTGAGAGTGGTTGGTTCATGCAGGAAGGTGCAGTGAAGGGGTTGGTGGGGGAATCCCAGAGTGAATGCTTCTTGAAGAAATCCTTACTGTTGACCCTATCAGCTTAGCAGACGGGGAGACTGGGCTCCAGACCCGCCCCTGCTCCTGCAGGTCAAGAAGCTTTGCAAGCGTGTGAGGTGTGCTCCAGGGCAGGCTGTGACACTGTGGGGAATGGGTCCCTGGAAGCAGGGCTGGGGAGGGGAGAGGAGGCCGGGAAGGGGAGGGACTGAGGGATGCTGTGTGTCTAGGAGGCACTGCCAGCTCAGACTTGCCTTCTGAGAACGGGGAACTTGCCAATGTGAACCATGGAGGGTGATGGGGAGAAGATCACTCAAAACTGCCTAATCTCTTTGAAACTGAGCTTAAATTCTGCCACATGAGATTTACACCTGTCATTTATTTGGCATACAATAAAATACATTCAGCATAAACCACCATATGTTTGAGTCTTTATTTCCTTATTTATATTTCAGTTCAGTTCAGTTGTCACTCAGTCGTGTCCGACTCTTTGCGACCCCATGAATTGCAGCACACCAGGCCTCCCTGTCCATCACCAACTCCTGGAGTTCACCCAAACTCACGTCCATCAAGTTGGTGATGCCATCCAGCCATCTCATCCTCGGTCGTCCCCTTCTCCTCCTGCCCCCAATCCCTCCCAGCATCAGAGTCTTTGCCAGTGAGTCAACTCTTCGCATGAGGTGGCCAAAGTACTGGAGTTTCCTTTAGCATCATTCCTTCCAAAGAAATCCCAGGGTTGATCTCCTTCAGAATGGACTGGTTATATTTAACCATTTTAAAGTGTTAAGAAGTATAACGATGGCTGGCCTGCGATTGGAAGCCCCGAGAAGCAATGGAGAAGTGTTCATTTTGCATTAGGGGAGATGACACCTTGGCCATGAGACTGAGATGGAGCTCCGCCGCCCAAAGACCACACTGGTGAGAAGGAACTGGATGTCCTCAGGGCCAGATGCCCAGAGACTGGGGTTGCATGCAGCTTCAAGGGGAAAGGAGGATGGGGTCAGGCTACCTCATGAGCACCCCACCCAGCACTGCATCCTGGGCACATACAGGACCTGGCCTCTGTCTGTGGGTCTCTCGGTACCAGGAGTCCATGCAGAGCTGGGCTGAGAAGGTGGATGAGGAAGCTGCCGTCCTGCACGTGGGCGCCACTTCAGCACTGTCAGGGACCATCTGCCCGGCCTTCTCGCAAGCAGCCATATAAATCAACCTGCTGCTCGATTATTAATAACGTTTGGGACTTTGCTGAGGCTCAAAATGCTGAACTGGTTATCAGCAATCGATGCTGCTGTCCAGGGGTGATGGCTGACAATGAGCCACAGGGGACACGTGAGAAAGGAATGAGAGACTGATCTTTGGAGAAGACGTGGTTCCTGAGGGCCAGCCGCCCATGCTGTCCTGCGTCCCCCCATCCAGCACTGAGCTGGCACGTGGTAGGAGGCTGGCCAGAAGCCTGGTGAAGGAGGGGAAGCGGGGCGGGGGGAGGGGAAGGAAGGAGGGAAGGAGAAGGTCAGAAGAGAGACTGGAATCAGTGAATCAGAGGGGGAAAGAACTCAGAGGTGGTGGGGAGGTGCTGGAGCTCAGCTCGGCACCCCACTCCCTGCAGGGGCTTCTTGCTTGCATCCTACCACTGATCTCATTGAGAGTGGTGGCTTCTGGAATACTAACCATCAGCCTGGGCCCTCGGCTCAGACAGAAGCTCCCCACTTTCACTTGGACCTAAACCTGGATGAGGGACCATGGCGACTGTGTGTTGTGGCTGCGAGGAGCCACACACAGGTGCAGGGACAGGCAAGAGCTGGAGTTCCCCAACCAGAGGCTCACATTTCTTTCGCCCAGGGACAGCAGCGCGGCCTCTTTGCTCGGCATCAGCGTAGCTCAGTTTGGTGTCTCCTGTGGGTACGGTCTCTTCTCACCTCATTCACACTGAAACCCAGGAAACAGAGGATGTGGCCAGGAAGCTCGCAGAGAAGACTGTTGGCATCAGTTACGTTCTTGTAATCATAGCCTGCCTTGTCTCTAGACACCACGTGAGTCAGTGGGACCTGGACTGAGCTTTCTAATGAATAATGTAAATGTCTAATAAATTTTAAGATGTGAACTAGGGTTCCAGTGGGACTGACTGATTCTCATTTAGAAGTACTGTCTATGAGAGGACATCCCAAACCCAAGATACTTGGTGTTATGGTGAGCCCAAGAAGAGGCAGAGATCCTGGCTGAGCCAAGACCTCCAAGCTGGGGTAAGGATTAGGGCCCCAAATATGAGAGATGCTGTGCTGGCCCAAGATGGAGAGACAGAGAGAGGGGGGCTCAGAATAGGTTGCTACATGGACAGAGGGGGACAAGGTCATGTCCCAGGAGCCCTGGAAGGAGTGAGAAGGGCCAGCAGGGAGGAGGGTGGGGTGACTGTTCTTCCCTCCCCCACCCCCATCTATTTCATTAGGCCCTCCTGAAACTCTAGCAAGGTGGGAGCAATGCAAGGCCGAGGATGTCGGATGACTTTGTCAAGGTCTGAAGACCAGGCTGTGGACAGGAGCCAGTGGGCCTTGAAGCCTCTGCTCTGATCAACACAGCTCTGAGAGGGGCAGCACCCAGGTGTGAAGGTCATGGGTGGACATGGAGGACACTCAACAGGCGTGGATGCAGGGAAACAAGGACAGCCTCTCGGGGGGAGCAAGGTCTGGATGGGTGACCTCGGCAGGTAGGGGACAGAGTCTCGGTGACATGCCAGGAGGCTGGTTCCTTCCAGAGTCAGCTACAGTCTTGGAGTGGATGAGACCCTGATTCTAAGAGGGATGGCCAGTTCCCTGGTGTTCAGCTCAGATCCCCCTGCCAGCGGGGAGCGGGCATCTCTCCCAGGGGAGGTCAGGGCATGTGCTTCCTACCTTCACCGGCCCCCACCGCCGGGCTCCACAGCCCACTGTGGTTTTCACACGGCCACGCCTCTATCCACAGGCTGCTTCCTGCTGATGAGGAGACGGGGCAGGGGCGTTAGTCAGGCTGGTTCCCGAGGGGCGCAGGGCTCTGCCGTCACCTGGGCTTGACCATTTCCCACTGGATTGCTGATTTCTTGAGATCCTTTTCCCAGCTCCCTCTCTGCTTTTCCCAGGATCAGGCCCAATTCCCAGCCTGATGGCCTCCAGCCTCCCCAGGTGCCCACCCCGTTCTCCCTCTGAGGACAGGCACTCACATAGGTGGCCCCCAGAGAGCAGGAGGTGAGGTCAGGCTGGGGCCGGCTCGCCCATCACCCTGCGGCAGGGAGGTGGTGCGTGGCCCTGGGCCGCCCCTGGGGAAGAGCAAGGCGCGGGGCTCTCAACACCCTGTGGCCGCCGGAGCCAGTGGCCTGTGGGAGGGCAGTGCCGTGGCTCATGGTGAGGCTGGCCTTGGACGCACAGGGCTGGCCTCTTGAGCCCCGTTCTTGGCCAACAGCCGGAGCATGTGGCCCCCGTGGTTTGGCGTTCACCTTACCAGCATTGCCAGTGTGATTACAACTTCATGTTCACTAAACCAAAGTGTTTGTCTGCACTCCTCTTGCATACACCCAAGGAGGGCTTTTCCCCCCAGACACTGTCCAACAGCATCCGACCATAGAAAGGAGGCTCGTCTGCCAGGTGAGCAGGAAACCATCTGCCTGACTTATTAATAAGATGCTCTCCAGCAGAACTGGCTTGTGAAGTGCCACTTCTCCAGCTGACGGCTCACAAAGCACAGAGGAGGATTGGGTCAGGTGCTGTCCTATTTAAAGTCTCTCAATGGCTTCTTGTTTCCTGGGAAAAAAACCTCAGGGCCTTGGCATGGCCTCCCTGCCCAGCCCCACACACACCATCTCTTCACGGTGCCCCCACCTGAGCTCTGCACACACTCATCCCGCCATCCCTCCATCTGGGAGGCTCTTCTAGGGTCACCCCCTCCTCCTTTCTCTCTCTCCCCCTTTCTGACTCTCTTTCTCTCCTATTAATCTCCATCTGTTTACCTACCTATTTAATCTATCTGTCTATCTCAGTTCAGTCGCTCAGTTGTGTCCGACTCTTTGTGACTCCATGGGCTGCAGCATGCCAGGCTTCCCTGTCCATCACCAACACCCAGAGCCTACTCAAACTCATATCCATTGAGTCAGTGATGCCATCCAACCGTCTCATCCTCTGTTGTCCCCTTCTCCTCCTGCCCTCAATCTTTCCCAGCATCGGGGTCTTTTCCAATGAGTCAGTTCCTTGCATCAGGTGGCCAGAGTACTGGAGTTGCAGCTTCAGCATCAGTATTTCCAATGATTATTCGGGACTGATTTCCTTTAGGATGGACTGGTTGGATCTCCCTGCAGTCCAAGGGACTCTCCAGTCTTCTCCAACACCACAGTTCAAAAGCAGCAATTCTTCGGCACTTCAATCTATCTCCCATTTATCAAATCTATTATCTACCTATTGAGTATCTATCCATCCATCTTTCACCTGTCAATCTGTTATCTCTCTACTACCTATCAGTCTATCATCTCTTTGTCCAGCTTCATCTATTATCTGTCTACTGTCTCTCTTCTCCCTACACCTAATTTATGTTGAGTTCCAGAAATAAGGGATCTTACTCATTTTACTCACACCAAGCCCCCAGTGTTTGCAGTCACTCTGGGAACGCCATGGGCACCCAATGCACGTTTTGTGGGTAGATCGGTGGATGGCTGGTGCCAACTCTTACACTTGTTCAGAGTTCAGGCTTTAGGTGAGGTATTGGCCCCTGCCTCCTGCTGCTGCTTGCAGCTTGGTTCTTAACTGCAAAGGTCTGATGACGGCGCCTGCTGCTTCTGGAATTCAAAGGACAATGGTGGGCCCCGTGTTCACTGAGGTGGGGCCTGTCCTCATGGACGGGAGGTGACTATGTCCTCTCTGAGGGATGTGCTGATGGGCGTTTGTGGGTGGAGGGCAGTGGAGAGGGCAGAGGGGCATCCTTATATGCAGAAGCCAGTGATCCACACGGACACCTCTGCAGGCCACTACTGAGTGTCTCCTGTGGTGGGGATGGGTCAGTTGTTTATCAGTCACTCTGTAGATAAGACCAGAACACAGTTCTAACCCCACACATCCTGCAGCCTGCAGCCCAGCCGTACTTTTGATTGGTTGATGGATTAATCAACTAACTCACCCAATCTTTAGTGAGTCACTATGTCCAAGACATATGATAGGTGTAGGGGTACAGTGGACAAACCGTAGAGATTTAATATTAATTTGAAGTTTAACAGTTGCTTTTTTAATTAAATAAAGAATAGTCAAAGTAACCTATTCATACACTAATGTTAAGAAAAAAATAACTTGAAGCAAGATTTAAAGAAAATGACACCATGGCGTGAATCAAGTCTTTCTTTTCTGTCCAAGCTTTTGCAGAGGCCCATAACTCTGTGGCCTGGTGCTACCACGTGCTGGCTGTGGGGCCCTGGCCAGTTAGCTAACTGAGTTCCACTTTCTCATCTGCAAAGTGGGCACACGTCTGTGCCTCACAGCAGCATTTTGAGGATTAAGAGGTAACGTATGTAAAAGCCACGTACACCACTTAGTATCTAGAAGCTGAGTTGTGCAATTACTGAATTATTCCTCTTCATTTACTTCTGAATTTACCTCCCAGGTTGAGAGGAAACAGTCTTCTCCTCACAAGAATGTTCAGTGTGAAACGTCAGGAGTCTTACAGAGTGTGTGAGTTGCCTTGGCAAGGCCAGTTTGGCGCCCTGGCAGTGTGGGCTGGTCCCTCACAGTCGCGGTAACTCAGCAGGATTCAGCCCTCCTTCTGGCTGAGATTCATCAGGAGTAGTTCCTAGTCGCAGGTCCAGAGATGGAGGAGAAAACTCTCTTCTGCTTCTCTTTTCCAGCACACGGTCTCCTCCAGCTTCTGGGGCTGCACCAGCCCAGCTTCCCCTTCCCCTGAACTCTCTTTCATGGGCCATATTGATGGCTATTCATTACCATGCCTCTCTGGCTTCCCTGACCTTTTCCTCAAACTCGGCTTCATAAAAGGACTTTACCCTTTGTCTCTCATGACCATTTGAGCTCTTAAAAGAAAATAACAGGCTGATCTTAAAAAGCCAGCTTCACAGAGAGTGTTTTCACCCTGAATCATGCATCTTTTCCCTGGTACAGCCCGAGGCGAAGGTTAATGTAAAACAGCTGAGAGGTGAAGTCATCTGCCACCAGCCTCGAGCTCGGAGAGGAAGTGAGACAGCTTTGCCCTGGGCTAGGCGGGACGCAGGGGCTTCAGCAAGGCCGGTAGAGAAAGGCACCCGGAGCCCACTGGCTGCAGAGCCCAGAGGAGGCTGGCTCCTGCGGATCCCAGGTGCTCCGACCTTGCTGGGCCAATCACCAGGGATGCTGGCAGTTAGAACTTGGAGAGAGAAGTTTCCACGACCAAACGAGAACTCCAGCAACTCGGATGGGCAGACGTCACGCTATTTTCATGCAGCACTTATTTGCTTTTCCTTTCGCTTGTTTTTAGAGCTTCATGTTTTCCTGCTGCCTCAACATCCCACAAACAGCCTGTGAGCTCCCCGCCCCGGGGTGCCAGGCATAGGAGGGTGGCCAGACCTCCCCAGCGCGAGCTCCCCTTCTCACGCCCCCATGTAGCGCACTGACGTTCAGCCGCGCCCATGAGAACCCCTGCCGCCTTGCTGAGCTCTGCACCCCAGCCCTGTGAAGGCCCAGGGCTCTCTCCCCCAGATCCCCTCCTCCCTGGTGGTGCCCACTCTGCAGATGCTTTGCCTTGTGGCCCTGGCCTCCGCCCTCCAGGGCCTCAAGAATAACGAATCCCTCAATTTCAAGGGTTTCTCTGCATGTCGTTCCTGTGGCCGTGTTGGGGTTCTCCTTAAAGACCCCACAAGA
Organism: Procapra przewalskii; assembly: GCA_006410515.1. NCBI lineage: Eukaryota > Metazoa > Chordata > Mammalia > Artiodactyla > Bovidae > Procapra > Procapra przewalskii. The sequence goes on along the minus strand of SJYF01000057.1, from coordinate 1,030,823 downwards.
GGGACTGAGGCCCTGTCCACAGTGCATCTTTGCATGGCTCCCTTACTTAGCTTGTCAATGAGGATGACCAGGCTCTGAGTCCTGGCCAGCCCCCCGCATGGCCTGGTCTGTACTCTGTCATTAGTGGGTGAGCCTGGGACTCCCCCAGTGGCTCCGGCTGGTCACCCCACTCAACACCGTTCCAGCCCCTCCCAGCTGGAGACACCTTGCGATCACGTCCCCCCGAGGCCCTCATCTGGAGGATACTTAGATGCCCTGGGTCCACCTGGCGGGTGTCCTGGAGATGGGGGCAGAGGTGAGCCGCTTGCGTCCCGTCACCGGCATCACCCATGACCCTGGGAGAGGCGGGGCCTCAGCGCCCCCCCAGAGCCACGTGGTGGGCCAACTGTCCCCACGCATCATCCTTGCCTGCAGGTTCCTGTCTCGGTGGCCTTCAGAACTCCATCTATGTCTTCCTCAGGGATTCTTTAAATCACCAACTGTTTCTTTCGTTAACCTTATCCTGTGTAAACCTGCTCGAGTGGATGCCGTGGGTGCACACCCTTCACTAAGCTTAACAGTCCTCAGTCACCTTCAGCTCTTCACGACCTCATGGGCTGTAGCCACTGGGCTCCTCTGTCCATGGGATTCTCCAGGCAAAAACACAGGAGTGGGTTGCCATTTCGTCCTCCAGGGGATCTTCCAGACTCAGGGATCGAACCCCCATCTCCTGCATCTCGTGGATTGGCAGGTGGATTCCTTAGCACTAGCACCACCTGGGAAACCTTAACAACAAGCCTTCAAAGTCTCCTGTTTTCAGAGGAAGAACCAGGTGCAATGATGCAGGTCGGAGGGTAAATGTTGGTCGTAGATGGTCAATAGGTCAAAACTCTTACTTATGTCAGTGCTTGAAATAAACTGTTGTGCAGTCATCTTTATATTTTAAAATTTGCTTAGTTAAGGGCTGACATGGCAGGCTCGTAGAGTTACCTAGACAGCTGGATCTCAGATTGTGTGAAGGTGAGAATAACCTTCAGCTCCTGCAACGGAGAAAACGCTGTAGGGTGTGCCCTGGAGCCCCGTTAACCGCAGGAGAGCCTGAGTTCTTGCAGAATCTGGATTCACACTGTAGAAATGAATGTGAAGCTTATTTCATGAGAGCTGAAGATACTTCCCAGATGGCTCAGTGCTCAAGTAACCCTCCTGCTAATACAAGAGGCCTAAAAGCCTCAGGTTTGATCCCTGGGTTGGGAAGATCCCCTGGAAGAGGAAATGGCAACCCGCTCCAATATGCTTGCCTGAAAAATCCCAAGGACAGAGAAGCCTGGTGGGTTCCAGTCCACGGGGTTGCAGAGAGTTGGACACAACTGAGCAACTCACACACACACACAGTAAATACTCAAAGGCTTACTCTACTGCCCTGTGTGGTGAATTACCGATAGGCCACCGTGAGAATTTGCACCGTCGCAGCTTTTAGCTGATTCTTTCTCATCTATTTAGGACTTTTTTCTGATTTTTAATGGAAAATCACTTCCCACCAAACATAAGTTTTCATTTGTGAAAAGCCATCCTAACTGACAACCCCTCCATCTCCCAAGGTGCATGGAGGGGGACACAGATGGAAATCAATCTTTAGTTCTCATGGCAAACGTTTTGAAGGCACAATTACCTGTTATGTCTTCCCCTTGCACTTCGGAAAGGCACTGGCATTTCCAGTTGTGCCTGTTTGTAGTAAAAGAAAATCCATCAAGTTTCCCTGTAAAGAGGGCTGGTGTGACAGTCAGCTGCACACGGACAGCTGGAACCCATTAGCGGGTCTCACAAAGGAAGAGAACCCATGTTGCAAGTCGTTCACAGCCCAGGACAGGAAGGGTCAGACGCTGGAAGAAGAGATGGGAGTTTGGTGCTAAGAGGCTTCCCTGTGTGAGGATGAGCACCTTCAGGGAGCTTCCTTCAATTGCTTTATAACGTCTCAAGTTCAGGTGCAGGGAAAGCACAGATCAGCCCTGCCTGGATTTTAGTGGGAACCAGCTGGTGGGCACATTTGATCTTGCGGAGACTTTTGCAGAGTTAATTCTGGGTTTCAAATATTTTGCTTTGTAGACCGAGTGAGTCTCCATTAATGATGCCGGGAGCTGGGGACGCACAGGGAAGGCAAGGCCGTGGACACACCTGGGGTGGGGGACACATCGGGAAGACACGGCAGCACGCCCGAGTTGTCCTAAGGTGGGCCTCACTCCTGGGGGGCCTGGGACTGTGAGTGAGCCAGCCCCCTTCTGCCATCCTCTGATAGTCATCCGGGCTGCCCTCTGCAGAGGGGCCCCTGCTCCAGCCATCCGTGAAGTCTTTTGGGCCTGGGGTGATCTCACTCACCTGTCCAGCCAGACAAACTCTGACCTCCAGAATCCTAGGCTTAAAAAGCAGAGCTGCAGCCCCCGGAGGGAACTGGTCTCTGCTTCCGCGTCTCCAAGGTTCCTGAACCCATAGAGAATCTGCCTGGCCAGCAACATGCACGCTGCAGCTGAAAATCTTCCCAAGATGGAACCCATTGTTATGAGTGATTGAGTTTCACATTGTTTTGCCAACTCCCAAACAACGGACGGACCCGCTTGGAACTTGTTTTTCTTTGTTGATGTTTAATAAAACAGCAATCATATACCAAGCGAGATAATGGGACGGTTGAATGCAGACTGGAATTATTTTCTTTTATGGAGTCTTAATTAGATTTGTAATGCAGGGCTCCCAAGTACCAAATGTTTGCTTCGATTTAATGAGAACGGTTATGGAGAGTTAGAGAATTGTAATTCTCCCATTAACTCAACAGTGATACATATTGCAAAGTTTAGTATATATCAAGTTACAAAGGACTGACCCGGTGGGGGTCCAGTCCTTAATTCTCCTCATTTCTTCACAGTTTCCTCTTGGTATTCTTTCCATGACCCTTGGGGAGGAAACTCACCTTTAAAGTTTCTTCATTAAAGTTTTTTCCGTATTTTGTTTTACTTTTTTGAGACGTTTAATTTTTTTTTTCTGCTGTAGCTGCTTTACAGGGCTGTGTTAATCACTGCTGTACAGCGATGACTTGTGTGCATACGTCCTCGTCACTGAAGTCCGAACGGTCCACCCGAGCTGTGCCTTTGGTGGCAGGCTGGTCTGCCACTGGGCATCATGGAGGGTCTCAGCTCAAAGTCCAGGTCTTCCGGTACCAGTCACATCCTGCCCCCTGACCCCCAGCAGGTCACACCTTCCTTGGAAGGCCCCCCTTACAGGTCACACCTTCTTGGGACCCCCCCCACACACACAGGTCACACCTTCCTGGGAGCCCCCCCCCCCACAGGTCACACTTTCTTGGGAACCATGTCCCCC
>SJYF01000057.1:1005010-1016144 GCA_006410515.1 Procapra przewalskii | reverse complement strand
ATTAAGGAGAGGGCTTATTTCCTTTTTGGTAAGAAGGATCATACTCTAAAATTTGGGGTAAACATTCTGATGCCTCTAAGGTATTAGCCAACAAATTCCTCCCTTATTATTTCTTGAAGACAGGTTGAATATTGAATTTCAAAGAGTGTCTTTCAAACTCTAAGGAGAAGAAACCTTCTGTTGCACCCACATGGAGTGGCCCCATCTTTCCCAGAACTCAGAAGCCCTGGACGCACACCACAGTCAGGCCTAGGAGGACTGGCATGTGGGAGGCAGGGGGTGGGCTGCCAAGGGGTATCAGGGCTTGGGGAAGATGTGCAGGGAGTCCCTGGGGTCCCTCCTGGCCTTCAGCCCCAAACTCACAACAGACACTGACAAAAAAGGCCTCAAGAGAAATGAGTTCCCCCAGTCAAAGGAACGGGCAAGGGTTGCCTAGGAGCAGGAAACGCTTTGGTCAGTGCCTGCCCTCCGCCGGCCAAGCACCAGCTGGGTTACTGACTCCCACCCTCCGGGTTGAGCAGGGAAAGGGCGGGACTGGTCTTCCATCCCACTCTACTCTCTCCACCCCACCTCAGAGAAGCAGGTGACCGACTCAGAGTCCCTTGCCTGGTGGTGTCAGAAGAGTGATATATTCAGTACAGTTCAGCCACTCAGTCATGTCTGGCTCTTTGCAACCCCACGGACTGCAGCACACCCGGCCTCCCTATCCATCACCAATTCCTGGAACTTGCTCAAACTCATGCCCGTTAGGTCAGTGATGCCATCCAACCATCTCATCCTCTGTCTTCCCCTTTTCCTCCTGCCCTCAATCTTTCCCAGCAACAGGGTCTTTTCAAATGAGTCAATTCTTTGCATCAGGTGGCCAAAGCATTGGAGTTTTAGCTTCAACATCAGTCCTAGCAATGAATATTCAGGACTGATCTCCTTTAGAATGGACTGGTTGGATCTCCTTACAGTCCAAGGGACTCTCAAGAGTCTTCTCCAACACCACAGTTCAAAAGCATCAATTCTTTGGTGCCCAGCTTTCTTCACAGTCCAACTCTCACATGTATACACGACCAGTGCAAAAACCATAGCCTTGACTAGATGGACCTTTGTTGGCAAAGTAATGTTTCTGTTATTTAATATGCTGTCTAGGATGCTCATAACTTTCCTTCCAAGGAGTAAGTGTCTTTTAATTTCATGGCTGCAGTCACCACCTACAGTGATTTTGGAGCCCAAAAGATAAAGTCAGCCACTGTTCCCACTGTTTCTCCATCTATTTCCCATGAAGTGATGGGACCAGATGCCATGATCTTCGTTTTCTGAATGTTGAGCTTTAAGCCAACTTTTTCACTCTCCTCTTTCACTTTCACCAAGAAGCTCTTTAGTTCTTCACTTTCTGCCATAAGGGTGGTGTCATCTGCATATCTGAGGTTATTGATATTTTTCCTGGCAATCTTGATTCCAGCTTGTGCTTCATCCAGCCCAGTGTTTCTCATGATGTACTTTGCATATAAGTTAAATAAGCAGGGTGACAATATACAGCCTTGACATACTCCTTTCCTGATTTGGAACCAGTCTGTTGTTCTATGTCCAGTTCCTGACCTGCATACAGGTTTCTCAAGAGGCAGGTCAGGTGCTCTGGTATTACCATCTCTTTCAGAATTTCCCACAGTTGATTGTGATCCACACAGTCAAAGGCTTTGGCATAGTCAATAAAGCAAAAATAGATGTTTTTTTGGAACTCTCTTGCTTTTTCCATGATCTAGCAGATGTTAGCAATTTGCTTTCTGGCTCTTCTGCCTTTTCTAAAACTACCTTGAACATCTGGAAGTTCACAGTTCACAAATTGTTGAAGCCTGGCTTGGAGAATTTTGAGCATTGCTTTACTAGTGTGTGAGATGAGTGCAATTTGAGCATTCTTTGGCATTGCCTTTCTTTGGAATTGGAATGAAAACTGACCTTTTCCAGTCCTGTGGCCACTGCTGAGTTTTCCAAAATTTCTGGCATATTGAGTGCAGCATTTTCACAGCATCATCTTTTAGGATTTGAAATAGCTAAAATGGAATGCCATCACCTCCACTAGCTTTGTCCACAGTGATGCTTCCTAAGGCCCACTTGACTTCATATTCCAGGATGTCTGGCTCTAGCTGAGTGATCACACCATCATGATTATCCGGGTCGTGAAGATCTTTTTTGTACAGTTCTTCTGTGTATTCTTGCCACCTTTTCTTATTATCTTCTGCTTCTGTTAGGTCTAGCCTATTTCTGTCCTTTATTGAGCCCATCTTTGCATGAAATATTCCCTTGGAGGCTCTAACTTTCTTGAAGAAATCTCTAGTCTTTCCCATTCTGTTGTTTTCCTCTATTTCTTTGCACTGATTACTGAGGAAGGCTTTCTTATCTCTTCTTGCTATTCTTTGGAACTCTGCATTCAAATGGGCATATCTTTCCTTTTCTTCTTTGCCTTTTGCTTCTCTTCTTTTCACAGCTATTTGTAAGGCCTCCTCAGATAGCCATTTTGCTTTTTTTTGCATTTATTTTTCTTGGGGATGGTCTTGATCCCTGTCTCCTATACAATATCACAAACCTCTGTCCATAGTTCATCACGCACTCTGTCTATCAGATCTAGGCCCTTAAATTGATTTCTCACTTCCACTGTATAATCATAAGGGATTTGATTTAGGTCATAGCTGAATAGTCTAGTGGTTTTCCCTACTTTCTTCAATTTAAGTCTGAATTTGGACATAAGGAGTTCATGATCTGAGCCACAGTCAGCTCCCAGTCTTGTTTTTGCTGACTGTATAGAGCTTCTCCATCTTTGGCTGCAAAGAATATAATCAATCTGATTTCTGTATTGACCATCTGGTGATGTCCATGTGTAGAGTCTTCTCTTGTGTTGTTGGAAGAGGGTGTTTGCTATGACCAGTGCGTTCTTTTGGCAAAACTCTATTAGCCTTTGCCCTGCTTCATTCCGTATTCCAAGGTCAAATTTGCCTGTTATTCCAGGTGTTTCTTGACTTCCTACTCTTGCATTCCAATCCCCTATAATGAAAAAGACATTTTTGGGGGGTGTGTTAGTTCTAAAAGTTCTCGTAGGTCTTCATAGAACCATTTAACTTCAGCTTCTTCAGCATTACTGGTCAGGGCATAACTTGCATCACTGTGATACTGAATGGTTTGCCTTAGAAACGAACAGAGATCATTCTGTTGTTTTTGAGATCGCTTCCAAGTACTTTTTAAATACCGTGGCCTTGAAATATTATGGGTGATATATTACCCATAGGAAAAAATAGCTTCAGTGCTGGTGGATTTCTCATCTGGAATCACGGAAGCCAGAAGCAAGTGGCAGCCACTTCTCAATCGTAGAGAACATCCCTCAGGAATGAAGGGGGAATAAAGAGATTTTCCCATGAAGGAACACTGAGATAATTTGTTGATGATACATCTACCCTTGAAAAATAGCTGACAGAATTTCTTTTTTAAAATTTTAATTGTAGGCTAATTACTCAACAATGTGGTGGGTTTTGTCATACATTCGCATGAATCAGCCATGGGTGTACATATGTTCCCCATCAAGGAACTGGTAACAGAAGAAGATTGGAATTTCAGAAAGGGAAGAAAAAGATTAAAACTGGCAAAACAGAAGTAAATCTCATATATAACACTTTTTTTCTGGTGAATTTCTTAAACGTACTTGATGGTTGCAGCAAAATGTTACATCATTGGGCATGATGCACAAGGTGTTGAGGTGAAATACTCAAGGCCACGATATTTAAAAAGTGAGAAGTAAATGAAAAGTGTCAGTCGTTTAGTCGACTGACACTTTGTGGCCCCTGGACTGTAGCCCTCCAGGCTCCTCTGTCCATGGAATTCTCTAGGCAAGAACACTGCACTGGGGTGCTGTTCTCTTTTTCAGGGGGTCTTCCTGACCCGGAAATTGAACCGGGTCTCCTGCTTGTAGGCAAACTCTTTACTGTCTGGGCCACCAGGGAAGCCCCGTTTAAAAAGTGAGGGGGGGCAAAGGAGTGGGAGCTTGGTCACCACATTCCCCTCAAAGCAGCAAGCTCTTGGTGTTAGAAACAGTAAGTTACCTACGTGACTTGGAACAGAACAACCGCAAAGCCAGTACCGCACGATAGACTCAAAAACACTATGAGCAAATCAAGACGGAATTCTAAAAATTGTCCAAGTAACCCCCAGGAAGGTATGAAGAGGGAAACAGAAGAAGGATAAGCAGGAAATAAAGCACAAAGAAAACGGCAAACTTAAGCCTTAACACGTCAATAATAACCTTAAATGTAAATGGCTTAATATACCACTCAAAAGACAAAGACCGGCGGAGTGGATTTAGAAACAACAGTACTCCATGCATAAGAACAGCCACCACCCAAAAATACTCATGTGTGAGAAACGCTCCACACACAGCGACACAGGTACTTTGCAAGTTAATGGGGAAAAGATATGCAAACATTAATAAGGGCAGGAGCAGGGGCAGCACCAGTAACATCAGATAAAGCAGACTTCAGGTCAAGAAGAACCACTCGAGACAAGAGAGGCAGCACGTAATGGCCAGAGGATCAGACAAACGGAAGACCCAACAGGCCTAAAGGCTGTGCGTCAGACAGAGAGCATGAAAACACGTGAACAGAGGCTGACGGAGCCTGAGTGGGGAGACAGGTCCACAGCTGCAGGCTCTTCAGTGCCCTATCTTTAGCGATCAGCACAAACCCAGCAGCACAATCAAACAGTGATGTCTAATGGATATGCAGACCAAACTCTGTAAGACACAGCACAATATACATTTTTTATTTCATGGAACATCCACCAAGACAGACCATACGGGTCATAAATCAAACCTCAACAAGCTTCAAAGATTTCAATCCTATACAGTATCTTCTCTGACAATAATGGAATCAAATTAGTAATCAATACAGAAAGACAACAGGAAAATCTCTGAACACTTAGAAATCAAATAAGGCCCTTCTAGGTAATCCATAGGTCAAGGAGGAAGTTTCGAAGGAAATAAAAGAAACACATAGAACTGAGTGAAAAGAGCAGCTCAGTGAGCCGACACATGTGGCATACAGCTGGGAGAGAAGCTTATAGCCTTATGCGTGGTCACCTTAGGAGAAGAGAAAATCCCAAATCAGCATTCTAAGTTTCTTCCTCAAGAACCAGAAAAATAAGAGTAAAGCGAAGCAGAAGCAACCAGAAGAAAGGAAACAGTGACGAACAGAAATCAACATGATTGAAAACAGGAAAGCAACTGAGAAAAATCAGTGGAAGAAAAAGCTGGTTCTTAGAACAACAATCAATAAAATTGATAAACCTCTCACAAGACTGACTGAGATAAAAAGAGAAAAGACACAAATTACCAGTATCGGTGGTGAAATATAACAGGAGATGTCACTATGGTGCCTACAGATATCACAAGGACAATAAAGGAATACTATTAATACAAACAATTTCATGCTCATAATTTGATAACTTAGAGGAAATGAACCAAGTTTTCAAAAACCACAAACTACCATGACTCAACTGAAATGAAATAGACAAGCTGATCAATCCTAAAACCGTTAGAGTTGAGTTTGTAATGACAAAGCTCACAAGTGATTACTGACAAAGATACAAAAGCCAGTCAATATTAAAAAAATGGCATTTTTAACAAATGATGCAGAAGGAACCTGACATCCTCAGGCAATAACCAAACCAAACCCCCTTCCCCTCGACGTCAAGCTCAGACCTTACTCAAAAACCAGCTGAAATGAGATGTGAGCTTAAATACAAAATTGCTAAATTTCTGGGAAAAAAAAATAAGACAAAACCTTTGGGGCCTAGGGATAGGTAAAGTGTTCTCAGGTTTTGACACCAAAATCAAAAAAGGAAAATCTGATCAGTTGGATCTCATTAAAGTTAACAACTTTTGTTCTATGAAGAGGATGAAAAGATGAGCTCCTGAGTAGGGGAAAATACATGCAGACCATATATCTAATGAAAGACTTGATCTTAGAGCACATAAAGAGCTCTTAAAACAATAGCGAAAAAGGAGACAACTCAATTAGAAAATGAGTAAATACCTGACACTAAATATGGAAAATTCACACATGGAAAGAGGTTCACTGTCATTAGCCATTAGGGAAATGCAAATCACAACATGATGAGTTATTAACACATGCTTCTCAGAATGGCTAAAGCACACAAAGTAAAAGCACCAATCGCTGGCAAAGATGTGGAGAAACTGATCACTCATCCATGAAAGACGGGACGCAAAACGGTGCGACCGCTCCGGAAAACAGTTTTGAGTTTCTTGCAAAACTAAGCTCGCAACTACCGTATGGCCTAGCAATCATTCTCTCGCATGTTCTCGCAAATGAAAATCCATGCTCACACCAAAACTGTACACGAATATTTACAGGAGTTTCATTCGTAATAGTCAAAAGTTAGAGCAACCTGTGTGTCCTTCAAGGAGTGAGTGACTGAACACGGCAGTGCACCTACGTTATGGAGCAGACACTCAGAATTAAAAAGGGGCCAAGTACTGATAGCTGGAAGAATTGTCAGAGAATTAGAGTGAAAATAGCCCGCCCCCCAAACTGCCGCGTATGATCATGTTCACATAAAAGTCTTGAAAAGACAAATTGGCCGGCACGTGTTAGTCCAGGTCAGTGGTTTCGAGGGGGCGGGGCGGGGGGCTGGTGTGCAGCTCGGGGCACGCTGTGGTGACGGGCAGGGGCCGCAGCCGTCGGCACCCTCGACGTGACGCTGTGCTCTAGCGGCCCAAGGGGCTGCCTCTGGGCAGCAAGGGCAGGGGGGTCTCTTTGTATTGTTTCTTACAACTGGACGTGAATCTATAAATATCGCAAGACAAAAAGCTTAACTGAGAAACCTAAGGGGCTCACCATATGGGTTTCCTCCAATGACTTACGCATTTGGTGGGTGATGTCATAGATTTTCTTACGGCTATGCCATTCACGTCTGCTCCGTTCCACGTGTTCACCATTTTTACACTAACACGTCTGAAGGAGACTGTGTTGAAGTGTCTGCATTCAGTCATTGTGTGCCACTATTATGCGGACAATAAAAAGTGTCTGCGCGCTTTACTTTCCCACCTCTTCTCTGGAAGAGTCTGGCCGGCATTAGAGTGCTGTGTTCCTGGGAGGGCAGGAATGTTCACCCTTGTGTTTCTCGCAGTCTTTGCTTTAAGCATTTCAATGTTGTGTTATGTGGCACAGAAGAAATTTGACAGATCTTTATTTTGGGTTGTTTCTTCTGTTTTATTTTTCTTATGTTGCTTTTCTCATAACCCTTTTTCTCTACCCCCAGCCCACCCCAAGCTCCTTTGCACGACCCCCGTGTCTTGTAGCAGCATATTCTGTACATTTCAGGGTTTGGGCTTAGAATCTTTTATTCCTATTAATAGATGAGTTTTGTCTATTCATATTTGATACGACCATTTTTTCCTGGTTTTGTCATTTTGCCTTTTAAAGATCCTTTGTTTAAGCGTGACTATATGCCTCATGCCACTTGAGTATGTATTTTTACTCGTATGTGCATGTGATTTGGGTGTTTATGGCCTGTTTGTGGCCTAGCAGTTATGTACAGCTTTTATTAATACAGTAAAACCTCTGTTTGTTGGACAACTCTAATCTCTCCCAACCCCATGGCACTTATATTTTTTATCCTTTCTCCTAACTCTCCCTCCCCTCTTTAACCTCCTAGTTTAACGGATTTTTTTAAACATATATTTTAAATTTTTTGTGATTATCTTTAAACATTTTTATGAAAGACTAAAATTTCTAGTACTTCATCAACAAGTTCAAGTGTTTATTTTCTCCACCACCTCCCGATTCTATTGCTCTACTATTGAATTGATAGGCTCAATTCTCTTCTATAATTGAAATTCACACAGTAGTTTAGCTATAGCTCTGAATTTGTATTTAGGATACGATCAGAGCTTTGATAACGTCTCCCTTCATCTCTCGCTTGTTGGATTTCAGGCCTTTTTTCCTAAGAGAGCTTGGGGCTGCCACTCCCCCCATTCTTGCATGTTCCAAGACATCTATATGGCTTCTGTCCGGGGGACTCTTTGCGGATGGAGAAAGTCGATAGCCAGTCTGGCTTTCCCTGTGGTGGCAGTTCAACGTTTTCTTCCCCAGATGCTCACGGGGTGATTTATTCTTGGAATCTAGCCATTTGGCTAGAACATGATTGCCCCGTTTAAACTTTCTTGGCACACAGTGTGTCCCTTCATTGCGCAGAGTCAGGTCTTCTTTTAACTTTCCTTCTATTGTCTCTTCGCAAAAAAAATTTTTTTTTTGGTTCTATCTGTTCTGTTCTCTTTTGGGGGAGCCACCAAGTTTGAGTATATCGTCCCTATTTTGTCTTTCTTCCAGATCTTTTATTTTCTCTCTAAACACGTTAATACTCTTGTCTTCAGTTGCATTTTGATCTTTCAAGTTATTCATTTCTTAGCAGTATCTCTTCATTTTTTCTATTTACATTGGGACTTTCATTTCTGCATCTTAAAATCTCTCTTACATTCCTTGTCTGAATTGCAGCACCTTATTATTATTATTACTCTTCAGCCTCTTGGAGCCTGCGTGCTATAGGTCTCTGCCTTTAGTTTTTGTTTTCAGGAAACTGTTTTAACTTTCCTTTGTCGTCAGGGGGAATATTTTTACCTGGAGTCTTTTTATTCTCCTTTGAAAGTGTCTTTTCTCTCGCCCTTTGATGACAGTGCTGTTTCCTGTATTTTTCTGAGTGCCTGTGAAGGACACGTGTGCATCTTTGGTGCTTAGGTTGGAAGGGGCCGTTTCTTTCAGGAGCGGCTTCTGAAAATGCTGCGGAATATGTGCACAGTGGCTGGGGCAGGGGCAGCATTCTCTCAGGGCTGCTGAGTGCAGTCTTTAGGAACCAGCTGTCCCATTCTCCGCTTACTCCCGAGCACGCCTTCCTGCCTTGCTCTGAGCATCCTTGGCTCCCCCTTTCCCAGGGGGCTGGGCTGCTCTGAGCATCCTTAGCTCCCCTTCCCAGGGGGCTGGGCTGTGACGGGCTCAGGTGACCCCTTCAAAGGGGGCTGGGCTGCTCTGAGCATCCTTGGCTCCCCCCTTCCCAGGGGGCTGGGCTGTGGCGGGCTCAGGTGACCTCTTCCCAGGCGGCTGGGCTCTGACGGGCTCAAGTGACCCCTTCCAGGTGGCTGGGCTGCTCTGAGCATCCTTGGCTCCCCTTCCCAGGGAGCTGGGCTATGGCAGGCTCAGGTGACCCCTTCCCAGGGGGCTGGGCTGTGGCGGGCTCAGGTGGCCTCTTCTGCACCCAGACTTGCTGGTGTGACTCCACATCTGTCTCTCCTGCTGGCTATGATCACCATGTCTCTCCACCTAGCTGCACCAACAGCCAGCTGTTTTATTTCCTCCCAAATAACTGCAATTAAAGACTTGTCATTGTGACCCAGACATGGTTCTGAGTGCTTTGCCCAATTGTCCTCAACCCTGAGAAGAAGAACCCTGATTATTCACCCTTGATATTTGAGGAGACGGAGGCAGGGGCTGAGCAAGCTGCCCGGAGTCACAGCCCTGAAGGCTGGACGTGGGCTCCGCTCTGGGGCTTCAGGTGGTCTGATTCCGGGGCCACATTCTCTACACCATGTACCGTCTTCCAGGCTTCTAACACAGCCTGTCTCTCCTTCTAACCCAGCCTGTGTCTCCTTGTAACCCAGCCTGTCTCTCTGCCCCGCAGCAGGATGAACAGTGTGCGGAGGCCCTGGCGCTCTCAGTAAAGGGCCAGCGACTGGACTGAGTCACGTCCAGTGCAGAAAGTCCTCATTGCACACCTTTGTGGCCAGGCCCAGACAGCCACTGCGGTGCCTGTTCAGGAGCATGAGTGGGGTTCTCTGGAAGGAGGGCTTGTTTTCAGAGTGTGATGGACAAGGGGATGCCAGCCCGGGTCTCCTCCAGGGGAGGGCTGTCGGCCCAGCGGTGGGTGTGCTGGAGCAGGCGCCCGGAACACCAGACCCTCTGCACCAGCGTCGGCTCGAGGCAGGGGGATACGGGCTGGACACGGGCCAGGGAGGGGCAGCGCTGATGGGCCGTCCTAGCTCCGGCCGCCCTGCCCCTTCTGCCCGTGCGTAATGCCTCGCGGGGCTCCTGCCCACTCTCCCCTCACGCTGCCTGCTCGTCGCTGGGCACCAGCCCCTGGCCTGCAGCCTGTCCTGTGTCTCAGTCTCCGTCTCTGCTCAGCCTCTGCATTTATTGGGCTGCTTCCTGATGAGCTCCTCAGCCGTGCCTGACTCTCTGCGACCCCGTGGACTGTAGCCTGCCAGGCTCCTCCGTCCATGGGATTCTCCCGGCAAGAATACTGGAGTGGGTTGCCATTTCCTCCTCTACGGGGTCTTCCTACCCAGGGATCAAACTCACGTCTCCGGCATCTCCTGCACTGGCAGGTGGATTCCTTATCCCTGAGCCACCTGGGAAGCGTCTTATCTTTTTATTATCATTATTCTTGTTTTTATGCAAACTTCGCTTTTTAGGCTGAGCCTCTGCCCACACCCGGCTCTTCCTTCTCCTCTCCAGACCTTACTGGGTCTCCATCCAGACACCACTGCCTTCTTCCCTCTGGCAGTTCTGGCCCCGGCCAGAGTCTTAAAGCCACTCCAGTCCTCCCAGCATCCTCCTCGTCTCTCCTCCTGTCTGGATCTGGGCCAGCTTACCATTCACCCAAAATACCACCCAGTCTGACCTCACCTTTCAGGGCCATCTCTGTGGGAGTCTCACCAGGAGCCCTGACGTCAAGCCCCACCGCACCCCACTGCAGCACCCCGCCCCAGGATCCTGTTCAGACCTGCCGAGAGTTTTGTTCCCCAGTCTCTTCTCCTGAACCCCTTCCCCTCCCACAACTGCCGAGGCCCCAGGTGACTCAAGGTTCTTTTCATGATTCTTCCCTCTCCTCCCCTGGCAGCATCCTGTAAGTCCTCAGAGGTCCCTGCCGCTCCCCGGAGGCTGGGTACAGCCCCACCTGGGCCGACCCCTGTGATGCAGGGGTCTGCCTCTGGTCGCCCCTGCCCCCACTTCCCACGTTTCCCTACTGGCCGCGCCCCCACTGCTGAGCGGACAGCTCCTCTGTCCCCACTGGACCTGATTTCTGTTTCTTCCGA
>SJYF01000057.1:983992-1004989 GCA_006410515.1 Procapra przewalskii | reverse complement strand
AGACTGCTCCCCCCACCTGGAGCGGACCCTGGGGAGACTTCCCCATCTATAGAGCTGCCCACTCGTGAAATTCGCAGGCAGGAGGCAGGTGCCCCTTGGGTGGTCCTGCAGGAGGCAGTATCGAGAGAAAGCCCCTCAGACGTTCACATATCTGCGTCTCGCCTACCATCGTCGGCTGGGGTTCCTAGTGTGGATGCTTGCGTCTGCTGCTTCTCTGTTCACTTGAAATATGAGTCAGGTGGATTCCCTCACCCAGAGCCCGGCGGTGGGTGCAGAGGCTGGCGGTGGCGAGGCCAGAGCCGGGGGCTGGGCGCTGGGTGCCCCACGTGGCTCCAGCAGGGCCGGGTGGACTCACCCCTTCTCCACTCTCTGCTCCAAGTGCCTCCACGCGGTGCACGCGGTGCCCTGGGGCTTCAGTCCCAGCAAACATGTAGACCAAGCTTTCCAAGACACTCTGTGCCCTGGGCGGGCAGGGCAGGGAGATTTCAACCTGAGCTGGTGCAATCACCCTGAAGGATAATCGCCGTGTTCTGATCTGTGGCTTATGCTTCACAAGCAAATGGCATCAGAGGAGGGCTAGAGAAGCCAAGCATTTCAATTCTCTGATACGGACGTAAGATTCTCAGGTTTCTCGAGGGCCTCAGGCAGCAAAGGGTCCAGAGTGAACCTCAGGCTGGTTTTCACCCCGTTTCCTCTCTGTGGTGTGAACTGAGCTCAGCAGGTTGGATGAGCCCCCTCCAGGGCTCCAGCGCCTTCTCCTCCATCCCCACCAACATTTCTGCACGTCTCCCCTCCATGGCCCTCCGAGACCCCGCTCCCCCCTCCCTTCCCTGGAAGCCGTCAGACCTGCCTCCCTGGGACCCGTGGATGTGTGCTGCCCTCCGAGACCCCGCTCCCCCCTCCCTTCCCTGGAAGCCGTCAGACCTGCCTCCCTGGGACCCGTGGGTGTGTGCTGCAGGCCACAGTAGGGCTGAAGGGCTGGAGGAACTTCGAGGACAGGAGCCACATGGCTGGTTGGTCTCTGCCCACCCAGCACCAAGCCTGGGGCGCCGGGTGGCCAGGTGCTGGCTTTGGCCCTGCCTTGCCTATTTTCTCTCTCTAACCGGATTCTGCGGTTGGGACCCTCCCTCTTGCTCCCCACTCTTTTCCTCCCTCGGTTCCCAGGCTTGCCTGGGGTGGGAAAAGTCTTTCTTTGAAGGACAGCCAACGGCTCCCCCAGTGAGGCTCTGCTCCCTCCAGGAGAGTGGCACCCTGGGTCGACAGGACCGCGCCCCAAAGCCCAGCCCACCCTGCATGGAGATGGCCTGTCTTGGCTCCATCTGTTCCGTTCTCTGGCCCTGCTCGGACGTGCCAAACTGTTGGAGGAGGCATCTTTGGTGTGTGTTTGAAGTCATTCTCCCCTTCCCACCAAAGCCAGGCACCGCCACATACACATATGCATGCGTACAGACACACACATGCGTGCACACAGACACATGTGCACAGATGCGTGCATGTGCCCCCACACACGTGTTCCCCCCATGTGCACATACACACACACACACACGACCCACCTGCACCCTGCTCCTAAATGCACGGGAGGTGGGGCAACCCCACTGCTCCCCTGAGGCTTCAGCTCCGTGTGCACATGTTGCCCCCCACCCCAGGTTTGGGGCGTCCACCAGTGAGCATGGTCCCCCCTAGTTTTGGGCAGCAGAGAGGTAGGAGGCAAGAACCCCAAGGGCTGCATGTCAGCCGACGGCTTATGTCCTACACACACCCCCTCCAGCTCACCAGGGCCTCTCCTATCACAGAGAGGTCCTTTTACCCGTGACGGTCCCCACACTCGGAAGCAGTGAGTAATGCCCAGCGGGGGCTTCTCCAGGCTGCCGTTTTGGTTGGCCGTTGACATCTCTGGGGGCTGGTGAGCTGAGCTGCGTGAGCCATGGAAAGACTCAAGATGAGTTTACGGGTGGAAGAAAAAAGCTGACCTCAGAGAATTTTACTAATTAACTTTAGAAGTCCATTTTCTGTGACAGTGGCCTGCAGTCCATATCAGCAGGCAGGCACTACAGCCAGCTCTCGGGAGCCTGCGCCACTAAGGGGGCACCGTCTGTCTCGGTGAGTTCCTGCTGCGACCTTCCAGCAGGTGCTTGCTGGGGTTCCCACCGCGCTGATGGGGAAGGGCGTGCTGAGGAGGGCAGGAGCCGGGGGCACCAACCTGATCCTCTGTATTCCCTGACCTTGGCAAGGAGGCTGCTCCTCCCCGTGGGTGGGGTCTTGGGGAGTGCAAAAAAGTGAATTTAAAGCCAACCATCCATCCACAGAGGCCTGTGGAAACAGAGATGTGGCATTTGTTAAGAGAGAATCTCCATCTTCTTTTCAGGACAGTAAAAATAGCCTGTAGGTTCCAAAAACAGCACTGTCAGTTACTGCTCAGGACCCTTCATCTTAAAAAAAATAGCTGTATTGTTGCCAGGCTGTTAAGACCCAAATGGTCCTCCTCCCCTCCGTCAGCAGGATCACTGTTATCTTCTCTGTAGGAAATGGGCCTGCTTCCCGGCATCGCGCGCAGCCAAGCCCGGCTGGGTATCTCTGTTTTCACATGTGCTTCCGAAGAAGACGTGCCCAGCTCTGGGGCTGCTCTGGCACGGCCCCTGCAGGGCTGGTGGGCAGTGCGGGAGGTGGGCGCAGCTGCGTGTTCTCATCCCTCGGACCCTGGGCCCTCACGTCACCCTGCCCGTTGGGAGAAACAGACAGGGGGAAGCATTTGTGGGTTCCAGCGAGAGTGCCCGGGGAACCCATGGGTTTGGGTGTTTTCCAGCACTTGGGTGTCTGTTGAGTTGAAGTCTCTTGCCACCAAACCTGTCCGGGAAGAGGCCCCTGGGAGGCTGCGGGACCGAGGTGGTTTCCTGGCCCAGGAAAAGTCTGATCGCAAGGTGTCAGAGTGCACACCCTGCCCACAGCTGCACGCCGACACAGGCCGTGTGCTGAAGTAATGTCTTTAAACCCTGTAGGTGGAGAAGGCAAGACGGCACAGAGTCGCTGTGCTCCAGCCTTCCATGCGTGCCCACACACATGCACACACGTGCTCTCTCACACACACACACACACACACCTGGTCACACATCTGCACACATAGCCACACACACCCTTCAGATTCAGAGAGGATCTTGCTAAACGCAGCAGCTCGGGAAGTCTGAAGCTCCTCAGCAGCCCGGATGGGACAAAGCAGAAACCCCCATCTCTCACTAGTGGTGCCTCAAGTTTCCTGATTTCTGGGCACAGATGAATGCACCTTGGCCTTTCCATGCCTGGGGGAAAACGGGGCTTCCTGGGATGGGGCGCCCCACCCCCCAAGCTCTTTGATGGCCTGTGGAGTAGACCAGGCGTCAGGCAGCCGAGGGCAAAGCTGCGTGCCCTTTCCCATCTGACACCAGGGCCTTGGAGTCCTGGGGACATTGCTTTGCCTAAAGCTGCCCTTCAGACGTCCACCTCAGCCTCTCGTGCACTCTGGGGAGAGGCAACACGTGCTGAAGCGCATGTCCTGACATGGAGGAACTTTCTAGACGGGCCTCTTCCTGAAAGGAGTGGCCTGGGAAGACCCCTGAGCCCCCCATCACCCCTCCAGCCACTCACAGGTGGCCGCAGGTATGAAGGGGTCCAGGCTGACTGATGGGGCTGTGGGACCGCTGGGAGGCGGAGGGACTCAAGTTTCTCTGGCCATCTACAAGCCAGCAGACGAGGTCGCTCTTCCGGGGACCTCGGCACCTGCAGGGGGGCCGCTGAGGGGAGGGAGGGCTGGGGAGGGGAGCGGGCATGCAAGTGGGTGGCTGGGAGCCTTCCTTACCTCCTGCTCGCGGGGAAGCTGTCGTGAGGAGGACGCTGGCGGGTGACAGACAGCATCACCCAGGCCCACCTGCAGGCCAGACATGCCGTGTGTGTCCGTGTGTCTTTCCCAGCAGAGGGGCACCAGGCAGACAGTAGGGAAGAGCCCAGGCCACGCCCACCAGCCCCAGCCGCGGGGACGTTCCTTCAGTCACACGCGGCAGTGCGCGCCAGACGCCGTGGAAACGCCCCTGTGCCTGCAGTCATTTCTTAGAACATGTGTTGGAGCATTTCATTCTCAGAATTTTTCAAAATCAAACTGTCAGATGTTTACTAAAAACAAAGCGTCAACTCCTGCAGGAACAAACGCCCCCACTCTGCTCGGCTGTGAGGGTGAAGCTCTCCCCAGATTCCGGGAGCGGGCACTGGGGTCCACGTCAGCTGGAGGGGGCACGTGGGGCCCCGCCGGTGAGGGCTGGACTCAGGGACAGAGCTCTGCTGAGGGGAGGGCAGTCGTCAGAGGTCTCTGTGTCCGTGATGCTGCTGAGGGACCCTTGTCAGTCCCAAATACATGTCCTGCAGAGACACAGGCGAGAGGTGGCCTGGGCCATCCTCCCCACTCTCAGTGATGAAAGTTAGGATTTTGGAAGGGTTCTGTCTGCACCCTGAGCTTGACAGGTCCCCAGCACTGTTCTGATGAATTGATGGTGATATTAATTAATGTGATTTGCTAAATGTTGTATGAGGAAATGTTTCAGCGTTCAGGAAATCTGCACAACTCAGTGAAGAGATAGCTTCCACTCTTTCCAAGAAATGGTGACCCATTGTCACGTTGGCGAATCAAGCTTGGTAAAAGATCAGCTCGAAGTGAGATTGGCCCTTGAATTTAATGTAACTGAGCACATGGGGTTCACGTCATTAAGTTCTGGTAAGGTTTCAGACTCCACCATCACAATATTGCAAACTAATTATCCTCCAATTAAAATAAACTATAAAAAGAAATTGCCACTCGTTAAATATGGGTATAGCATCAAAGCAGAATGTACACGATTACCTGGAAAAGCCACCCAAAGCTCTGTCTGCAAACAACATGCCTGTGTGAGGCCAGATTGCCTTCATGCGGTTCAACCAACGTGACACCTCGAGGCAGGTGGAGCTTAGAGGCAGATAGAGAAACAGTGCATTTTCCTCTAGACCAGATGTGGAAAAGAATCATAAAAATTAAAACAACGCCATTCTTCCCACTATATATTTTTTGGGGGGACAGCAGAAATACGCTATTTTATTCGTAGAAATATGTAAACATGTAGTGGGATTATTATTATTTCTAGATGAATTAATAGATATTCTAAAAATTCTCCAGTTCAATGTATGGCAAAACAAATACAGTATTGTAACGTAGAATAAAGTATTAAAAAAAAATTCTAAGTGTTACTTTGAGGTAAGGTGAATAGCAATAGATATAACTGCACATCAAAGGTCCTCGGGGTCCTTGCTAATTCTGAGTCCTGAAGATTACAGGGGTGAGAACCGCTGCTGGGCCAGGGCACCCCCCGGAGGGCCTGTGGCTCCCCCAGAAGGAGCAAGGTGGAGGGTGGTGGCCCAGGTGACGTGTGCGGGCAGGGAGCTTCCCATGAGATCCATGTGCTCATTCATGCGTTCACGTGCTGGCTGAGGATGCTGTGGGTGGGGCAAGGGCATGCCGGGCAGCGGGGCTTTGACCTGAGGGTGGACTTCACTGTGATGCCCGGCTCGAGCAGCAGGCAGAGTGACAAGTGATCAGCCCTACGTGCCTTCGGTCCAGGCACGAGACTCCCCCCAAGGTCGCCCGTCCCTTAATCACACGGATGTGATGAATGCCACACTCTCTTCTCATCCCTCCAGGATGCACTGGGCCCCTCTGCTCTTTCCCTGTACGCACCAGGGAGCAACGGCGTCCCAGATCCCGACACCTCCTCCAGGGAGCCCTCGCCCCTGTGCCTCTAGACTTCAGTGCTGCACGGGCAGCCCAGAGCTGGGCCCTGAGCTGCTCTTCGCAGAGCCAGGTCCGGGGTGGGGGGTGCAGCGAACCTGCTCCCACCTCCGCAGTCCCTGCTGGGCTCTTCCTGGGTGGGGAGGACCTTGGGATCACGGACCAGACTCTTTTCCACAGCCTGGCCTCTCTGACACCTACTGCGCTTCCCACCCAATCAGCCACTCCTGGAGGCCCACAGCTTCCGGGCTCCCGGGGGAGGTGCTCTGCCTCTGTCCTGTCCCACTGGGCCCAGTGCTCTCCTCCTCCCTCCTGGCCTGGCTGCTTGGGTCCCAGTAAGTCCCCATCTGAGCCCACAGGCCTGACGCCAGGCCCGTCCTTCCAACAGGTGTGCCCACGGGGCCGCTTATGGGCTGAGTCACCTGGGGCTTCCCAGGCGGTGCTTGTGGCAGAGAACCCACCTGCCAGAGCAGAAGACGTTCAGTGCCCAGGTCGGGAAGACCCCTTGGAGGAGGAAACGGCAACCCACTCCAGTACTCTTCTCTGGAAAATCCCATGGATAGAGGCGCCTGGTGGGCTGCAGTCCCTGGGGTCACAGAGTCGATCATGACGCAACAACTCAGCGTGCACACAGTGGCCCAGCGTCTCCAGGCTTAGGCCCCTGGGCACCCTGTGTCCTCCCCGGGGTGGCCCCCACACCCATGTCCCCGCCAGCTGCACCAGCATTTCAGGCTGAGACTTCCGAGCTGAAGAACTGGCAGCTCTCCCGTGTCCCCCTGGGGGGACAGAACATACCAGAGGCCCCGTCTATGCAGACGCACAGCCCTCTCCGGGCTCTCTCTCTGGGTGGCCCTGTGCCTCCTGTGGGCCCAGTTAACTGCCTTGGGACTGGAGACGTGGTACCCACAGTCACCCTTGGGCTCCGTCCTCCGGGGCCTCCTGGGGTGGGGACAGAGGTACCCCTTAGCAAGAGCACTAGGCAATTAAGCACAAAATAGCCTTTCAATTACTTGCCTAACAAATTAACTTCGTTCATCGTAAGACACGGAATTAATTTTATTTATCGGGTCCATGGAAGTCAAAGCAAGCCAACTTTAAAAACGCATATAATATGCACAGTGACTATTTCTAGCACAATAAAGCCAATTATTTTTAAAATAAAGTCTAGTGCTGGTAAGAGCATATCTATAGCAACTGTTGGGTAGTGATTCTTGCCTATTTTTGAGCAATGAAAAGTCAGAACTATGCAAATGGCTCTTCATGCACTCGTATAATGAGATGTGGAGCACTTGCAGGCATTGACGGGCCTGGGTGTGCGCTTTGTGGATGGCTCATCCCTTCAGCTTTGTCCTGGCATCGGCAAGAGGGGTGTCGCAGACCCAGGGCGCTCCAGGTCCAGGAGGCAGAAGGGGCCGCCCAGGGCAGGACCCAGGCCTCAGGCATCTCTCCTTTCTCGCTCCTCCCATGCCCCCCGTGGCTGATCACTGAACGTGGCCCCCCACGTGGCCCCCTCCTAGGCCACGGCCACTCTCGGGTCAGCCTGCTTGTCTTCTCAACCAGATTTCTGTCTCCCATCCTCAAGTCTGCACCAGCTCACTCCTTCAGACCACCAGGCCGTGGCTTTCTCTGCTTAAGGCCCAGCCACCTCCGTGCTCCCCCAGTGGTGCCTGAACCCTCTGAGAACTGCACCTGGCCCTGGTCCTGCTGCCCACCCCACTGTGGGTGGGGCTGTTCCCTCCCAAGGCCCCTGCTCAAGCTGAAAGTCTCTCTTCTCAGAAGCTCTGGGCTCCCCAGGACAGATGGGCCAGCTCTGTCTCACTCCAACTTGACCTCCATCCTGCAGGTCACATCCTCACCCACCCCAAGGCCCTGCATGCCCCTCCCCTTGCCCTGCCGGGCCGCCTCCAGGGCCACCCCTGCTGCAAAGATGCTGCTGCTTTGACTTCTGCCCTGCGGACTGCAGCATGCCAGGCTTCCCTGTCCTTCACTGCCTCCTACAGTTTGCTCAGTCTCATGTCCATTGAGTTGGTGATGCTGTCTAAAGATTTAGTTGACTGTACATTACACAGCAATAAATAGACTGAATACAGTTCTCAAAGCTGTGCACGACAGATGCTCCCTCTTTCTCAAGAATCACTATTCTAATGTACAAGTTGCAACCAGGCAATAACCTCCTAGCTGAAGGTTCTGGGCTGAGCACTTTCTATACATCAGTTCAGATCCTAAGGAGAGCTCTTCTTGCTTGGTACCGTTGACTTAGTCCCCAGTTTACAGGTGTGGAAGCTGAGGTTCCAGGGAGAAAACTGAGTCTGCCTAGAGCTACATAGTGGTGAGTCAGGGACTTCATCCTGAGTCTTCCTGAAAGCTAAGCCTGCACTTTTAACCACGGCGTGTGTCTGAAATCTGCACATCTGTGTCCCCCATTAGCCCGTTAGGTCCCCTCAGGACAGGGCTTTCTAACTGTCTGGGTAACGTGGAGCTGTCAGAGCCACTCACCTCCCAGACAAGCAATGGAAGTCAGATGGTGCAGACCTGGCTGGCACCTCAGGCCCAGGCCAGCTCAGCCTGCATCCCCTGCCAGCAGGAGGACCTGGCACCAGTCTGCAGCTCGGAGCCAGAGGTCCTGGGAGCCTCAGGGCACAGCCAGTGTTCTGCCTCCATCAAATGCCTTGCAGTCCAGTTGTCACACAGGGGCTGAGCCCCAGTGGCCCACAAAAGCCCCCTTCTTGGGGCTACAGGCAGCCTCTTCTTACCTGAGCCTCGGGACCTCCTCAGAGATGAATTCCTTTGAAGCCTTTACAGAAGTCATTTCCTTACTGATCAGACTTAACTTGTAACAGGGTTTCGGGTTGGGACAGAGGGATTGGAAAGAATAATTAACAAGAATAAGCAATAATAATAGTCAATTTAAACTCCCAGTTGCTTGTTCTTTTCAATAATAATGCTTATTCTCCTTGAAAGTGAAATAAAAGTGTTAGTAACTCAGTCATACTCGACTGTCTGCGACCCTATGGACTGTAATCCACCAGGCTCCTCTGTCCATGGAATTCTCCAGACAAGAACACTGGAGTGGGTAGCCATTCCTCTCTCCAGGGGATCTTCCCAACCCAGGGGTTGAACCTGGGTCTCCTGAATTGCAGACAGGTTCTTTATCGTCTGAGCCACCAGGGAGGCCTGCTTATTCTCCTTATCAGGTCTTAAATTTACCAGCATCTGTGTCTTCTCTGACTCTCCTATACCTTCCTCCATAGCATGTGGGTATTCATCTAAAATTTTGTCTAGTCCTTGCTTTAATAAGTGATTTGCCACTCAGGCTTATTATATTTCTAGAGTTCTTTTTCTTTTTTCTCACTGAAGGAACTTTAAAAAATGTCTCCCAAACAGTCTTTGTGAAATAACGTTTCTGAGGCCTCCTTGTCTTTGTCGCTTAGTTCACTAAGTCGTGTCCAGCTCTTGCAACCCCGTGGACTATAGCCCACTAGGCCCCTCTTTCCATGGGGTTTCCCGGGCAAGAATACTGGAGTGGGTTGCCATTCCTTCTCCAGGGGATCTTCCCAGCCCAGGGGTTGAACCTGGGTCTCCTGTGTCTCCTGCACTGGCTGGAGGATTCTTTACCACTAAATCACCAAGGAAGCCCCAAGGCTTCCTTAGGCGTCTGAAAACATCCTTATTTTGCCAAGGCATACATAATAACTTAGCTGGGTATAAAATTATGAGCTTGAAGATTGTGGTCTTTTGACGTGGACCCTCTCGCTTGACATCTTATTGCATTCTTATTGCACTTGTCATTGATCAATATGATGTCAACCTCATTGGTGTTCCTTTAAAAATTACCGTTTTTTCCCTGTTTGGAAGTTTTATCATTTCATCTCCTTTATAAGTTTCTCTATAGTGGACTGAGGTGTGGCTGGCTCTCTCCCCTGCTTATTGAGATTGTACATAGTCCTCAAATCTGAGACATTCTTGGTCAAGAGTTCTTCAAATTTGTCTCCTCCATTCTTATCATTTTCTCTTCTCTGGGACCCAAACAGTTGGAAAGTTAATTCTTCAGTGATTCGTATCACTTGAATTTCTGCCAGGAAAAATCCTTTTCCTATCTCCATTGTTTCTTTTAGACGATTCCCAAGACTGGCGTTTTCATTTACTATTGTCAAGATAAATTAAGTTTCACATTAAACCTAGCTGCTGATATTTTTTAAAAAATAAATACCCCCTTGTTTTTTCTTTTCTGCATAATTACTTGCTCTTTCATCTTCCCAGTACGCTCCACCCCATCTTACTTCTTAGAAGAGATCGAGCGGGCTTGTCAAAACTGCCTGTTCTGCTTTAACGGAGTAAACAGAATTCTTGTCCCATTGATTCTGCTTCATCTGGAAGCGTTTCTTCCTCATCCTGTTGTCTTTCTCGTTACAGCAGTCATATTCCTACGAAGCCCTGTTATTTTGCTGGGAGGTTATGCTTTCCTGGGATCTTCTCTATCTTCGCCAGGAACAGGTATCTGAGGGCAGAGGATAAAGTCATGCCAGGTCCGCCTCTGAAGACTTTGTGGGGAGGAAGGAGATTGCATCTCAGGGTGGAAAGCGTCTGGTGCCACTCGTCACACCCCCTCCTTGGCACTGTCTTGTTCTAGAACGGCCTCCCCGCTGTGATGACCTGACGCCTGAGCAGAGAGAAAGGAATGCTCCGTGGTTGGAAAGTCCGGAAGGACCAGTTTCGCGTTGCTCATCAGCCCAGTGAGAGTGTAGTCAGGTCCTTGATCTAACCCACCAGCCCCACCAGCCCTGGGATGGCTCCTCTTTTCACACAGACTGAGTGGGGCTCCATGAAGCTTCTGGGATCAGTGGACTGAAGCCTGAAGTCAGTCTTGAAAACTCTCAGCCATGAGCTCTTCAAACACCACTTCCGCTTCACCCTCCCCCACCCCTCCTCTGAGAGTCCAGATATAAGAGAGTTAGTCCGGCTGATTTGGATTCAGGTCTGTTCTTTCTAGTCTTTCCTTTCAGTTCACTCGTCTTGTCTTCTGCTGTGCCCTGTCTGCTGACAAATTTATTCACTGAGTTTTTAATTTTAGATACTATGCCTTTCACTTGCAACGTCTAGCTGATTTTTTTTTATAGATTCTAATCTTTTTTGGAAAATTTCCTTCTTTTCAGCCACTGAGTGCACCTTCCCTATGTTGCCTTTGACATATTTGTAGCTGTTAAGTCCTAGTGCTGACACTGGTGTCTGAATCATCTATTGATCTACTTGTATCGACTGCTTTTTTCTCCTATTTTCATACTTGATATTTTTTGGTTGTCAGCCAGATGCTGTGTCCACAAAACAACAGAGTCTACAGCTGATCTGACTGTTCCTGAGATGCCCCCTTCCCCGCCCTCACAGACCTTAGTTAGAAACTGAGCTAGCTCAAGATTGGGCTGCAGCGTTAGAATTAATCCATGGTTGTGTTTGCCATGTCTGAAGGATGATACCTGTATTAGTCTGGCTTCTCCAGAGACCAGAACAAGTAGGATAGAAAAGGAGATTTATTACGAGGAATTGATCCACAGAAAGTGACTCACAGCTCAAGCAACGAGGCAGAAAGAAAAGGGGTGGGTTTCTCCCTCCATCTTTTTATTCTACTTAAGCCTTCACAGCATTGGGCTCCCCCAGTGGCTCAGTCAGTAAAGAGTCTGCCTGCAGTGCAGGAGGCCAGGGTTCAATCACTAGTTTGCGAAGACCCCCTGGAGAAGGAAATGGCACCCCACTCCAGTACTCTCGCCTGGAGAATCCCACGGACAGAGGAGCCTGGCGGGCTGGTCCGTGGGGTCTCAAGACACAACTTGGCAACTAAAACTACGAGAAACAGCATTCACTTTACTGAGTCCACCAAGTTCCATGCCAATCTCACCTAGAAACAGCTGGCAGACAGACCCAGAGTCAAGGCTTAGTCAGCTATCTGGTGTCCTCGGGTCCAGTCAAATTGGCACATAAAATTGGCTGCTACAGAGGCTGACTGGGGGTCTCCCTAGTAAAGGAGGCAGTCGGCAATCTCACTGCCTTTCCAGCCTAGCCGCTCCATCTCCAGCGTCCACAGTACCTAGCAAGGAATCTGCAGGAGAAAACAGCTACATATCTTGGTCTCCTCTAGATTCTAATCTCTCACACTAGCCCACGTGATTTTCAAAATATTCAAGCACTTATTTTTCACCAAGACAGCCCCATTGCCTAGGACAAGCCCCAACACCAGCCTCTGCTCCGACTCAGAAAATGCCCTCAGGAGAGTAAATGGTTGGTGAATGCAGCTCACCTGGAAAGGGCTGCGCCTGTGCTGAAATTTTAAAAATTGAAATACCGCATGTTGATTTGATATTTTCATACACTGAGAAGTGATCACCGTGATAAGTCAAGGGACCATCTGTCCCCATACAAAGTTACTACAGTGTTACTGATACTATGCCCTCTCTCCATATTACATCCCCACAATTTATGCATTTTACAACTGGCGTTCTGTGCCTCAAGCCCCCACCTCTTTCGCGCAGTCCCCTGCCCTGTCCCCTCCGGCAATCTCCATTTGTTCTATGAGTCTGCTTTTGTTTAATTTAGTTTGTCCTGCTTTTTAGGTTTTACATATAAGTAAAATCACACTTGTCATATTTGTCTTTGTCTGACTTGGATCCCTCCGTATTGTTGCAAATGGCACGACTTCACTCTTTTTTACGACTGAGCAATATCCCATTGCATATAAGTTCCGCATCTGCTCCGTCCATTTCTGTCTGCTGCTGGACGTTCAGATTGCTCCCGTGTCTTGGCTGTTGGAGACAATGCTTCAGTAAACACTGGAGTGAGTCTATATTTTCTGCTTCTGTTTTCTTTGGGAAAATGACCAGGAGTGAAATTGCTGGATCATATGGTAGCCCTGCTTCTAATTTTTTGAAGATCCTCTGTGCTGGTTGCCACAGCGGCTGCCCCCAACTCACATTCCCAGCCACAGTGCACGAGGGTTCCCTTTTCTCCACATCCTTGGACACAGATGTTTTCAAGGTTTGTGTCTGTCTGTTTAGATTCACCAGCTTCCC
This sequence comes from Procapra przewalskii, assembly GCA_006410515.1. Classification (NCBI taxonomy): domain Eukaryota; kingdom Metazoa; phylum Chordata; class Mammalia; order Artiodactyla; family Bovidae; genus Procapra; species Procapra przewalskii. The sequence goes on along the minus strand of SJYF01000057.1, from coordinate 992,152 downwards.
TCTGCTTTTAGTTGCGTCACTGGGATTGGTTTGGGTGGAGGACCAGTGGTAACCCACGTAGTTGACCCATCGCATCATGAGCCGGAATTACAGCGACGACCCATCTCTGCGCCATATGGTCCATAACACTCTCAGTAAGCTGCTCCGCCTCCCCTTTCCACAACTGCAAGCCAGTGTTCACCTAGACCCCAAGCCACTTAAATGGGAAGCAAGTATACAAAAAATCCTGAAAGCTTTATATATACATTCATCTGTATCACTTCTTTGAAAAAGTAGAACATAGAATTCCTTTACAAACTTTACCCAGGTTCTTCAGTTACAAATATTTCCCCCATTTGGAGCTACCATTCTCAATGAAAGATTGATAGAGAGAGAGATAATAGATAGATACTTTTCACCTAAACTATTTGGGGTAAGCTGCAAACACCACATCCTTTCCTCTAAATATTTTTGAATATTTCCTGAAAATAAAGATGTTCTTAACAAGAAATGAAGCAATGACACAGCCCTCGTAGCTCTCGTGAGTAACCCGGAGTTTGCAGTCCTGTGTCAGCTTGTCCTGTATTCCCCTCTGTGGCCATTTTGCTCAGCCCGCTGTCCAGTCCAGGATCCACGGTACGCTGAATGTCATGCTTGCTTGGGCTTGTTTTCTGGAACGGTTCCTCAGCCTGTCTGTCTGCCCTGACCTTGGCAGTGGTGGAGTGCGTAGGGCCGGTGTTTGCAAGGTGGGCCCAGGGTTGAATCCATGGGTGCAGTTGGGCCCAGAGGTGAGGCTGTGGGTGCCGCAGCTAGGGTGGAGGCACCCGGTGAGCGGGGCCTCCAGGCTCACCTGCGGCTCCATCACCTCCCCTCTCTACTTAACTTGCGCCTGGGAGGCCTCCGCCGAGGCTGCTCTGAACTCTGCCTCAGCCATCTGCAGCCACCGGAGGCTCCAGGCTGAGCAATGGCTACGGGCGACGCTGCGGCGTATGCTCCTCTGAGCCCACTATCCCGTCCATGTGTGTTAGCTCACGTGCGTGCCACTCTAGGAAAGAGCTTTTCCTTCCCCTCATTCCCTCTTCCCCTTGTTTCAGTGTGATCTCGTGGACTGTTGTGTCCGTCTGTGGGTCATAATCTGTCACTATTGCTGGCCATCAAGGGACCATCTGAGTAAGCAGCTTCTTGGTGATACCCGTATAGGGTCCCATGAGTCTTGGAGATTGTGGGATGAATGGATGGACTGGTCAAGGGGGGTCCCTTCGTTGTTTTAACAAACTCCTAGTGGATCGGAATCAGGCCAGGTATCTATTCCTTGGCTTAATCTACTTTTCTAGCCTGTATCTCCTCCAGCCTGCAGGGACCTCTTCCTCTCGCCAGCCTAGAGGATGAGCCAGGCTAGGCTGGACATGTGGCTTCTCACCTCCAGGACTGCCCACTCTGCCTGCAGCTAGAATTATCCCCCCAGACTGGCTGCTCAGGCCACTTCCTGATCGTCTCCAAAGCCCTTGCAGAGGCGACCCTCTGGAGGCCATGGGCAGGCTGGTGCCACCCCGAGAGCCTTCTACCTGCCCGCCCCCACATCCCTGGGCACAGCAAAGCAGACAAGCTGTTTAGAAAAGCATCTGGCGGCACATAACAAGAACCATAAAATTGTTTGTTCCATTTGACCTCGCAGTGACATTTCTGGGAAATCGTTCTGAAAGAAAATTCCAAAAATGGATAAAAGCCTATGCGTGAAGAGGCTTATTGCAGAATTATCCAACTCTCAGAGCACTCTGGACGCCTGTCAGTTGGAGAACGGTAGGTAATTTATGGTACACTGACTGGGATGGATATTATATTGCTTCTCCTACGATTCTCAAGATTATGAGAAAACAAGAAAAACGTGTGATGTTTGAAGTCAGAAAATGCCGAGTACAAAACCTTGCATACACCCTGAGTATCGTTATGGATAATAATATCCATGTTCTCCATAACAACAAGGCTGAAAAGATTTCCTTTCCTGAGGAGCTGACATCAGAACTCCTGCTTGGAGAAGCTCTCCTTACACACAGGTGGAGGCTCCCAGGCCCTCATCCAACACAGCCCGGACTGTTGGTGACAGTGTGACAGTCACTGAGATGAGAATGGCCCCCTCTACATGGGACCAGCACTGGGCCAGTGCTGGGAAAGGCCAGGGGTAGCCTCTCACCCACACCTGGACCCAGCACATCTGGCCTCAGGTGATTCCCAGGTGTGGTCAGGCAGGGCAGAGTGTGTGGCTTCCCTGAGCCATTCAAAAGAATGACCCATTCCAGTAATACTCAGGGGTGTGTAGGGGATCACTCATCTTCCTGGCCCAGCACACCATGGTATGTCGAAATTGGTGTCTGGAATACACCACGATCTCTCATGGTGAAACACCCAATTTCCTGAGAAGGTTGTTCCTTTACTTGTTTTTATTCTTCCTCAGCCCTTCTCACGCCTTTGCTGGGTTTTGTACTGAACCATGCTTCCTCGTAAGACCATTGTTTTAACCTCTCAGATTGCTGGCATCAGGGAATAGAGCAGGAAGAGAATGCATTTGAAAGGAGCACTTATCTTTCTACTTATTAACATCACACAGCTTTCGCACAACAGAGCGCACAGAGCTGATGTGGAAATTTGTTCAGCCAAAAATACCCAGTTCTCATGGGTAGAACGCACATGCGCACACATGCGTGCGTTTAAAGACATAACTGAGTTCAGAGGCAGAAAAGGCAAGTCCTGAGGGGCAGTCTCCACAGGGAGCTAGGTGGTCGGCCAGCACGGAGCTGACCCCTGGCTGCGGCAGGCGTGTGGGCAAGTCCAGACCGGCGTTGGGGACAGCTCGCGGCCTTCCGCAGCGTGTGAGAGCAGGGCTGGAACCTGGGGCGGCTGGAACCAGGACCCACGCTCCACGGAAGGGGTCGAAACAAGCCCTGCACACCTGCTTTGGAGCTGGCTTGGCCTCCAGAAGGAAAACACGGTCTCCCGTGAGAAAATAAAGGCCTCCCGAACTTTTCAGTGTGTCTGAAATTTTACTAATGTGCTTCAGGAATCCCAGGTTGAAAATTAAACCTAACAGCTGGCCTCAGCCTGGTCACTAACGGAGTCTCCCACAGCAAAGAAGGAGAGAGGACCACCAGGAAAAGAGCTTTCCGCTGAGGGGGCCAAGCAAATGGATGTGCAAATCTATGTAAATGCCACTTCACTCACGTGGATGACAGAGGAGACGGGGACACTTGAAAGTGCTTAAAACAAGAAGGAAACTCATCAAACCCTCCCTCCCGAGTCATTTCCGTGGAGTAACTTGATTCCTTCCCAGTTGTGTGTTTGTATGAATCTGCATAAATATCTTATTGCTGACTCCCTTTCATGGACAATTTCAGCATGATATTTTTTCCAGATCTGCTATTTTTTAGGTTATTTTTCTTCAGCAGGAAAAAAAAAATCAGTACTGCTTTTCAGAAAAAAAGAAAAAATGGGAATCAAAAGAATCAACTCTCCGCCTTACACGTGCTCCAGGGCCACGTGTTCCACGTCAGGTGTTGCCTGAAGGACAGCAGGGAGGGCCTGGTCCAAGGATTCCGAGGACCGTGAGTCCGCAGGACCCAGGTGAGCGCCGGGGTCCAGGGTGGGCTCTGCCCCTCGGTGGGGGGCTGTGGGTCTAGTCCCGGTTCTGACATCAGAAGCGTCCTGAGACTTCGGGGAGAAACTGAAGGGCAAGAGCAAGGGGCGGAGCAGGAGGGGGCTGGGCCCACGTGGAATGGTGCCTTCCGTCTGAATCACTTCCAGCTCTTCCTCCAAATACGCTCACGCGGCTCCTCTGGTGGGCTCATTCTCACACCTGATGAGGAAACAGGGCTCTGAGAGGACAGGTGGCTTACCGAGGGGGCGCCCAGAGTCCCGGCCCAGCGTCCCACCTCTGGCTGCAGGTGGGGGTACACCCCTGGTCACCTGCTGGGGCCCAGGTTCAGGGAGCTGGTCCCACGCTGAGGGGTGTGCTCACAGCCTGATGCACGTGGGCTTCGCCGGGGGCAGCTCCAGGCAGACAGCCCTGTGCCCTCCAGAAAGTGGGAGGATCGGGTTCTCCACTGTTCTAGGTGCCAGCAGACCCTCTCCCCCAGCCTGGAGAGACCCTGCCAACCTCTGACTTGGATGCCTCCTGGGACACGGGGCCAGACGGGAGATCAGGAGGGCCTGTTATCACGAAGATGTTTTCAGCATCCTGATTCTGGAGGTTCACACGAACACAGCTGCTGAACACAGCCACTGTTCTCTGCATCTCTGGGAGAGAGGACCCCAGGGGCTGGGCCCACCATCAGGAGAGACTGCCTTCAGCTGCTCTTTCCTGCAGCCCACGATGTTATCCCCCGAGTAGTTCAAAACAAGGTCGCTGTGAGCTCCTTCTTCCCTGAGGCCCGAGGCCAAGGGGTCCCGCTTGGGAAGGAGAGGACCAGCCCTTCCTCCGGGCCTGTGCAGTCGCTGCTGGGAGCACTGGGGCTGGCGCCCAAACCATGAGGCTCCTCCTGGAGTGAGTTCTGCCTTCAGGGAATGTCGCTATATCTTGTCAACACAGCATCTGCCCCAGGCTGGGGACAGTCCTTTCCTCACAGGGCAGGGGTCCCAGGCCAGCCGCTACTTCCTGGGTGAGGCTGAGCCTTGCAGGCAAACTGCGTGCAGGGCTGAGCAAAGGGCGGAGACCACAGAGGCTGAGCAGGGAGATCCCTGCGGGCTTCAGCTGCTGGGGACCTCCTGGGAGAGCCAGGATCAGAGCTGGGACTCCAGTGATGTCCAGGACCCGAAGAGGCTCACAAACAGACTCACAGGCGTGGGGCATTCTGTGTTTTTGTTCAGAGCTTTACAGGGCCACCGTTCACACTCAATTCACCCATTTAAAGCACACAATTCAATGACTTTTAGTACATTTATAGAGTGATGCGACCATCCCCACTGTTAATTGTAGACCATTTTTATCAGCCCCCAAAGAAACAGTGTCACCCCACAAAGCTCCCACCTTTACCACCCTCCTTGGCCTTAAGCAAGCCCTGATCCACCCTCTGTCTCTATGGGTTTCTCTTCCGACTCTTCACAGAGCTTGGATCACATAATACACTGACTCTAGTTACAGGCTTCTTTCAGCTGATAGTGTTTCCAAGGTTCATCCACCGTGTAGCGCGCAGCAGCACTTAATTCTTCCCTGTGATTTAATAGCGATGTTCCCTTGTGTGGGTGCTGTGTTCTGTTCATCCATTCATCAGCCGATAGACATTTGAATGGTTTCTGCCTTTTGCCCACTGCTGAATGCTCCTGTTAACATCTCTACACGTGCTTGTGTGGAAGATCGCCTGAAGGAGGCAATGGCAGCCCACTCCAGTACGCTTGCCTGGAAAATCCCATGGACGGAGGAGCCTGGTAGGCTGCAGTCCATGGGGCTGCAAAGAGTCGGTCATGACTGAGTGACTTTCTTTTCTTTCCTTTTTGTGTGGGTGAGAGATGGAGGGGAGTAGGGCCCTGGCCCATGGGCTCAATCAGAACCTTCCAAGATGCAATGGGACCACTGCTTGGGTTGGGGCCGCCTCCCCAGCTCTGTGCGTCTTTGACTGGGTTTCCTGCATCCCTGACCAAAGAGTCCCAGCGACGCAGACCTCTAGGAGGCAGGGAGGGTGGAAACCGATGTGCAGATGGACCTACGGGCAGGAGGAAGTTCAGAGCCCGGCGTGAGGTCCAGGGATCATGCTCATTCATCATTTGTAACCAATCAACTCTGATATTCTCACCGGCAACGGGCCGCTCAGGTGCTCCGTGAACAGCCAGTCTCAGCTCTGCCTCTGTGTAGCAGGCTCCGGGCAAGTCCGCCAGAAGCTCATCCACACACAGGTTTCCCACGGCAACCCCCGGGAGGACAGAGCCTGCAGGTCGGTGTTCATGGAGTACGGTACTTTGACTTTCGTGGAAAAGAGGCCAGTTGTAAGCACAGGTGGTATTTACATGGTCTTGCATAAATACTTAGTTGCTCAGTCGTGGCTGACTCTTTTCGACGCTGTGGACGGTAGCCTGCCAGGCTCCTCTGTAGGATTCTCCAGGCCAGAATGCTGGAGTGGGTTGCCACACCCTTCTCCAGGAGATCTTCCCAGCCCAGGGACTGACCCCACGTGTCCAGTGTCTCCTACATTGCAGGCGGATTTTTTGCCTGCTGAGCACTTGGGGAGGCAATTTTTAAATTCAAACCTAAGCCAGCAGGGGCGGAGAGAGAGAGAGAGCAGCGCTTTTCCTTCAAGCCCCTGCTAGGTAAGTGGTCTCTGCTGTAGATGATGTTCAACCAAGGCCAAGCAGGGCTGAACACTCCCCAGGGAGACCGAGAAGCCAGGGCCGACTGGAGTCCAGGACGGCAGCTGCCCTGCGTCCCAGAGCGTGGTCCGCAGGCCCTGGGGGCTGGGCCCGTCAGCAGGGTTGGCACCAGCTGTCTCAAGCCCGTCACAACACACGGCCTTGCTGAATGGACACACGAGACTCACCGCACCTAGGAAATGGGTCAGAAAGCCCCTTTACACGTGGTCTGACTTTATAGGGCTTCAATAGGGATCAAAGGATTCCATGGAACTTGGGGGTTTGGCAAAGATCTAGAATCTGTTTTTAAGTGTTTGTGGCTTGGCAGATCCATACTGCGCTTTGGGAGTTCCCTTCACTCCTAAACCCACACTGGGCTTAGAAGGAAAAATAATATGGTTCCTGCTGAACAATCCTTACTTACTCGGTGAAACCTTCAGGATTTGCAAACTGAAGAGGACGGTGGTTGAGTTCTCCCCCTGGGCGCCAGGACAATGCTGAGAAGGTTTCAGACAGTTTTTGATCACGTGTAACTTGCTACCAAGGTTGAAGCTGGGGCCTTGGAATGTTCTGGAAGGTGGTAGCAGAGGGTATGTGGGGGACAAATGAAGATGTGGGCTGGAGAAGTGGACACCTGGGCTTGGAGGGCAGGTCCTGAGGCCGTGTCCATGCTCCCAGCCCCCCCCCCCAGTCCTGGTTCACATGGTCTTGTCCAGCACTGAGCCTGGAACATTCAGCAATGGAGCCCAAGGCCTGCCCAAGCGATAGGGCAGGAGGGAGACCGGCAGACACACCTTCTGTTCAGGGACCCTGAGCCCCGCACAAGCCAAGAGCCACTGAGTGAAACCCTGCACCCATGGTTGATTCATAACCTTCTTCGGTCCTGCTCGCCTCTGCTCTGGGCGACAGTGCCTGAGTGCTCTCCATGGTGACGGCATGAGATCCCCTGATTTGTTTTCAGCTCAGCTCAGTCGCTCAGTCGTGTCCGACTCTTTGAGACCACATGGACTGCAGCACACCAGGCCTCCCTGTCCATCACCAACTCCCGGAGTTCACCGAAACCCATGTCCATAGAGTCAGTGATGCCATCCAACCATCTCATCCTCTGTCGTCCCCTTCTCCTCCTGCCCTCAGTCTTTCCCAGCATCAGGGTCTTCTCCAGTGAGTCAGCTCTTCGCATCAGGTGGCCAAAGTATTGGAGCTTCAGCTTCAGCATCAGTCCTTCCAATGAACATTCAGGACTGATCTCCTTCAGGATGGACTGGTTTGACTTCCTTTAGGATTGATTTGTCTTGGTCATCTTCAAACAAACAAGCTTTTCATTTTGAGATAACTGCAGATTTATGTGCAGTTGTGAAACAATACAGAGACACCTTGACATCCTTCCCCTGCTTTACCCCAAAGGCAGCATCCTGGGTGACTGGAGCGCGGCATCATATCCACGACATTGACATTGACACGAAACACCCAGCCTTACAGATTGTGTCAAGTGCCCACCCTGCCCCACCTCCAGCGCTCCAGCTAGAATACCAACAAAGACCGTATTCGGTCCTATGAATTTAATTGCACCTGTAGGTTCCTGAATCCCCCAGCGCAGTGAGACACAAAACAGCCCCTTCACACCCGCCTCGGGCCCCCTTCTACAGCCTCCCCAGCCCCCATCACCGCTGATCTCTCCATCTCTGCAATTTCACTGCAGGCAGGTTATGCCCCACATAAGACTGCGCCATTTCAAGATTGGCTTTTTCATTGAGCATAGTTCCCTTGAGATCACTCAGGTTTTTGTGTCATCGGTAGGTCGGTTCAGCCGCTCAGTCGTGTCCAACTCTTTGCACCCCCATGAACCGCAGC
>SJYF01000057.1:958693-972427 GCA_006410515.1 Procapra przewalskii | reverse complement strand
CCCACCCTCCCGCCACTGAGAGCTCCAGCTCCAACTTTCGTTGCACACCATCACGACCCTTTATCTTTAGGTCCTGGTTGCTCCCAAAGTACAAACATTCTTTATCAAGGAGTCACTACCTACCTATAGATCAAAAAAAAAGTTTACTTTAGAATAGTTTTAGATTTATGGCAGAGCTGCAGACATGGTACAGGGAACCCCATGGACCCTACACTCATCCCCACTGTTGTGAACACCTTCCCTATATGACGTATTCACCACAGTCCAGTTCAGTTCAGTCACTCAGTCGTGTCCAACTCTTTTCTACCCCACGGACTGCAACATGCCAGGCCTCCCTGTCCATCACCCACTCCCGGAGTTCACTCAAACTCATGTCCGTCGAGTTGGTGATGCCATCCAGCCATCTCATCTTCTTTTGCCCCCTTCTCCTCCTGCCTTCAGTCTTTGGCAGCATCAGGGCCTTTTCAAATGAGTCAGCTCTTCACATCAGGTGGCCAAAGTATTGGAGTTTCAGCTTCAACATCAGTCCTTCCAATGAACATTCAGGACTGATTTCCTTTAGGGTTGACTGGTTGGATCTCCTTGCTTTCCAAGGGACTCTCAAGAGTCTTCTCCAACACCACAGTTCAAAAGCATCAGTAATTCTTTGGAGCTCAGCCCACTCCAGTGTTCTTGCCGGGAGAATCCCAGGGACGGGGGAGCCTGGTGGGCTGCCGTCTATGGGGTTGCAGAGAGTCGGACATGACTGAAGCGACTCAGCAGCAGCAGCGGCTTTCTTCACAGTCCAACTCTCACGTCCCTGCATGACCACTGGGAAATCCACAGCCTTGACTGGATGGCATGGACAATCCTGAAGCCCTGTCAGTGGCTCAAGTCCACACTTTATGCAGGTTCCCTCAGGGTCTCCCTGAGTCCTCTTCCTCCTGTTCCAAGACCCCATGTTTATTCATGGCATCTCTTTAGATGCTTCCTCACTGGGAGAGGTTCTCAGATTTTCCCTCTTTTCTCATAACCGTGGATGTGTTCAGGAGGGCTGGTCAGGAATTTTACGTAGTCTTTCTGTTTTTTGAGTCTGACGTTTTTCTCATGGTCAGATCAGGACTGAGGGTTTTGGGCAGAAGAGCCACAGCGGGAGAGAGCTGCTCCCATCCTGGCACAGCCAGGGTTGAGTCCCGACAATGGCAGGCGTCTCTGTCACTGTGGACTCGTGACCACCTGCCTTGAGAAGGGTGGACCACATGTCTCCACTAGGAAGCTGCCCTATTCTTCCATGCTGTACTCTTTGGAAGGGGGTCATCTGGCTATGCCCGCATCTCAGAAGCTGCCCAGGCCTGGAACCAGCTGCGGTTCTTGTTGCTGGAGAATGGTGCCAGAAATTAAGATCTGGGTGCAGTGTGACGTTCCTGCCAGGCCTTCACAGACAGAGCAGGTCACCTCCACATCATCGTGGCAACGGAGATGCTCATCCCAACGACACACGCGGCATGTAACCGGGGGGCCCAGGCGTGTGTCCGGTGGCGACAGGCGTGGCCAGGCCCCTGAGACGAGCTTCAGGAACAGCTGAGGCTCAGTGGCCAGACGCATGCTTCTGTCAGCCCAGAGAAATAAGACACAGGGTTGGTAAATAGCCAAGCAATCAAAAACTGACAAAGTGCTATTTCTTGGGCTCCTCCCCCCCCCCAGTCACTGTTTGTTTTTTAGGTCCCTAAGCTGTGTCTGAGCCCCCCCAGTCTCCTCTGTCCATGGGACTCCCAGGCAAGGATACTGGAGTGGGTTGCGTTTCCTTCTTCAGGGGATCTTCCTGACCCGGGGATCAAACCCAGGTCTCCTGCACTGCAGACAGATTCTGTATCAACTGAGCCACCAGGGAAGCCCTGTGTGAGAGTATCCTATTGCACGATTTACTGCGTGTGTGTCAGGAACACTTCTGAACCCTTTATGTGATTTTTGGTGGCTACCTTGTAATCCACCGAGTGCGCGCCACATCACTTATTTAACCGTCTCACTGATGTAGAACGTCTGAGCTCTTCCCAGCTTCTGCGGTAGCTGTGATGGTGGCTGTTTCTGCTGTGGACCCGTGCCCTGAGGACCTCGCTGTACTAAAGTTGTATCTGTCCCCACGGTTCTTTTCTTAGCACGTGTTCCTAAAAATAAAAATGCCGGGTTAGAAGGCACGCACTTTGTATCTGCCCTCCCTGTCTCTTGACAAGTGTCTCCCCCCGACGTCGCACTGGCTCACGTGTCTGCATGGGGCAGGAGGGTTTCCAGGACAGCCTCACTCCCAGGTGGCCAGTCTTCCAGTTACCTCTGTCCGCAGAAGAGATGTTCGAAGAGCGTGTTTGATTTTTCACATGTTACTTTGTATTGCATTTTATTGATGTTAAATTGTTCTATGTATTTATCGCCATTTATCCATGTCCTTTGCCCTTTTGCTGTCAGGAAACTTTCCTTTCTCTTATTGCTTTGCAGAAGAGAATCAACACGCTGAAAGTCATATAGAAAAACAAGAAACTCTCTGGGCGGAATGTACAAATATATCAGAGGGAAAACATAGGGTTTTTGAAATAAGGTGTGAAGATTGGAGGCTTCCCACGTGGCTCGGTGGTGAAGAATCCACCTGCCAATCCAGGAGACACGGGTTTAATCCCTGGGTTGGGAAGATCCCCTCGAAAAGGGAATGGCAACCCACTCCAGCATTCTTGTCTGGAGTTAGAGGTGTCTGGTAGGCTACACTCCCTGTTGCCACAAAAGAGTCGGACACGAATTAGCAGCTAAATAGCAAGAACACTAAGGTGGGAAAAGAAGCCAATAGCCTGCTCTACCATTAATTAGTTCTGCTTCCATTTCAAAGTCTGACAGGAAGTAAGTGAAATAAGGACAAGTTAAACAGAACCACAGTGAGCAGAGGCTTGGCACCCATGTCAGACACACCAAGTTCATCACTGAAGAGGCAGCGTTGGTGATGGAAGCCAGGCTCCTCACCCCTTCCTGGTGAGGGGCCGAGTCCCTCCTTCTGCTGGGGACCAGAGCATCATCACGGGCAGGGGACGCGGCCAAGCAGAGAGACGCCTATGGGGCTGGAGGGACTCTCCTTCCCTGCACCCCCAGAACGAGGTGTGGTCCCTGTGACGGGCTAGCAGGGAGTGGGCAACTGTCCACTGCCCTGGAAAGGACCCTTCTCAGCACAGAAACGTGGAAGGACAATAAGAAGGTGATGAATACGTCTCACTTACATAAATGTAAAACTGCGTGCACACACACACACACACACACACACACCAAGGGGAGTCCGCTGAGAAACGCCTTCCAGCCAGGCCTCCAAGACGTGGACCACCTCGGCCCTGGGAGACTTATCGCCGTCAGGGGTCTCTTGCAGGCACACAGCGGGGTTGCCCACGGTGGACTTCAGGGGGCCATTCAGGGCTGTTCAGGCCGCCCTGTGCCCCAGGGCCCCTCCCAGCCCACTCCCCCCTTGCCCGGTTGCTCCGCCCTGGCCACCCCAGCGGGCCGCCCTGATGCCTCGTCACCACGTGCAGCCAGCTCTCTCCTCCCCTCGCTGCTTCAGCTTCTCTACAGACTCATTAGGATCCGACATCACTGTTTTTCTCATTTATTGGTTTCCTGTCTGCCGCTCCCCCTAGAAACGGAACTACCCGCGGGCAGCCGGCTTGGACCCTTCTGTTCACAGCTGTCTCTCCAGCCCTCGGGGTGCCTGGCACACAGGACGTGCTCAGGAGTGTTTGTTGAGGGTACATGTGACCCCACGTGACTACAGGCATCACAGTCCCCCAGCGGGAGGAGGGTTCAGGCTGCAGGCAGCTCCCTGGGAAAGGGGCTCCCTGGGAAAGGTCACCATCCAGGCCAGCCTGGGACCCCAGACCTGAGAAAGCTGGCCTTGCTTGTGCCAGCCTGCCTGGCCTTCCTGGCGGCCCCAGAGCACTAACCCCGGAATCCACTGGTTGAGATGTTTCCCCTGGATTCTGGTCTAAGGGGACTGTCTAGCAGGCCTGCAACAAACTGGGAGTCTCTGGGAACAGTCCTCAGGGCCCTGCTGTGCTGTTTTTTTCTTTTCTTTTTTTTAAATTATTGGCTTTGTTTTATTTCTGAAGCGTGAGTGATTTACAAAATTTCGGGTGTACAGCAAAGTGATTCAGTTGTGTGTGTGTGTGTGTGTGTGTGCACACATGCACACGTGTGCCCAGTCCTGTCTGACTCTGCGATCACATGGACCGTAGCCTGCCAGGCTCCTCTGTCTGCGGCATTTTCTAGGCAAGAATATTGCAGCAGGTGGCCATTTCCTTCTCCAGGGATTCTTCCCGACCCAGGGGTTGAACCCGCGTCTCCTGTCTGGCAGGCAGGCTCTTTACCACTGAGCCACCCGGAAGCCACATATACATATACAGATTTTTAGACTCTTTTCCAGGATAGGTCACAGCAAGGTACCGCACGTCTTGCTGCGCAGTGCCACACGCACAGCAAATCCTGTGGCTTACTTCATATGTGGCTGTGCTTATGTGTTAATCCCACACTCCTGGCCGATCCCTCCCCCCTTGCCCCTTTGGTAACCATATGTCTGTTCTCTGTGAGTCTGTTTTGAGAATAAGCTCATCCGTGTCCTGTTTCAGATCACACAGGCAAGTGACATCACAGGGACTTCGCTCCGCGTGCCAGCGTCTAGGTCCCAGTGCTGGTGCTGCGGGTTTGGTGTCCAGGCCGCGGGCGTCAGGAGGGAGAGGGCGCAGCTGTCCGTGTCCGGGCAGAGTGCGGCATCCGCTGGCCGGGCTATCCCTTCAGCCGGGGCCGAGTCACGGGGCTGGAAGAGGGCGGGCCAAGCCGGACGCTGTCCACCCCTCCCCAGCGCCCCCTCCTCAAGATGGACTCCTGGGTGTGCGTGTGTGTGTGTGCAAGCACCGTCATTTAGAAAACATTTGGAAAGCGGGGGACAGCTCATAGAGCAGAAACATTTCTGCTAAAAGCAAGACCAGCGTAAACACCAAAGCCAAGAGGGAACGCCCTTGCTCAGAGGGATCGCTGGGTGGGGACGAGACCTCCGTGCCTGCTGGCCCCAGAAGCAGTCACACGGCCTCTGAACCGGAGCTCCGGGACCCCGGAAGCCTGCGTCTCCCCTGCCCTGCGCTGGGTTCTACAAACAGGTTTCGGTGAAAAGTGAAGGCCCGGCCTCCGCATCCGAGGTGGACGGCACTGCAGTCAAGGGAAGAGGCGCCTGGTCCCTTGAGGTCTCCAGAAAGACCTGGAGAACCTAAAAGTCACAGCAGAGACCTGCTGACTGGTCTCCACTCCGCATCACAGTTTCGTAAGGGAGCTGACGCTGGCCAGCTGGCTGTGCACCTCTGCTCTTGCCTGTTAATGTCCCATCCAGTTCCCTGATTCAGCGTGGTGCAAGTCTAACCCAGGCCAGAGGCGTCTTCGTGGAGGCTAAACCTACCCAGATGGGAGTGGACACTGACCATTTCCCCCTAAATGCATCCAGATCAGTTTCTGAAACCTCCTTGTTACTCGCTAATTCTGTTTTTGGTTTGTGGCTCTTATTTGACTTTCAGATGAATTTCATAATTGCTCTAATGGAGAACTAGGCGGAGCGGGTCTGTGCTGCCCCTGGCCATCCCCAGGCTGCACTGCAGCTATTCTCTGTGAAGCCATGAGTGTGTTTTGAATCAAAACTGCCTGCCCAGGCTGCCAAGAGGTGGGTTCAGAGACGATTCTCTTGTTTTTCTGGGCGCTGCAGAAGCAGAGCAGCCCTGCCCTGGCGAGGCAGGCTCGGCCCTCCACAGACATACCAGAGTATCGACACTCAGATGGACTTGACCCCTCTGGGCCCGGGTACCAGCTATGGCACTGTTTTTCCAGGCAGGAAGGAGGAGACGCTCTCCCGGGCCTCATCCTTGTGTCCAGATCCTGCTCCTGCCTCCCTGGCACCGGGCCTGCGGGCAGGGGCTTCAAGACCACCCAAGTTCTACCTGAGCCGAAGGAGGGCGCGGGTGGGTGGTTGGGGTCTGGTGGGGAGGGTGGGCTCAGAAGTCGGACGCCTGGGTCCCTGCTTGCCTTCCACTGGTCCCAGGCAGCCCTGGGTTGCCCAAGCCTCTGGTTTTATGTCTGGAAAAGGAGTCTGTTTCCCAGGGCAGAGGTATCAGCGTGGGAAACGCTCATCAGTACCAGCCAATGGGAATAAAAACGGCCGCATGGAAACTGACGCTGAGACACAACGTTGCCTGTGCTTCCTGCTCTCCTGCCCGCCGCCGGCTGCCCTGCCCTGTCCAGGGAAACAGCTGGGCCCGCTGGCGGCCCTCGGCCCCAGGGGACAGCCAGGGCCATTTCAAGGTCTCTACCAGCCAGGCCAGACTCGTCTGCCGGCTCCCAGGGGGCCCGACGTGCCCCAGAACCAGACCTGGGGTGAATGCCCGGGGGGCTCCCTGAGGGCTGCGGCCCGGGCCCCGTGACGGGGTGAGGGTGCCGTCAGGAGGAGGAGGGTGAAGGCTGAGGAGTCTGCTTCTCAGGAGTGAGGGCTTTCCTCCATGGCACCATGTTTTCCCTTCTATCCAGACTGACAGTGTCAAGTCGAGGGAGAGGGAGAAGGGAGACCATTCAGCAAGATGACCGGGGTGTGAGACCACTGCCCGCCAGCACAGGGCTGAGATGGTACCGGAATCACCCCAGCCCTAAAGCATGACTCCGAGACTTTAAGATGCTCTCAGTTTTGAGACATAGCCCAGAGGACTTTCCAGGGAAAAACATATCCCCAAGTAGAAATATGACTACATGAATTATACATACTGGTGTTAAGGCACATTCAGGGCTACAGAGATGAGAAGAAAGGTTTGTGTGTTTTCACACCGGGGCAGCGGATACACGTGTGGCAGGTAGATGTCTACGGAGAAGACATGCCCTGGTCTCGGCTTGGGCTGGCGCAGATGTCGGGAGAACCCTGGGGTCTCAACATGGGCAAAGCTCCGTGGATCAGAGGGGCTCTGGTGGGGAGTACAAAGGGGTGGAGGAGAGCCCTGCAACCTGGACTTGGAAATGGAGGTTTGGGTGGTGGCTCTGCCAGGAGTGAGCTTCTCTGGCCCCTCAGACAGTAAAGAATCTGCCTGCAGTGCAGGAGACCTGGATTAGATCCCTGGGTTGGGAAGATCTCCTGGAGGAGGGCATGGCAACCCGCTCCAATATTCTTGCCTGGAGAATCCCATGTAAAGAGGAGCCTGGTGGGCTACAGTCCATGGGGCTGCAAAGAGTCAGACACGACTGAGCGACTGGGCACACCGGCCAGGACCCCTGACCCCTTATCTGCAAACAGGACATCAGGGTGCACCTCTCAGGGCCTCTGAGGACACAGGGAGGCCAGGCCATGGGGGCATTGAATACAGGTTGGCCTCGAAGCGGCGCACCCACGGGAAGACAAGCGGAGACGCTCTGGCCCCCAGCCCGGGAGCTGTGGAGAGGGTCCCCCGGGGGTCTGGCAGGCAGGTCTGCAGAGGTGAGTAAGGAGTCCCAAGCCTGCGCCCCCAGCCCCTGCTGGGGTGGCGCTCTGCTGCCAGCCACACAGCAGCGCCTTTCCATCCCATTAGGACTCTCAAGAGTCTCCAGAGCTGGATTCCAGCTGCAAAACCCAGCTGGCCCTGCAGCAGGCCAGGCGGGTGCTGGTGCCTCTGGAACGGGAAAGGCGCCCACCCGTCCAGGGTTTCCATTCAGACTGGACTAGGGCCGTGGTCTCAGTCCTGATCCAGAACTGACCCTCGCGGAAACGCAGGGCACACACCTTCCCTGGGAGAGGCCACACCTGGCTGTTCCAGGTGGAGGTCTCGGTCGGGGGACGGGGAGGCCACGGGTGGGCCACCAGGGGCCCCACACCGGTGCTGCCAGGGTCTGTGGGCCGGCCGCTACCCAAGTCAGGGAGGGACTCTGGATTCCAGGAGTGGGAGCTCGGAGCCCCCCGGGGCAGGCACACAGCTTCTGGCCTGGCCCCACCGGGGAGGGCTTTGCAGCGACCACCCCTGGGGGAGCAGGAGCTCCAGGAGGATTTGCGTGTCCTCTGCTCACATGTCCGTGGCATTTCTGGGGCTTCTCTGCTCTACCTGGAGAGGAGGAAAGAGCAGAACATCCATGGAGAGATTCCAGGAAAAAAGTTCATTTCGGTTCTTGACACGTGATGCCTTGAGAAAGGACCTGCCTTCCAGCCAACTGCTCCCCACGGGGCAACCCCCACCCAGAGCGCTGGCGACCAGCTCAGAATCTACAGGGATCCACCCCGTCCCAGCACGGAGAAGGGCTGCCCAGGGCTGCCCCCCGCCCCAGGAGAGGCCCTGGGTCCCCTGCCGCCTGGGATGTGGGCTGCTGAAGGAATTGCTGAAGGTTCTGTGCCCCCGCAGGGGGCAGAGGGCAGTCCAGAGCAGGCTGATGCGGAGGCACCCCCAGCCCAACCCGTGACAGTCCTGCCCAGCCTCACGGTGGCCCCTGCCCCACCCCACGATTAAATCGTAAACTCCTACTGCAGAATCTAAGAGGAGGACCCACACCACCCACCCTGATTGTTTATTTTTAAATTAATTTCCAAAGAATAGGGACGCATCCTGACGCGCATTCTCTGCCCGGTCCTGCCCAGCCTGGCTCCCCGAGCAGTGCCAGCCACTCCTGGAGGACGGGGATGGGCTGCCCGGAGCCTGGGACAGCGCCTGTGGCTGGGCTGTGGGGAAGTCCCAGGTGGGCACCGCAGGTGTGTGCCTGCAGGGACTCGGCGCAAAGGAGGCATTGTGAGGCGAGGCTCTGGGCGCCTCCCGCCCCCCGACCCACCCACGCGCGGCACTTGTCAGGTGCTGGCGCCTTGGAGGCCCGGCTTTGAGTGTCAGCTTGGCCCGGCTCGTGGAATGTGGGAACGGGCACTGTTTCTCACTGGTTTCTGGGAATGCCTGGCTCTGTGCCTCTGCGCACCTCCTGCCAAGCGCGTGGACGCCGCCTTCGTCTCCCCACTGCCAGGGGTGTCTGGCATCCAGAGCTCCCCCACATCAGTGGGCAGTCCAGCCATGGGGCCTGCTGCAGGCCCCTCAGAGGAGCCCCCAGGGGCTCACCCTGAGTCACGTGGCCTGCAGGAACCCCCCCGGATCACCTGTCTGGGTCCGGGGGGCTCACCTGCCTGGGTCCCCAGGGGATCACCTGTCTGTACCCTGGGCAGGATCAGTGACCTGTCTGGGTCCCTGGGGGGCTCACCTGCCTGGGTCCCCAGGGGATCACCTGTCTGTGCCCTGGGCAGGATCAGTGACCTGTCTGGGTCCCGGGTGGGGTCACCTGCCTGGGTCGCCAGGGGCTCACCTGTCTGAGTCCCGAGGGGGCTCACCTGCCTGGGTCCCGGGTGGGGTCACCTGCCTGGGTCCCCGGGGGCTCACCTGCCTGGGTCCCCAGGGGCTCACCTGTCTGGGTCCCGGGTGGGCTCACCTGTCTGGGTCCCGGGTGGGCTCACCTGTCTGGGTCCCCGGAGGCTCACCTGCCCGGGTCCCTAAAGTGTGACTCTTCTGTTAGCTGCCCAATAGCTGGGTCCTCTCCCAGCTCACTCTGATAAGTCCTCTTCACATGGGACTGCAAGGTGTCCTCTTAGACCCAGGGGACAGGCCACCCTGCGCTCCGCCCACCGCAGGGACCCACCCATCCATCTCCTCTGTGTCCTGGGTCCCCTGCACCCAGAGGCAGGGCCGGCCCAGGACTCAGGCTGGGTGAGTCCGAGCCTGGGGGTGACCCAGCGCATCAGAGCCCAGCCTCCCGGCCTGGCCAGGCGGAGGCTGTGCCCAGAGACGGTCAGCCTCAGCAGTGGTGCTCAGCGGGGAGACGCATCTAAAGGAGTCACTCGCTGGGGAGGGGGCTGGGGGGAGCATCTCTCCTCAGCAGGGGAGCACGTCCTCCAGGGACAGGGACCCAGCTGTGGGCCGGACCATGCAGCTAGGAATCAGTGCCGCCCCCAGCCCAGACTGCCATTGGCTGGGTGGACCCTAGAAGAGAAGACAGCCGTGCAGCCTGCTATGGTCTCCGAGCTAAGGGAGGTCCCAGTGGGGCACTGACCCCATCCCAGGGACAGGAGGACTCCACCGAGGGGTGACTCCCACCGGGGGCCAGTGATAATTCGACCCGAGGTCCCACAGCCTTGCGATGTTGTATGCCAGTCTCCGGGGTTTGGCTAATGTAAGTCAAGTTGAAGGGCGGTGCTCGGCACAGGGCTCAGCCCTGGCGCAGGAGGGGAGCAGAGGGGCCCGGGGCCGCCACCGTGACCCATCGGGCCACCCTGCCTCTTGTGCTCCGTGCGATGGGGCAAGACCAGCTGATGCTGGACAGTCAAAGCTCAAGCTGTGCGCACTCTGCGGGGGCCAGCGCCGGGAGGGCCCAGACTGCACCTGCGGATGGAGCCCTTGGGTGGGGGCATGCTGGGAGCCCGGGAGGGGCCTCGGTGCAGCTGACTCCCGGGGGTGCTGCTGAGCCCAGAGAGCATCCCCCAGCTTCCAGCATCCACGGAGGGGCAGCCGCACCTCGGGGAGGGAAAGCCTCCCCCCACCTCCCACCTGTGAGAGGGGAGGGGGCCGCCCCCCAGGGGGCCTTGGCCACAGCCACCAGCAAGTCTGCAGCCTCCACCGACAGGCACTGAGGTCACGCGCCTGCTGGGACCCAGCCCCTGGGAATGGAAGCGTTAAAGCGTTCCTGGTTGCGAGCCCCCAGGGCCGGCTTGTCAGAGGAGGGGTGCCGCTGGGGGCGAGCAAGGCGAATACAGCCCCCACTCCGCGTCCCCAGGAGGCGAGTGCAAGGGCCGGCCCCCCACCCCACAGTTCCTGGTGCTGCTGCTGAGCACACAGGAGAGAGCAGGTGCAGAGAGAACCGGGAGCCAGGGCCTGGGAAACAGGTGCGAGTTGAGTTGCGGGCAGCCCGAGTCACGCCACTGAGCAGCGCTTTCCCGGAGGCCCCACCCACCTCCCAGCGGGAGGCCTTGTCGCAGGGCGAGCAGCCAGGCTTCTTCTGGAAAGCTCGGTGCTGGGGAAAGGCTGCTTCCTTGGCCTGCAGCCCAGGGACGCTGCCTCACTGTACACGGGGGGCAGCCACCCGGCGCCCTGTTTTTTAAAAACATCCTCCTCTGCGTCACCTCCTCTTGGCCTCTTTGCTTTGGGTCAAGAAGCCACGTGACTGTCGATCACTCCCGAGTTTGATCACCACTGGGCGATTTCCAGCTCTCCCAGCACAGGAGCCAGCAAGAAGCTCGCGACCGTCCACGCAACTCTGCTCAGCCAGCAGTCAGGGCCGGAGTCCCCGTGCAGCCCCAGGTTTTTCCTGGCCTTGATCCCTGACGTCCACAGCTCCCCTGGATGTGCTCTGAAGAGCAGAGTACAGCCCCCAGCCAGGGGTCCTTCCCAGTGTCAGTGCCCGGCCATCAGCTTGGGCGAGGGCGGTCTTCTCCTGGGACCCTTGGGGATGGGGAAGGCGGCCAGTTAGCCCTTACTGGGACCCTCCAACCAGACCCAGCCACCCTAGCTGCACCTGCTTTGACCCTGAGCATGGCCTGTGTGTCCCTGCTTCTCGGTCTCTGGGGCATCAAAAGGGGGCAGCTGTGTGTGCCCCGTCTGCCCCTGACAAATGTCAGGGTGTCCAAACGGGACAACCCCGGGTCAGCACCACCGCAAAGAGTCCGCCGTCACACCATGATTATTGCTAGTTAAGAGTCCTGGCCCAGTTTTGCTTGCCTTCTGGTAGCTGTGTGACCTTGGGCCATCTTCCTGGCCACTTTGTGCCTCAGTTTCTTTATCTGTGAAATGGGATAATAGCACTGCCCAGGAGATATCTGGAGAGCCCTGGGAGCGATGCTTTTGTTAGATGTTGTCATTTGAATGACACCCCCCACCCCTTTTCGTTCCATCTGCTGCATCTTCTTCTGCCTGGGGGTCACTCTCTCTGGACTGTGGGTGAAGACCCCTGGGCCCTTCTTCCCTGCTGTGCCCCTGCAGTGCCCGCTCTGCCCCTGGGCTGCCTGACCCCTCCCATGTTGTTCTCGGCGGAGAAGCTGCCCCTGCCCCCATTCTGTGTCTCGCCCATCCTGCCAGTGCCCTGGCCAGAGCGCCCTCTCCGTGCGGCTGGTTCAGTGGCTGCTCTGCTGACAGTCCCCTCCCACCTCTGGGCCCCCACACCGTCTACCTGTCCACGCAGCATGCCACCCGGTCGCGTCACGGTCGACTCCATGACGTGATACTCACGAAATCGCAGGTTCACTCACTGCTGCCTGACTGTGAGGCTTCCCCACTGTGTGGAACCGGGGAGGACAGGGAGGGAGCTGGGAGGGGGAGGCGGAGCGGAGGAGTGGGGGGCTGCCTGCCAGTCTCCCGGGCCATGGGGTGTGTGTGGGGTCCTGCTTGGACCTAATCACACCCGTCACCAGGCGCCCCTCATTTACACTCCGGAGCCGGACCTTCAGCACAGGGTGGTTTGGTGGCTGCTCCGAGGCCACTCTGAACCTGCAGGGGCCTGCGCGTGCTTCAGGGTGTCCGGGATGTCCGTGGGGCCCCCTCGTTCTGATCATGGCCTGCCCTGTGCCCCTGGGTACCTGGTGTTCACGTGGGTCCTCTCTGTCTGGGCGTCAGAGAGGCTGGTTGGTTATGCAGCTGGGAGGGAGCACGGACGCGTGATGGATGCCTGCAGCCATGGGGGCGCAGCTGGTGAGGGGTCCCCTCCCCAGCAGGCAGGCACAGCTCCAGGGAGAGGCCCCAAGCCGACCCTCCTCATGAAATGAATAAAGCATACCTTCAGGGAGGCAGTGCCAGTGAGATGCCCAGGATGCCCAGCTGCAGGCTGTGACTGCAGGCAGTGGGATGGTGGGCGTCCTGGAGACCCCTGGGCAGCTGCTCCTAACGAGGGGCTTGACCAGGCCCACCTTCCCCTGGCCTCAGCCCAGCCCTCCTCCAGCCCTGGGGGGCGTCTTTCCGCTTCTTACACCGCGGGCAAACCTGCCCCCATGCGGCCCCACCCACCAACACACCCGCCCCAGGGACCCATCTCCGTCTCTGCACCTCCCTGCCTCTCTCTCCCCGTCTCTGCAGCTCCCTGCCTCTCTCTCCCCGTCTCTGCAGCTCCCTGCCTCTCTCTCCCCGTCTCTGCAGCTCCCTGCCTCTCTCTCGCCGTCTCTGTCTGTCTCCGTGTCTGCTTTGTGTCTCCTCTCTCCCTGTCTCTGTCTCCCTCTTGTCCTGTGTCCCTGCCCTCCTTGACCCCCAGGAGGACACTGCCTCCGGCTCAAGCTCCCCTACCCGTCCTGGTCCCTCTTAGAGGTCGCTGGTGGTCGGCTTGCCCCTCATACTCCTATGGCTGTTGAGTCACGAGGGAGGGGCTCACTGGATCCCCGCCCAGCCGGGCCCCCAGCCAGATGCAAGCCTTCAGCTCAGCGGACCTTTCCTCACTAGGAGTGAGCCCCCAGCCCTCAGACAGGGGGAGGAGGCCATTCTTCTCTGCAGGGTGCCCCCCTGGGGCCGGGGCACCTTGAGGAGCCGCTGCCCCAGAGCAGGGCCCGGCCCCTCCCACTCGCCTTTGGTGGGCTTGTTAAGGATGCCTGGTTCAGGCTTCCCTGTCGCCCTTGCCCCCACCCACCCCACGTGTGTGAAGCAGGGTGGCAACAAGCCCATCCGTGTCCCTGAGCCAGGCCGGCCCCTCTGCCCCTCTTTCCCAGCTGTCTGTGGTGCCAGGCCCCTGGGCGGCTCTGGGCTAGTGTGC